>ML682047.1:3173865-3297166 GCA_007922195.1 Podocnemis expansa
ATCTTCGAAGCATCTGAGGAAGTGGGATCTTCTCCCACGAAAGCTCATGCAAAAAATAAATCTGTTAGTCTTAAAGTGCCACACAACTGCTTGTTGTTTTTTTACTGAGCAAATCTGAGCCTCACTCAGCGGTCCCCTGTGCAGTGCTTTCGTTGCAGTTCCTTGTGCCTCACCCAGACTGGGGAAAACATCTGCTGCAAACCAAGAGCACAGCAATCCCATCGCTTGGCTCCGTTGTCTCCTGAGGTGAAAGATGAAGATCTGTGCATTTCTGGGTTGTGTGAGCCGTGTTAATTCTCTCTCTTGAGTTCAGGAGCAGGTAACTCCCACAGGTTTAAGCCAACAGCATTGTTTATTGCTGCTGTGTAAATGGAGGTAAATCCACATTTCTGTGTCTAGGGTAGCCCTGTTTAACACATTTACCTAGGCGAAAAGTCTGGTCCTAAACACATTCAAATTACATCATGCAGAGGGAATTCATAACTTCCCATAACACATGCCTTTCATGATGATGTTAATAATCCCTGTGTCTTTACCTTTCATTTGATACTTCACAAGGCATATTTTATATATGTAAGTGCAATGGTGTGTAGGGTTTCAGGACAGGGTGCCAAGGGTCACACCCCAGCCAGCTGGATGACCGTTTTATTGTCCCAATGGAACGTGGCTATAAAGGGAGGCTGTGCAGAGAGTCAGAGTTCAATTCCTGGGGTTGCTAGGGCTCATTCTAATAAAAGCTCTGAGAATTGGCAAAAGGCTCTGCTCCACAGGGATAGAAATGGGAGCAGAGACTGATGTTAGAGGTGATGGGAAAGGGAGAGAGTGGCAGGGGAGGTGAGGGAGGAACATGAACAGTTAAAACGGCACTGAACTGGATGCTGAGCCTGGGATGGGAGAGTTTCTCCTTGAACTTTAGCTTTAACACAAAGATTCTTCCTGCCCAGAGCCAAGGGTAAGAAATGGCATGTGACAAAAACCCAAAAGAGGAGCACCAAAGAATGATTCATACAGGTGCCAGGAAACGCCGTGGCACCCTTCCTTCGTGTAAATCACTATGTAAGCTCCGACCCAGGAGTCTGCTTCTCTGACACAGGGAATTTCCCACAGTAAAGTGAGTGGGTTCTTAATTTTGTTTGGACATTAAGGAGCATTAGGCCTGCAATGAATGATCCCATTTGAAATAAGAGATCTTTGGGTACGTCTGCACCAGAGCCTTTGGTCGACTTAAGGAAGCTTAAGTCGACCTACAGACCCCAGCGGCCACGTTGGGCTTTTATTAAGTCAAGTTAAGTGCTTCCTTAAGTCGACCTAGTAACACCACCTCTTAAGCCAGTGTAGATGGGGACTAGCCGTTAAGTCAATGTAAGCAGCCTCCAGGCCCCTTCCCACAGTTCCTGTCCACCAGGAAGGGTCAACTTAGCACCTGCCAATGTAGACACAAGCAGTCAACAGGAGTTTCCAGTGTGGACACTCTAAGTGGATGTAACAAGGTTGACTTTAGGTCAACTTAAAGTTGACCTTTTTAAGTCGACTTAACAGAGCCTTCAGTGTAGACATACCCTTTGAGAGGTATGTTCCTGCTTACCTGGCAAGCCCCTGTCTCTGAGTGGCACATACAGCCCTTGTAAAGACAAGTGGAAGAAAGCAAATGTGCCAAGTTTTAAACAGGGTAAGTGGAATAACCTGGGTAATTATAGGCCTGACTAGAGGAATATGAGATCCATGTGTGATGCTGTGGCCAAATGGGCTAATGCAGTCCTGCGATGTGTAAACAGAAGAGTCTTGAGTAGGAGCAGAGAGGTTATTTTACCTCTTTATTTGGCCCTGCTGGAGTATTGTTTTCAGTTTTGGTGCTTAGAGTTGAAGAAGGAGGTTGATAAATTGCAGAGTTCAAAGAAGAGCCATAGGAATGATTAAAAGATAGAAAACCTGCCTTATGATGCTAGACTCAAAGAACTCTTACCTGTGTAGCTTAAAAAGGGAAGGTTAAGGGATGATTTGATTTGATTAGGCTTCATTAATACCTGCATGGGGAATGTATTTCATCTGTTATCCCATTAAGGGAATAATATGCCCCTTTTATTATTTTAAATAGTTATCCAGGCATTTTGGTCTGGGCTACAGTACAGACCAATATCAGTATAACTAAATTGTCCAGGGGTGTGAAGAAAATCCAACCTCCCGTCACATCTAATTACATTGACTTAACATCCCGTGTAGACAATGCTATATCAGCAGAACTTCTCCCCACAGACATGGCTACCATTTCTTAAGATGGTGGATTAACCATGCTATTAGGAGAGCGCTCTCCCATGACGTTAGAGTATCTTCATTAAAGTGCTGTAGCAGTGTTTTAAATATAGACTTGTCCTTCAATTTAAACACTCTGGATTTGATAAAACAATGAAACAAGCTTCTTAACTACAAAGAGACAGCTGTTGAAAGTATAAATCATGAGACATGAAAGTCAGAAATGGTTACAAGAAAATAAAGATAAAAATCTCTTTCTGGTGCCTAAATTAACAAACTGTATTAGATTCAAGCAAAGTTTCTCACCGCATGCCTCCAGCGTTTTTCCTGACCAGCGCTTTACATCAGGACCCCTCCCCAGAGTCCAACAACAGCTTGCTTTGTCTTTGCAGATTCAGAGAATGCAGTGGGCAGGGAGAGAGAAAAGGATCTCTTGGGATGTTCCTTCTTTTTATAGTTCTGTCCCCCAAGGAGAAGCATTTCCAGCTGAGAGCAAGAAGAAAGCTTCAGAAAATTCCATGCTGTTTGTTTGCTAAAATGTAACTTTTTTTTTCTTTGCCTCCATCCCCTTTCCTGCCAAGGAATGGCCACTGAGCAGATAATGGTTCATCAGCTTTGTTTGCACCTGGCTGTTTGTTACAGCAGTGTGGGTGAGGTTCTGTGGCCTGCATTGTGCAGGAGGTCAGATTAGATGATCATATTGATCCCTTCTGTCCTTAGAGTCTACGAGTTAATAGCAGATTGCAAAGGTTGCAGAATCAAACACCCAGAATTTAGGAAATGCCGGAATTATGGTTGCCCGTGCCAACTTTATTTGCCGTCTTGTGTATATGCAATATTATGATAAAGTCCTCACTATGGGATTGCATACTCTTTGTCCTGTCTCAGTGCACAAGGATGGACACTTTTCACTGAGTGGGTAGCTAGTCAATAGTTATTTTGCTGTCATTCAGTTTGTGGCCTCAAGTGTGTTTACTGTAAATCATAAATGTTGCACTGAACACACAATTCTGAATTTCCTCAGGAGATTGATGATGAAGCTGGGTCACCTTAGTGAGGAGAGTAAAAGGCACCCCTCCGACCTCAGGCTGTGCACCCAGACTTCACTCCATCCCCAGATTTTATGTTCATGTTCCAACCACAAAGGCCATTAGCATTTGTCAACTAATCCAGTTTAAGACATAAACATTGGCAAACAAATGTATTTTTCACTAATCTCATTCTTGGAAATGGCTAGCCTGTTTTTGCTGACAGAAATCCAATCAGTCTGAAAGGGACATCCAGCCTGGAAAATTTTAGTATAAATGTTTAAAATTTGGCAAAGTTATAAGCAAATAAAATAGGGGCTTAAAAGCATTGGGCAACTTTAACTATACGCATCACTGCTAGCTCTGCCCTTGAAAATAACTTCAGGAGTTACATAATCCAGTGCAACTGCTTGATAGGGCTCCTCAAATCAGCACTCACAGTAACTGTGGACATTGGGCTATTATGCCTATGGTTGAGTCTGGAGGAGACTTAGATGGAATGTTAATGAACCTTCACGTGTTAATTGGCCGTGTCTACATTCCTGGAACCAAGGACATTAATTAGTTTCAGGAAATATAAAAAAATGCCATCTAATGATAACTGGGCTGAGCTCAGGGGAACAGCTCTGTGTCCGTTTGGATCCTGCCCCTGCTGCATCACTGCTGTTGGAGCAGAATCATTCGTTGTTTGTTGACATAATTTCTCATTTTTGGAGAAGGTGATTTTACTGATCACATGAGCTGCTGTGAGGTCTCCAGGAAGTCTCCCAAATACACAATTCAAAGAATGATGATGATAGATCAGAAATATGTCCCTTCTGAGTTGCAGAACTGTTCCTGGGTTCTTTCAAGTGGGATTTCTTACAATGTGTGCTTGGCCCAGTTTGGCCAAAGGAAGACTATGTCCTGCTTTCTGTCATGCACTGAAATTGATTAGTCGGTGTTTGATAGGAAAAACATTACATTTAACAAAGGCATCTTGCAGAGAAAACACCCCAGTGTTAATCAGGAAGGTGGTGCTGGGTCTAATTGGAAAGATATGCGGTTTTCCAGTTGTGCTGTACCACCAGTAGAATTCGGGGGTTTGCTCCCCCAAGATGGCGTCATTCCCCAGTGAGGCAATGTGAACTGGTCCATGCCTTTTACAAGTTGGGTTCATGCACTTTTTTCCAGCAGCTGGGGTAAAAGTTGCTGGCCCAGTCAGAGGCAGGAAAATGTCAAGACAGCACACTCCGTACAACACCAGTGGGGCCATAGGTACAGTATATTCCGGCAATTTTCCCCTCATATTCAGGGACTCTAAGGTCAGAAGGGACCAATATGATGCTCTAATCTGACACCAACACCTTGGTGCTCTGCTCTCTGCACTGATTTCCCACTGAACAGAGTCTAGTTCATGTTCTCTCCACTGGTATCAAAAGTTCCCGTGGGATTGGTGCCGGCTCCCTGAGAGATCGCACCTCTCACGGGGACCACAACTTTCCCCAGTAGCTCCTCTCCACAGGAACCCATCGCCTAGGAGCAGAGGGTGGTGGGTGCAGGAGGCTGATGTTCCACAGGACCCAGCCCTAACTACAGCACTCGCTGTCCACAGGGCTGAGACCTCGCCTCTCCACACCACTCTCAGCCATGAAGCTTCACTTTACTGTGGGGAGGAGGGATGGTATGTCTTCACCCCTCTGCAACAAACTCCCCACACCTTGCAACACACTGACACCAACTCCCCTTTCATGCCTCCTAAGAAACCCCCCCATCAACTCCCTCTTACTCTCTTGTACACACACACAGCAACAAACTCACACCATACAAGCACCCAACATATGTGTACATGAATACAACATACACGTATAAGATACACACATGTTTACATAAATGTACTTATAAATGTTTACATAAAAGTACATATAAATCAATTAATATCCATGCCGTTTAGGAGAAACGGGCCAGGCTTCTGTCCAGCTTTTTCAACTGAGGTCTCTACTCACATGAAGCTTTTTATTGAAAAGCCGGAACTGATTGTTTCACATCATTCTGATACACTGGACTGAGACTATCAGCAGGCGGATGTTTTTCAGCATAACTTAAACTTCTGTAGTCCCGCAAGGGGCGTGCTGCTGTCCATTTTTTTATAAGAGGGCTCTCTTTTTTTGGCTTGGCTTATGCTGCTTGGGAAAGGGTTTAATCTAAACAAAAAGAAAAAGCTACTCTTATAATAGAACAGGAATGTCTGCGTGGACAGATTATACCAGTATAATGGGTCAAAGATTCACATGTAGACAAGGCTTAATGTGTTGGTTTACTAGATGATAGAGGGAGCTGGCTGCTGTATATTTCTATTCCAAAAAATTCATGCAACCATTTCTGAGATGCCCTAGAGATCAGCATTGTTTGTAGATGGTCTTTAGCATTCAGCAGTGGTGAAGCCGTATGGCTGGAGAAGTGTCTCTTCTTTGGCTCGTGACAATTTGCCTGTAAACAGTTCGAAATCCTCCCAAGGGTATGTTGGCCAACTGCCAACATCATAACTGAACAGGAATCCTCCATGCGGGCTTACAACCTGGTCAAAGCGGCCCCAGCAGGACACTCTGCTTTACACAATGAGTGCCTGGGATCTGGGGGCTGGGATGGAGAGGAACCAGAACAGGCCAGTGCATGGCCCTTGTCCACCTCCTGCTACTAGCAAACAGTTAATCACATAGCTCAGATGGCAGCCATCTATGTGGAAGAACTCAAAATTCAGGGCTCAAACCTTGAGGCTGGGTCTCAGAGGATGGGGATGGTTATGGTACGTAACAGAACTGGGTTTTCTGAATTTCCTTTAATTGGGTGTTGAATGGAGCTGGCCTGGGTCAGACTTTCACAATCCTATATTATTTTTTCCGTGGGGCAGGGATATTCATTCAGTTCACAACTGGATGCGCAAGAGAGCAGAATTCAGAACGTATGGTCAACCTTATGGTGGAGTTCACGGGACTTCATCCTGGCCTGAAAGAGCAGGAGAGATTGTTTTAAAACCCTATTTAAAAAACACTTATTTTGAGTACATCTAAAGGCATGGTGCACACAGCAGCATACGCACATGACTAATTAATTTCTAATGGTTCGGTTTCTCTTGAGCTGAGCTAAGCTAATGTGTCCTATTAACGTGCTAGAATTCACATATAAAGTCCTGGAAGGTCATTTGGATGGCTAAGGTAAGAAAGGCCATGTTGGCTCTAAATTATGTTTGAGCTGTATTAACCAAAAGACAGCTGTTTTGAGATTTGAAATCTAGTATGGGTCATAGGAATCCCCAAAGGATGTGACATGCCACATTTGTTTTGTTCAGCAGTTACAAAGGATCCTTATTTTGATAACTGGTCAGCGTGCCATAGACTGAAGGCTCAGAACAGTTTAGTTAGGGCTTCCTGTTTGGACTTTTCATAGGTTCTGGTGGATCAGTACTCCTAGTACGCCAGAACTTTGCTTTCAAGATTGGACTGGACATAAAATAGCAAGGTGAAGTTCAGCCAAGCTGCCAAGTCAATTTGGCTTAAAACCACACAAAATTTCCTGGTTTATTATGGTTTCAACCTAAAATCTTAATTCATTTTTGGCATGCAAAGGGCACGTTGCAAATTTGTGAATCTAATAGCAGATTCCCAACTGCAAGTCCCACCAACCCTTGCCCCTCAGTTCAGTCTCCTAAATGCTGAGTAACACCCAGGCCCTCCTGAAGCTCAGTTTCATCTTCCCTTCCCTTATTTTGACTTTTTTAAAAAACGTGAAGAAAAAATGAAATGTGAGATTGCAAAGGCGTATGAAAGCCATTGGGGTATAAATGAAATGTGAGCTTGCACAGGTGTATGAAAGCTGTTGTGATACAAACTAAATGTAAGCTTGCACAGGTGTATGAAAGCCATCATGATATAAATGAAAGATGAACTTGCACAGGCATATGACAGCCGTCGCAGTATAAATGGCATGTGAGCTTGCACAGGCGTATGACAGCCATCGCAATATAAGTGAAATATTTGCACAGACATATGAAAGCTGTCGCAATATAAACGAAATGTCAGTTTGCACCAGCATATGAAATCCATTGATGTTATCAATGAAACGTGACAGCTGTTGCGATATAAATTAAATGTGAGCTTGCACAAGTGTAGGAAAGCTGTCACGATATAAATGAAATGTGAGCTTGCACAGGGCGTATGAAAGCTGTCACAATGTAGCTTAACTTATGTGGCAGTATTACTAGCAACAGCATTGGATAAAGGGTGTTTGAGGCCAGCAGTTCTCATCTCAGTGTCCACTTAATAGGCATATTTTTGTTGTTGTGTTTTTATATATATATATATATTTTTTTTTTACAAACCGTGCAGTAGAGCACACCTTTAAAAAGCTGTCTGTGCTATGCATTTCCATGCAGATGCAGTTATGCCTGTGAGCTTGAGGAGTCGTTCCCAGCCGGGCTGTATTGCAGTGCCAGAATGCAGACTTGCCTGGCTTGCCTCCGGGACTACACCGGCCCTGTTTCCTGAGCAAGAGAGCTGCTATATGTTGTGGTTTTACTACATTGTATTCAAAGCTTGGCCTGCATCCAGGCAGAGTCTGGGCCTGGTGCCAGCAGAGCAGCCCGTAGGGAGCGCACTGGAGCAAAGAATGGGTCGATGGCGTGGGGGAGAGCGGAGGAATCCAAGAAGACAGATTTGCCCAGAAAACAGCTCTGTTTCCACTTGGTCTGTCAGACGTTGTCATAGGAACCCCAGTGACAAAGGCAGGGCGTAGGGAGGAGCGTGTAAAGTTCGAACATATCCTGTGTTCTGCTGGAAAGCTGCAGCCCAGCTGGTTAAGTGGAGTTAGACACATTAATAGTTCAGCGGTTCCCTGAGTTGAAGAGACCCTGAACTGGGCAGGTGGGGCCTTTTCCACTTGCTTGGCGTTCCAGTTAGTTAACTATTTCTCCCTGTCTGCCCCTTTGCTGCTTGTACCTCTGTCCTCTGTATTTCTGTTAGTAACTGAGATGCAGATGGCGTGTGTTTCACAAAAAATCTGTAACGTCTGATGAGAATAGCTCTTTCTCCCAATGAGGACCACTTGAGGTGGTGACGTTTCCCTTATTTTTCTGACGCGTCCAGCTGGGCCCAAAACACGATTCTCTCCCGCTGGCTTGTGAGGGTTTGGAGATGTAGGGAGCTGCCGTTCTGTCAGGGGCCCACTGGGTTTGTACAGACTCTTGGTTGGTGGAAATGTGAGGCAGGATGGTCCACTTTCAGTGGGACGTGCTCCTCTCTTGGCTGCACTCAGAATCTCCTGTGCCTGGTGGCCAATGAAGCAACACATTTCTCCTCACTGCTGCCTCTCTAGAGCAAGATGCATCCATCCTCTGTTAGCTGTGTCCGTTCTTTTTGATCACCCTACAAAGGGGTCCTCCACACCGCCTCTGCAAGCCAGGTGAAATTCTGTCTAAGAGGAACCTCGTGTTTCTGCCGTGGGGTAGCCTAATGACATGGCCAAACCACTGTAGCTGTGTCTGTCCAGCTATTGAGTTCAGCTTGTTGTTGCATGCGGTTGATGCATCGCTTCCACATCGGTTACACGAGCTTGCCAGTGAATTCCCAAGATACTTCTTAAACAACATTGGCAGAATGCCTGTAGCTTCCTGTTGTGCATTTCCATGATCAGCCACATTTCTGATAGCATTGTGCAATCCGGTGTTGGTACGCAGCTATATGTGTTCTTACTCGTCTAGATGTTTGATAAAGAGGACCAGCAAACAACATGTGTTTTAATGTGGCTAGGTGTAAATGTAGGAACAGAAAGTATATAGGCTGCATGTACAGGATGACGGACTGTATCCTGGGAAGCAATGATTCTGAAAAAGATTTGGGAATCATGGTGAGTAACCAGCTGAGCATGAGCTAAAAATATGAGGCTCTGGCCAGAACAACTAGTGTGATGCTGGGGTGCATAAAAAGGGAAGCTCAAGTAGAAGTAGAAAGATTGTTACCTGGATTTTGCACTGGTATGACCACTGCTTGAATGCTGCGTCCCCTTGTGGTGGTTTTTCTGTATGAGTTTAAGGTAAGAAATCTTCATATAATGAAACAAGGGGGTGAGTTGTGATGTTATGGTAAATGGAAAAGGTCACTCTTTTATTTAAAGGCTGAGCTATAGCTGTGTAGATCATCAGTGTAGACTATAAGTTATTTTGATTTTGTTACAGTGTATAATTTATAGGTGTACCTGTTGTTTTATTTTGGATAAGTTCTGTTCTTTTGCCTGGTGGAAAGTACTAAGATTTTGCCAGTAAAGACAAGCACTGTGTATGCTGTGATGCTAAGCCACTCGCTTGCATAGAATTTTGCTGGTCACAAATAATTTTACACAGCTGTCACAGAGGTGCCTTTTCTATGTGGCATGCCCTCCTATGCGCCAAACACTCTCTCATCATAACTGATACCCTGGGAGGCCTGGATGGCTATGAATGTTAACTGTTCTTTACTTTTTCTTTAGTATCTGGGTTGTTGCTGCATTAGAGAGTACTCTTATTTACTAAATGGTTTGAATTCTGCTATGGCTTTTAGTCCAAAGTTTTCCAAAATACTTGGGAGGCCCCTCGTTTCAAAAGTTGGATTTGTTGATCGACTGTCACATTACAGGTGCTTACCTTCCCAGCCAAGAGTATAGTATGGACATGGGAAGAATAGTTGTTTCACATACCCTTAAAAATTGCTCAAGAGAAAACAGAATTAGAGGACCGTGCCAGTTCATTTAAAAGAAAATCCGGGTGTAACCTTAGCTCTGGAGCAGACCATATTAAGCCTAGTGTTAGCCTGCAGCATTGGATTCCCATAAAGAACTAGCATTGTTTGGAAAAATGTGCTTTGCATTTGAACAGGAGATTTGGATGGTGTGTGCTGGGCAATCACGGGGTTAGATAGTTTCCCTCAGCTTCCTAACAGTTCACTGAGTATTGTACATTACTCTACGGTAGTTCCAAAGGGGCAGCTGTGTTAGTTTAGTTCAGCAAAACAAATGAGGAGTCCTCTGGCACTTTTAAAGACGAACAAATGTATTTGTCACATGAGCTTCCGTGGGGAAAAAAAATCCCACTTCGTCAGATGCTTGAAGAACGACAGTTCTCCATCTTGGAGTGTCTGACGAAGTGGGATTTTCTCGCAGGAAAGCTCCTGTGACAAATTTGTTAGGCCTTTATATACCCTAGACGACTTCTTTGTTTCATTACAGTAGGTGTGTTTGCCCATTCAGAGCTCAGGTCCTCTGCTGCCTTAGATATTCTGAGGCTACCTCAGACATCCCTCGAACAACTGCTCTTTCCTCTTTTTTCACACGGGCCTTCGTGTCATGGAGTGGGGTCCTTTCAAGATCAGAACATCATCATTGTGAATATGGCCTAAACAAACCTGCTGTGAAGTGAGTGCTTAACTGGTTGGAAAACCATACTCAGAGGGTAGCTTCTTTCAGTCAGGGGATATTGAGCAGGATCTCAAAGGGATCTTTCCCGAGTCCAGCCCTGTACAGTATGTTCATAAATGGTTTGGATAATGATATTCAGACTACACTTGTAACGTTTATTGAACAATATCAGGCTGAGAAAGGCTACAGGCAGTTGAGAGGACAGGATTAGAATTAAAAATGATCTTGGGTAATTAGAAAAATGGTCTGAAATAAACAGGATGAGATTGTGTAAGGACAAAAGCAAAGGAGTGTGCTTAGGAAAGAATACTCAATTGCACAAATACAAAATGGGAAATGACTGAGTAGGAATGATTATTGCAGAAAAGGATTGGCAGGGTCTAGTGGATCACACAATAAAAGTCAGCAGTGTAACACTCTTTCCAAAAAAAAAAAAAAAAAAAAAAGTGACCATCTTTCTGGGCTGTATTACCAGAGGTGTTGTAAGAAGAGATAAGTGAAGGAATTCCTCCACTTTGCTTCACACTGATGAGGCCCTCTGCTGGACTACTGTGTCTGGTACTGGGTAGCACACTTTGGGAAAGATGTTCACAAATTGGAAAAAGTCCAGAAGACTTAGAAATTATTAGAGGACTACAAAACATCTCCCGCAAGGAAAGAATAATAGAATCATAGGTTTGGAAAGGAAAGATTAGGGTTTATTTTATTGTGGAGAATAGAAGACTGGGGGGGGGTAAGTTTCCAAGTGTGTAAAAGATTGTAATAAAGAAGAGGATGATAAATTGTTCTCTGTATTCACTGCAGACAGGACAAGACGCAATGGGCTTAAATTACAGCAAGGGAGATTTAGATTAGACGGTAGGAAAATATTCCTAAACGTGAGGGTGGGTAAACCCTGAAACAGATCACCTAGGGAGGTTCTGGAATCTCTATTATTGGATGCCTTGAAGAACAGGTTACAAACCCCTGGCAGGGGATTGTCTTGATAATACAGAGTCCTGGCTCAGTGCAGGGGACAGAACAGGATGACTTATCGACATTTCTTCCAGTCCCTCATTTCTAGGATTCTATGTCAAATGTTTCTTTGGCTAGCCTGAGATCTGACAACTAACTGGAAAGGGATCCGAAAAGAGCCACAAGAATGATTCAGGGTTTGGAAAAGTTGCCTTCCGTTAAGGAACTGGAGTAAGTCAGTTTATTTGGCTTGTCCAACAGAAGGTTAAGAGATGACTTGATCGTGGTCTGTAACGATCTACGTGTGATTGGAACAGGCTCTTCTAGCTAGCAGCGAAAGGCAGAATGGGAGCCAGGGGCTGGAGGATAAAGTTAGACAAATTCAGATTGGAAGTAAGGTGCCAATGTTTAGCAATGAGGATTATGAACAATTGGGATGACTTCCTTAGGCATGTGCTGGAGTTTCTGTGAACTGGAGTTTTTAAGTCAGAACCGGATGAGTCTTTCCAAACAATATGATCTAGCTGAACCGTGAGTTATTCAGCTGGATACAGGAGTCCCTGAGTGAGTTCTCTGGCATGTGTTGTACAGACCAGACTAAATGGTCATATGCACCTTCCTGGCCTTAACATCCATGAATGTATGAACCTACAGTGGTAAATTCTGAAATATACAACAGAAGTAGGGGCAGCATCTGTGACTGTATGAGTCTAAAACAAAACCTAGTGGCAGGAGGCACCTTTCCCACCTAGGCAGCCCTAGGAACTGTGCTCCTCACAATTCACCATGTTCCCATTGCTCAGGGGCAGAGAGCAGGGGCAGAAGAGTATGTCTGATGCCCCTGCAGCAGATAATGCAGGTCTAGCTCTCTTCTCTACTGGCGCAGGGACAGCTCTTCATGCAGGACTAGGCATGAGGGGGAGGCAGATATACATGCTAGAGTCACTTGGCCACATGCACTAGAACAAGGATAAGAGACAGGACAGGAAACAAGGCCCAGGCACTGGCCCCTTTCTGGAGATGGGGGGCTGGGTATGTAGCTCCATTGGGGTTGGGGCAATGTAGTGAGCCAGGAGCAGCATGGAGGATGGAGACCAACACCATGCCTACCAATCTGGAGAGCTGGGACAGCAGCCCCACACCAAGCAGCATCTTCCCGATGTAGGGCTGCTCATGTGCTTCTTCAGGCTGCCCTTAGGTCTGCACCCTGGAGCTCAGCCCTGCTCTTCACCACCCCCGGGAGCCTGCCAGATCCCTCAGCTGCATGGCCCTGTTTGAGGTGCATAAACCACTGGACACAGGCAAGGTCTGAAAATACACCACAGCTGCGCAACACATCCCCGATTAACATATGCAGATGAGTGATTACCATATATTACTGTAAGACTAGCAGCTGAGGCTGCAGAAGGTCATTAGTGGAAGGAACTGTTTTGAAATGGGTGTCTATGTCCTCCCTGAGAAGCAGGGGCCCCGTGGTGTCATCCGTGATCTGCCTCACTCAGAAATCTCCATTCTAGCCCAGAGTCAATGCCCCATTTTGCCTGCCAACTTACTCATCAGCACTTATCATCCTTTTCCTGGCAGGGAGTTAATAGTGCCAGGGAAATCCCACCCGTTGGAATAGCAGAGGCTGTTCTGTACACAGTTCTGTATGCAGCAGGATACTGGGGTAGTGTGGTGGCTGAGGACTTTCCTCCTGAGATCCTGTGACAAGGGTTGAGGCAGTAACACACTGTTTCTTGAGTTTCCCCCCACTATGGGTTTTTCATGCAGCCTCTCTCACTGTCTCCAGGGGGGCTGCCCTGCCCCACAGGAACTGGGGCTCTTGCAGCATCACAAATCCTGGGTCATCTCTTTTAAAGAGGTTCTGTGCTGGCAGGTGGGATCAGACCTGCTCTGTACACAGGTTTTATATCAGTTACAGGTGGGACTTTTTGCTGGACTAGCTACATGCAGTGCACACCTGGCGTGGACACCGTCAGAACAGCATAAAGCTCCCTTCTGTCCAGAGAGCTTTTTCCCTTTCCTGTGTACAGGAATATCTAGTGTAAAGCAGCTCCAGACCAGTGTAAGTGCATCCAGTTGTACAGCTTCATGTGTAGACAGGAGCTGAGAGTAAATGCGCTCCTATCCCACCTATGGCCTGTGTTACAGATCCCGAGTTCTGGCTATCTGACTAGGCGATGTGCTGTGCCTGCCCTTCAACAAGTTAGGGAGTTCTGGGCTGGCCCGGGTAGCCATCAGGGTGCCAACAGGCAAAAGTGGCATTGAGACTCCCCCATTATGTGCAAGGGAGTGAAATCAGATAGCAGACCATGCCACTGTTCTTGCTGTGTGTTTGCCTCACCAGTGGCTGCAGAATTTCTCGTTCCTAACAGAACAGATGTGAGAAGAACTGCTGGATCCTCCCTTCATAGCACCTCTTTCTTCCTATGAAGAACTTAGCCATGGTGGTAGGCTGTGCCATGGTGCTAGCACACACCTATGGGCTCCTTGGGGCACCCCAGCTGTAGGTCAGGTTGCTCAAATCCCAGTCCAAGGGGCTCTGTTCAGTGTCTTATCAGCGCATCCACAGCACCACAGTCCTCTGACAATGATTATCAAATCCAATGTTCCTGTCTTGGACCTTCAGAAATCCTGCCCTGTTGCCTTTATTACTCTTCTTGCTTTGTTCTGCTGTTCTTTGGTTGACACCCTCTTGTTGCCCAGAACATCTCTCTGCAATCTCAACGTCCCTTCTCCAGTTCTCGTCTTTTAAGTCCCATTCTTGACTGGATACAGTTACCTTTGTGTCGCTGACATCGCTACGGGGCTGTGTGTCTGGCCTGAGTGAGTCTGGCTTTCCTCAGTGCCTGACGATCCCCAGCACTTGTTCCTTTGCTGTGCAGACAGCCTTGTTCCCGTCAGTAAGCGTGGAGCCCTGATCATACAGGGTGTGTGTACCTTGTTCAGCCACAAGGCAAGATGTCCTTTCAATGCGTTCCTCCTAGGTCATCATTGTTGCTTGCAGTGAAGCCAGTAGAAATATTCCCGTTGGTTTGGATCTGGTTGTCTTTTATCTGTGGCTTGAGCTCCAGAAACTGTTGTTCTGTTGTAGTTCTTCTGCCAGATAATAGTAGAATGACACTTGATTGGGGGAAGTACAGTAACAGGTGTCCAGACACCGGATCCAAAGTGTGGTTATGGGCACGTCTGCAGGAATGGTGGCCCCGTCATACAGTGCATCCCTGCTGTGTAAAATCCCACTTCTGGCACCATGTTTAGCACTGCTGTGGGAAGACAGTGAGCTGTATTCCAGTCCTGTGCCTCTTCAGCAAACTGCCAGCTACATTATAAAGGCAATGATGACAAACAGGAAGAAAGTGAGAGGAGATTTAGAGCCCAGGGAAAATTTGTTTACCATAAAACAAGAATTAGAAAAATCATGGTTTGACTTCATAGCTGAGCAGAATGACTTGAAAGTGGAGCTGGGTGGAACATTTTCACACAGATTGTTTTTTCATTGAAATGTGCAGTTTCGTGGAGGCCAAAATGATTGGGATGGGAAAGGTTTTGAGTTCCAGTGTTTGCCGATCGCTTCTGCAGAGACAGTGTGTGACTGATTTGCCACCGTTCCATTTTATGAAAACGCTAGAGAGGTTTGGCTTTCATTCCAACGTGGAACGAAAACACATTCTGAAACCATGACGGCTGTCATGAAACAGACTTGTCATCCTCCAGCCAGCCCAACCGGTGGGTGAGAGAGAGAGGGTTTATATAGTTTGCCAGTCAGCTGTTCACAGAGCCATTTCCTCGACGATAACCTTGCCAAAAACAGGACTCTGCAGCAGCACAATGCAACTCATAATCATGGAGAGAAGCCGATTCCTCCTGCTTGTACAGTAAGAGGCCATGCACTGCCATTAGCAGGTGGGTTATAGCCACAGAACTTCCTGAAGTTAGGACATTGGGCACCTCTAGGGGGGTGCCTGTAGTGACCCTGAGGTCCTACTGTCAGGTAGCCATTTGCAAACTAGGACGTTCAAACAATAGTGTCTCTCTCCGCTTGGCTCCAGAAAGTTCCCATATGTTCTCCAGCCTTCAGCAATGGATCTCTGAAGAGAGGATGGGACTTGAGAGGCCCCAAACTGCTCCTGTTTCATGCAGATCCAGTTAGAAGTGTAAACAACAGCTCAGTCCTGTTCTGACTCTCAGGAATATCGTGGAATGCCTTCACTAGCTGGTGGGTTGGACTCTACACTGGCATCAGCAGCAGTTTTTGGGATGTGTCTATACAGCAACGAGACTCTTAGGCTTGTGGCGCTCAAGCTGTTAAGCTGTTCTGTTTCTCTGTAGACTTTCAGGCTAGATCCTGTGGGTTGGGAGGGTCCTAGTGGTCGGGCATCAGCCTGGAAATTTAAACAGCAATGTAAAAGCCCTGCATCCGGCTGATGTTGGCCAGCCACGGGGTTTCCTTTGCTATACTACATCCTCAGGGAGTGAAATATTTTTCAGGGGGACTGACATTTTTTTCTGCTCACATAACAATCGTAACAGGGTTTTGTTCCAATACAACCAGCTGTTAGCAATTAGCAACTTGATCCATCCAGCTCAGCAAACAGCCATAAAGCTTTCCTGCCTCACTCAGGATTTGCTGGTGCCAATGTGGGTCTTGCGCATGAGGTGGGGCAATTTCTGTGTGGGTAGATGCCCTACAGCAGGGCAAGAATGAAGTCATAACAAATACAACTAGGATCACTGAATGCATCAAAAAAGCTTTTGTAGGTCTTGTACAGTGGAGATCTACCAGTAGAGAGAGAATGATTGCTACAGCTATTCAGCAACATAATCCAGCCTTTGTTACCATACAGGAGTGGATCTTGGACCCATCTTTCACAGTGGCTTTCACTGTCTCAGCTCAGATCACAAGAGAAGAGCCATTGCTCTGTGCTGCAAAGAAGCACTCCTCGTCCAGGGCTGCCAGGCCAATCTCCCTTGCTAGTCAACAGGCAGGAAGGAAAATCAGCCTCTGCTGTCATCTGAAGTAAAGCAGCGAATGTCACCCCTACCATAGAGCAAGTAAGGATCATAAATTAGACCTGTCACTCCCCAGGCTCAACAAGAGCAACCTCCCTTGGTAGCACCTCACCTTGGCCATCCACAACTGTCAGGTGTCACTGGCTAGATCAGTGCCTGAGACCCCAATATACAAACCAGCAGGCAGAACAAAATGCCAGCTCCCTGTCCAGGACTACTCCACCAGCAGAGATCCCACAGTGATGTGTGAAGCTGAGGCAGCTTCTCTTTGAATACAAGCTCAGCTAGCGTAAAGGAGAGGTACGTGGGGGGCACCCATCCAATTGCCATGAGGAGTGACTGTGCAGTCAGCCACTTAGAAAGGGCTTGGAGCAGAGAGAGATGCTTTCTGCTTCTGTGCCCCAAAGCCCGGGTGTGAAGGGAGATTCCTCAAACTCTCAGAAACTGTACATGGTGTCTCAGCAAAGAGCTTCTGGAGAAGGGGGAGGCAGCAAAGATACTCTGGAGCTGCCCCCTGTGATAACCGTTCCCTTGTGTCACAGCGTGATCTCACAGACTGGTGGGGAGAGATTGAGACCCATGGTACCAGCCCTCTGAGAGAGTGAGCAGGGGTGGGGGGAACTGCGACTCCCCATGCCCCTATACACAGTGAACTGCTTTGAAGAAGCAGTTGCTCCTGAACCTGATGCAGCATCCCGGTTCCTCCCCCTGGTGACCTTGAATGTCCTGCCTGCCCCAACTTCCTGCTTCTGATGTCCAGCACCCCTGTCCTGACTCCTGCTCCCATTTCTTCTAATGGCTCCAATATGCTGCTTTCCCCTGATCCCTCATCAGCACCTCCTCACGCATGGCCATGGCCCCACCACTTGTCTTGAGAGTCCTTGCCTTCGTGTCCTGCCGCCTCTTCACAGCACCTGCATGGGCTGGGTGCTGACCAGTCAACCAGCCTCCAAACTGCAGCCAAGGAATAATTCACTGTGCTCATGCTCCACTCCTCTGGTTTCCTCCAGACACCGAGGTTGGACCTGCTACCTCCACAGAAGGTGAGGGTCCTGTGAGCAGAACTCGTATGCTACCGCGCAGCCATGCTCATGGGTACTACGGCATGGGCTGCAGCCTGAGCCTCTTTGTCAGTGGTCCCCAGCCAGTAGATCAGCAAAAAACAATGGAAGTCTGGTGGGATCTTAAAGACAAACACATTTCTTTGGGCCTAAGTTTTTGTGGGCTGCAACCCACTTGATCCTGATCTACTGCATCTGATATACTTCTGAAGGGTAGTTGCCACTGAAACCTATAACCATTGTGTCATCTGCTGGCAAAAGCTTGGAGACCACTGCTCTGTGTCTACACGGCAATAAAACAAACCCAGAGCCCAATCTCCGTGAGGATGAGCTAGTTGACCAGGGCCAGCAGTGGGTCTTTAATTGCAGCATAAATGTGCCTTCTCTGTTCCTGGCTCTTGGCAGGGGGCTACAATGGCACAGAAAATGGGTTGTGGATTTTTCTAGTCTAGGCAAGGACTGTGGAGACAGAAGGCCATCTGAAACAGAAGGCCTGTCCACACCAATTTGCTCTGCAGCTTTGGGCAGGTCAGTTAACTCCTCTGTGCCACAGTTGCCCTGTTGTTGAAGGGGACTGCTTGTGCACGCCTGGTCTTTAAAGGGCCTAGATATGAGAAGTGCTAAATAACAGCCCTGTTGTCTAGTCAGGAAGGCATAAGGGACAAAATGGTTGAATAATTCCCTGAAGGGCATTGTACAATAGCACTAAACTTTTCATATTGATGGTCCTTTATTTGAAGTACAAACTGTTCATGGTTCCATTATATTGATGCTAAAAGTAAGAAAAAAAGTTGTATTAGCGGGGCCAGGCCATGCCTAAGGACCTGCTGTGTGTGCATGTGTTTTGCAGGGGCTGACAGAGAATATTTAACTTTGAAGAGGAAGTGTGGGCAGTCGGATTTTCTTTTGCTTTTGATTGTAAGCAGTTTTCAGTACTGGGCCTGACAGCCTTGTGTCTCATCCCCCTTCTCACTGTACACATCCCTTGGGGTCTGTGACCCACTGATCTAGTTTATTAGGTGCTGGGTCCTGCATTTGTGAACTTAAATCCTGTGAAGTCACCGTGGACAAGTCACTATAAACATAAAACATTCCTACTGTATATTCTCTCTCCTTGGGGATAGGGCATATCAGCCTGTCTAATTTACAGACCTATCACCCATGGAACTGATTTTGCCTGATGAAGGTGAATGATAATGATTGCAGCTTACTCAGGAGAGAGCCACTAGGACCACTTTAGACAAACTTTGCAGATGAGTCAGAAATTGGAGAGGTAAATAATGATGATGGGTCAGTCCTACAAAGTGATCAGTGCTGCGTTTGTAGCCCCTTCCTCGTAGTTAACCTCTTGTAATGCTAACTTCCTTCTGGGTTTTGGTGGGCAGGGTTCTTTTGGATCCTGCCTCCATACCTGCTTAATAGTGGGTTGCTTCTTTATTTTCTTCCATATGAGTTTATTTGGTGGTGTCTCCATTCCCTTTGCTCCTTCTTGGCAGGGTCCTCACCAGGTCAGCTCAGGTAAGTCTCACTTGCCAGAGAGTTGGAGACTCCCAAGAAATAACACAAATCCGTAGAAAGTACTAAACCCAATAACTATATTAAATAAAACAAATGTCTTCTGGCACTTAAGGACTAACAAGTTTATTTATTTTACAAGGTTTTGCAGGAGAAAGTTTCACTTCGTCAGACACTTTGAAGATGGGGGAACGTACAGAATGGGAGGAAAATAATCCTAAATTCCTCAATCTTCAAAACATCTGACAAAGTGAGATTTATCCTATGAAAGCTCATGTGATAAATAAATTTGTTAGTCTTTAAAAGTGCCACCGGCCTTTGTTTTGCTGAGCTAGATAAAACGGCTACCCCCCTGGAATCTGTATTAAGCAAGAAGTAAATATAACATACCTGTAAAACATTGTTCTCAAGGTCGCTGGTTCCCACTCTGATAATACCCAGGAATGTCCCAATAACCTGATCTGATATAGCAAATGTAAAAATCCATCTTCCGTTGGTATGTGTCCTCTGTAGGGGCCCTTGATGACCGGTGATAGTAGCAGCAACTAGCACCTTGGCTGACTGGAGACTCACACATGGGATAAAATGCCAAGTTCCTCTACAGGTTTAGTAGGCAGCAGATAATGAAATCCCTGAGCCCTTACCCTTGGCTTGAGGACACAGTTCAGGGAGCAGGGCATCTCCTGGACAGTTTCCCTGACCATCTGTGGGGCAGCATCCTTAGCTAAAGTAAGGTCCTCGGTGCATAGCAACTTTTTCTTTTGCCTCCACCCTGCCCTGTGCATGGTATCTGAAAGGGTCAGCTGCAAGTCAACTGCATCCTAAAGAGGACAGGGAGGAGGCAGGGCTGTGTCTCCATCCCCTGCAGGACTTCCTGTGCTGGGAAGGTTTTGAAGGTCAATGTCAGCAGTTGCCAGACATTTGCGGTCAGATGAGAGCAGTTGGCAGTGCTGTTTGCTCGTGGGCTTCTTCTGCAATGGGATTCTAGCACTCCCTCTGTTATACTTTTGCAGGATGTGTGCGTGTTTCCAGGGCCCTCTTGCAGCTTGTTCAGGTGGGTTTTTTTCGTTGGTTGGTTGGTAGTTCCCTGCCACCCCCCCCCCCCCCATTTCTGTGGCTCGGTGAATGGGACGTGAGCTTTTGAAGGGTCATTCGCAAAATAAAACACAAGCTCAGGTTCCTGGCTGCTTTGCCAGATGCTTCAGCCCCATGGTTCTACATGCCCCCAATCCTATGCAGGTCACTGCCCGAGTTGGATGCAGTGCAGGAGGCCACCATCTTTTGTTATCATTGTCTCATCTTTCACCCTGCAGTCTGACTGTGGTTACAACGGGGCATCAGAAGGATGGTGCCTGTGTCATAATGCACATGTATGGGGGCAAAGGTTACACAGGGAAAAGTGAGATTTTGTGTGCTGCGCTGGATAATCGACCTGTTCTTTAAGTTGGCTTTTTATGGCATTTCCTAGTTTAAAATAACCCCCCAAACGACAGGAAGCTGTGCCTTTCCTTCTTGTGGAGTCATTTGCCGGGTGGCATTCCTGAAGGATGTGTTCAGAAAGACAAGAGCCTACACCGAGCCCTTGCAAACTGAGTGTAGTCTTGCGTGCACTGCCCCATTTGGTACATGCCTCCAGAGAGGAACGATGGGGGGCAAAAATAGTGCTGGTGCATGTTAGTAAACCACAGGTTGGCAAGTATCAGCATATGTGTGTGCGCACAAAGACCTTTCTCCAACCTCTGGACTGTCTTGCTGGCCCATTTTGCTTTGCTACCCTAATGGGCCAGGGCAGCAGGGTTTGAGGAAGGCTGGAATGGTGCCTTTTCCCTCTTGCAAAATAGGACGTACTTTTGTTCCACTTTCAACAAACAGACCATTAGGTGCAGAGCTGATCTGGGAAACACCCCCCCAGAGGGTATGAATTGAGAAGTTCAGGGACCAGGGGGAAAGGCCCGTTCCAGGAGAAATGCAGGCTAGACTGAGCGACAGGGAGTAGCCAGGCTCAGTTACACAAGCCACTCAGTACGTAGCTGTTGGCCACAGGCAAAGCGGATGGTGCTAGTCACAAGGTTTTATGTGCTCAACTAGTCACTAAATCACATCCTGCTGCTCTGTGGTCACAAGAGTGACTACAGTCGCTCCCCACCCAGCCATGAGGCAGATGGCTGACTTTACTCCATGCTCAGCACCCTGTACAGGTCCCACAAAGCAAGACTCTGCTTTCCAGGTGATATCGTTCTGCCCCCATGTGTCCTCATTCCAGAACTGCAGCAAGGCAGGAAGAGTTTGCCTCTCTTCTCACTGGGTGTGATTTGAAAGCAACCCTGGATGCTCTGCCATAAAGAGGAGTCTGATCATCTCTGTGGTTTTTGTTATTTAAAGGAAGAGAGTGAATAAGCTGGGGCAGAAGTGACTTTGCAATGAATCTATGACACTGCTGTGCCGCTGTGCACAGAGTGCAGGGCTGCCGTGTTGTTAGAAGGTGAATTTCCCACAGCTCCAAGTCTACAGATGCAGCCAGACAAGTATTAGCAGAACACACAAGCCTCTAGCCAGGGAGACCCATGGCCTGTTCCTGTGCCAGCAGATGCCGTTTCCTGTGCACATGGGATGTTCCAGCCCATTATGCTACGGTATGGTGCTGAGGGCCGCTCCACACTGCTGCTGCCTAGAGCAGTAGTTCCCAACATTTTCTCTGCTGTGGCGCACCTTGCTAGCTTTAATTAATTTGAGGCACACCACCATACAGTTTCCAAATTAACTCATGGATATTCATGAGCCAATGAGCTAATCCAGAGCTCTCGGAGTAGTTTTTTCGAAAAATTTTGTGGCACTTCTGCGCAGACCTGATGGCTCACCTGTGTGCCATGGCACACTGGTTGGGAAACACTGGCCTAGAGGACTTTCATCTTTCCTCTTTTGCTTTGTCTTTCAGAAATGTAGATGGCAGCTGCTGGCTGTGAAGGACTAACGCCCGACTGACCCGATGCCGTGCCTCTCACTGCCCATCATGATCCTCTGCATGTTGCTCCTGGCTGCCCTGCTGGAAACATCTGTTACTGAATTCAACCCTGGTAGGGATCTACCAAGTGGGAGCAGGACCCTAATCTCCTGCCTTGTGTGTTTTCCTGCCTTCTTACAATGGACAACTTTGGGTGAAGTTACAAACATGGGGCCAGCTGCCTGGGTGCCAGGTGCCCAGCCTTCCTAACATGCATGGTGAACCACTGCCCCGTGTAAACCCCAGCTCCACACTGGAGCATCGACAGATTCCCTGTCTTGCTTTCCAGGTGGGTCTGCAACCAAGGAGCTTGTCCCAACATGGGCAATCCTTCCACCAACAGGAGGCACACAGTCACTAGATGAGCAATGACAGGCAAGCATCATGCCAGCTCTGGGGTAATGGGCTCCTGGCAGGTAGCAAATCACGACAGAATCAGGCAGAAGAGCTAGATAGCTGCAGCCAGAAAGAGTTGGACTCTGGAGGGACTGATGCAGGAAGAGAGGTTGGGCTCAGTGGGCAGCGGGACACAGGCCTATGGATAGCTGAGGGGGGATGTGCTCAGGAGACAGGTCCCCATGCGATGGCCACAGGCTGTTATTGGGGGGGTGGGACATGGACTAGAAAGGAGAAGGTGTCGGTTGAACATCAGGAATGGTCCCAGCAATGAGGCGTGTTGGTCTACATTGATTGTTTCCGCCACCGTGCCAAGGCTGAAATCGTGGACAAACAACATCCTTTACATCATAACCTCAGCCCTGCAGAACGCAATGCCATCCACAGCCTCAGAAACAACTCTGACATTATCATTAAGGAGGCTGACAAAGGAGGCGTAGTTGTCATCATGAATAAATTGGATTATGACCGGGAGGCTTATAAACAACTCTCCAACACAACCTTCTACAGACCACTTTCCTCTGATCCCACTGAGGAATACCAAAAGGAATTATGACACCTACTCAAGAAGCTCCCTAAGACAGCACAGAAACGCCACCAGAACCGCAGCCAGGGATGGTCTATCTACTACCTAAAACTCATAAAAAAGGAAACCCTGGACGCCCCATCATCTCAGGCATTGCTTCCATCTTTCTAATCACTCGATGAATGATTAACAAACGACCATCATCAGAGATGTGGCTGGGACATCAAGACTTCAAAGAGAAACAGCTGAACTCGAATTAATATGCAAGCTAAATTCTGTGAAAGCAGGACTGAATCGAGACTATGGGTTCTTTTCCCATTACAAAAGATAATTTGACTTCAGGTTTCCTATGGTTTGAGCCTGTAAACTGCTCTGATTTGCTGTTACTGTATGACCTGATCCTATGTTTTACACCCCCTTGCATTTATTGTCATTCCATTCTGTAAGTTCACCCATCTTTGAAGCATCTGAGGAAGTGGGATTTTCTCCCATGAAAGCTCATGCGAAAAATAAATCTGTTAGTCTTAAAGTGCCACACAACTCCTTGGTTTTTTTGCTTGTCTTTAACCACCCTAGCGTGGCCCTGTGCCCTATGTCAGGGCATGTTTGAGAGGTCAGCTCTGTCCTAGGAGGGACCTATGGACCCTCTGGCTCTAATATAATTTGTTGGACTCCCCAGTGAGTATCCTGTCCCTTATCCACCCCTCTGAGCCCCACGTAGCTCTGTCTGCGGGGCCATGTTAAGCTACAGCCAGGGCCAGAGTAAAGCAATCTAAAGCCTTTGACGCACCTTGCCATGAGGCAGTCCCACCCCAGTTTGGTGTGGTGGGAGTAGTTGGTCTCCACTCCTGCCGCAGAAGCGGCATATGGAAACCAGTTCTCTCTGGTGTGGCGTATGTGGGGTAGCAGTCAGGTCAGGGGCATCCTGAGATGTGTTGGTTTGGTGTTCGTTCTAGTCAGTCTCTCAACAAAGGTCTCTGCTGCTGGTAGTCTTTTCCCCTCATCTGCTCATGCTGGGTATAACCCACCATTGTATTTCCTCTTCCTCCAGCATCTCCTCTAATGTAGCTGCTGGCAGGCTCCCCTTGTATGGCCTGGAAAAGATCATCCTAGCTCCTTTCTCTCTTGCTGCACAGGTTCACCAGACTCTAGCTTTCTGTGAGTGGCCTCATGAGGCTGGGGGATGTGCCTTGCAAAAGTCTCTCACTGGACAGCATTTTCTTTAGCTCTCTAGTCATTTCTGTGGCTCTTTCCTGCTCCCTCTCCGATTTTTTTTCAACATCTTTTTTTTAAAATGTGTACCCCAGAACTGTATTCAGTATTCTGGTCTGAATTTCAGAATGCCATATACTGAGGGAAAATCACCTTGCTATTCCTACACAATATTCCCTGTACTCAGTATTTATATTAGCCCATTTTGCCACAGCATTGCACTAGGGATTCATGAACATTTGCTTGTCTCCTAGAGCAGTGGTTCTCAACCATCTGTGAGGTCACAACGCACTTGGTGGCGTATCACGACCCTACAGGATACACCAGCCCACCTCCTCCCCAGGCCAAATCCAGCCATCTCCCCTGCTCTCTGCAACACGCCGCTGCGTGGCAACATAATAATGTGTCCTGACACAGTGGCCAAGAACCACTGCCTAGAACGCCTCAATCCTTTTCAGAGTCACTGCTTCCCAGGATACAGTCCCAGTTCTGTAGGTGCAGATTGTGTTCCTTATTGCTAAGTGTATGACCTTTCATTTGGCTGTATTAAAATTCATCTTGTTTGGCTGGGTCCAGGTTACCACGTGACCCAGACCAATGGTTATAAGTGCCCAGTCATCGACATTATTTACAAGTATGCCAGTATATTTATAAGCAGTGATACAAACTGCGATTGGTATTGGTCCTAGAACCAGTCCCTACAGCACTAGAAACACTCCTAATGACTGAGGATGCCCCGCTGATGGCTGCCTTTTGGGAACTGTCAGTCCGTAGTTGTTAAGCCATTTAAAGTGGACTGTATTGATACTGTGTAGTGCTGATTTTTCGATTACAAAGTTATACAGCACCAAGTTGAAGGACGTACAAAAGTTCATTGTGCTACAATTGATCAAGAGCAGGCTGGTGGAGCACTTTTGTTTTGTCCTGCTCAGGGTTAGCCCTAAGTTTCATAAGCTTCAGAGAAGCAGTTGAGTAAGAGCTGTTTGTAAAATTTCCCTTGAATGTGCCATGACACCGCAATCATCCATATACTGGAGTTTGGTGGTTATAGCCAATGCCATTTCAGTTCCAGCACTGAGAGGGGTTGATGAGGTTGCCCTCAGTCCAGTGTTGGATCCCAGTGTCCTGTGGGAGGTGGGCTTGGATTAGTGTTTTCATAGTTGCTGGGAAAACAGAGAAGAGAGTAGTGATAATCAGGGCCTCAGTGCTGAGGCCCTAATTGTTTAGCACCAGCTGAGGTGGAGCAGACGTTGCTGGCGTATGGTTGATGGATGCCTATCAGAACAACTGCTGTTTGCCCAACTTACCGAAGAAGAAAGGAAATGGGGAGGCCGAAAGGTACACTTCAGACATTCTCAAGACAAACATCAAGAAATGTAGCATCAATATCAACGCACTGGAAGAAAGCTCCCCAAAATAGGGCTAACTGGTAGAGACTTGTCAGAGAAGGAATGACTATTTTTGAGGAAAATCACCTCACCTTGGTCACAGAAAAGCTCCAGAAAAGACAACGGTCATGCAGTAATCGTGGCCCAGCACTGCCTTGCAACACCAGCTGCAGCATCTGCCAGTGAGTCTGTGACTCAAGGATCAGACTCATTAGTCACCGAAGGACCCGTATGAAATGAAATCCATAAAAGAGTTCACCCTCGATTCAAGGAGTCGCCACCGATGATTTTATACTATACTTGTATAGCAGTAGCCATGTCTCTCGCTCTAAGTATGTTAAACATATACAAGATGGTACTTGGTCCTCCCATGAGCAAAGGGGACTGGACTCAATGACCTCTTGTGATCCCTTCTGGTTTCTGTGATTCTGTTGTTGCCCTTGTCATGCTGTCTGCAGTGACTGATAATCATAAGTGTCAGAAAACAGGGAGGACACCCCAAACTAGGGGTATGTTCTATAACAGGCATGGCCAAACTGCCACTCAGGAGCCCCATGCAGCTCTTGAATGAAAAAGTGTGGCTGCCAGAAGAATGTCAGCAAATCTATTTAGGAAAGCAGCACCAGCCTAAGAATTCAGCAGGGGTTTGGGACAGCGGGTAGAAGTGCGGCATTGTTGGGGATGACGGGGAGAAGCACAGCATGGTCAGGATTTTAAAAAACTCGCCACTAGTCTGCAGTCTTCTACATGGAGTAGCAGCTAAGTTTTTACTGTATAGGCCTATTTTTCATGGTAACCTTAAGTAATTATTGGAATTTGACATTAGTAGGATCAATATTTTCCCTCTTTTTACAGTAAAATTAAAGTGTGCAATGAATTGTAAACTTATTAATTTTGGAGTAGGTAAAAGTAGATGGCTATATGCCTCAGTGCAGCTCTCAAAGGTTTAATAATCAACTTGTGTGGCTCTTGAGTTCCATAAGTTTGGCTGCCCCTGATCTATAATTAGATTTCACCAGCAGCCCAACTGTGAACTTCCAAAGCCCTGCAGTAGTCTTATAATGGAATCCCAACCACACTCCAGTCTCTCTTGCCTCCCTCAAGCAAGCTGGGCTTTGTTTAAAAATGCACACTTACACCAAAAATCACATCCCATGCAGTCCCAAGAGACCTGCCCCAGAACAATTGGTACACTAGACCTTGCATCAAGGATTGCGCTAGCAGCCAGTGCTGGTATAAACTAACTGAGCCTGATTTATTAACTAAGAAAAAGGAATGAGTTATTTAGAAGTTAAAGCAGGTAAAATGTGAACAAGTGAGTCACAGTCTAAAATATAATAATCTGCAGATTCCCCAGAAGTCTCTCAGGGCTACCCAGAATAACTCTGGGGATCTCCACTGTCTCATTTGGGTTGTTTGATGGGCTATTTTTCCATAAAATCATGTTGACTGGCATTGATTAGAGCTCTGTCCTTTACTTCTTTACTGATCAAATTCTGGAGCAGCTGTCCATTATTCTGCCCAGGACTGATGTCAGGTTTAGTTACCCAGGCTATCCTGCTTGCCTTTTTTAGAAGTTGGCATGATATTAGCCGGCTACCAGTCTTCTATAATTTTTTCAGTATCCCAAGATTTATTAGACTCAATCATCAGCAGCACAGACCTCTTCTTGGTCAACTGTTTTAGGACTCTTGAACACAAGTTACTCAGGCCTTCTGGTGTAAAAATGTTTATCCTTAGCAAATGCTTCATCATTATGTACTAATAGACTGCAAAATGGTTCATCATCCACATGGGAGTCAAATACATCAGATATCTTCTTTCCAAATACAGAACTGAAATATTTATTGAATGCTTCTGCCTTTTGTATGTCATTATTATTAATTTTACTGTCTCCATCTAGTAATGGGGAAATTACCAGATGAATTACAATATATGGTGTGTGTTTTGCAGGTTGGCAGAGTAGCTGATCACAGTGGTTCCTTCTGACCTTAAAATCTATCAATCTATGTCTGTACCATTGTTAGGATTTCTTTTGTTCCTGATGTACTTAAAAAAAATCTCTTGCTTGTCCTTGCTCCTGCCAGCTTTAGATTTTTCCCTAGTCAATTTCCCTTATCAGTTGGCAAAACCTCATTTCTTCTGATATGTACTTACTGCTGCCTACTTCTTCTTTTTCTCACTTGTTATAAAACTACTTTCATTTCTTCTCCTCACAGGATGATTTTTAATCAAAATTGTCTTGAGCTTCAAATTAAAAGTGTGGTGCTGATGTTTAACCTGTTCCCCTTCCAGCAATATGCCGATACCCTTTGGGGATGCATGAAGGGACCATCCGAGATGAAGACATCACAGCTTCCAGTCAGTGGTATGACTCTACAGGGCCCCAGTATGCACGGTAAGTTAATCCCTTGCAAAAGCAACCGATTATACTATAGAATTATATAGAAATGGACAGAAAATGTTTAAGTTTAAGGTAAAATCCTCTTACCATAGTGTCAGCCTTATTAAAACTCACCACCTACCAAGGTAACCATATTCTGTACTGTATTCATATAAAGATATAGCACAGGGCTTGACAAAACCTGGGTGCCAGGTCACCATTGTGACCAGGGTTTGTAGCCTGACTCCACACTCAGCTGTAGAAATGCAGTGGAGGAGCTCTCTCTGGTGACCAAAACCGAAACTGCTGGCATCTAGCTGGGAACTAATTTTGTCAAGCCCTGATATAGCCTAAACAGCTGACCAATGCACCTGTGATGTTCTGGTGGACAAGAGCAGCTCCTCTGGGAGCCTGTTTCAGTTTGTCTGTTGCAAATAATTTGATTGAAACTGTGAGCTACACAAAGTCTCTCATACTCTTAAAATTTTTAGTATTGTCAATCAATAGGAAACATTCACAATTTATAGTACAGGAATCCAGCTGGTTCTTTGGCTGTTTCTGGGTGTCCAGGTTGCAGGAGTGATCATGAGGAGTTTTATTCGTCTTTGCCTGGCAAGTTGCTGATCACATTTCTTGTAGAAGAGCTTTTTTTTACTATTATCCAGGCACACCAGAAAGGGTGGCTGCTTAGCTAGCAGTCTCTCACGCTCAGAGTATATTACGGTTGCACTCCATAAACAGCAGGTTCCTTCTGTGTGCACTGCAAGTGTTCATTATTATTTCAAAAGCCTTCTGTGTTCTAAACCCCCTCTAAAGAATTGTCAAATCAAGTCCTTGCCCTGTCAAGAAATGTTTCACTCTTTTTTGGCAGTTTCATTTTTCATATTATCTTTCCTTTAATAAGAGTAACTGAAGAATTGCAATATATGTTTAGCCTTAGCCCTGACTAACCATTGTTGTTCTGTGGCTAATTCTGATAGTCTGTATCCCTATGTTCACCACCTTTTCAAGATTATGATAAATGTTGTGCTAAGCATGATTTTTGAGGTATCATTTGAAAACTCATGGTTGGCTCATCATTATTGTCCCATAAAATGTGTGTGACAATATTGTAAAGTGATAAAATTCTACTGAATAACATTACTAGGTCATGTTACAAGTTTAGTGAAGTAGCCACAAAGATATCTCCTCTTCATTGTTTACCACTCCACTCATTTTTGTGTCATCTGGAAATATTATCAGTGGTAATTTTATGTTTCCTTCAGGTAACTAATGAAGATGTTAAATAGCATAGGGCAAGGAGGCAAACCCTGCAGGACCCCACCGGAAATGCATCCACTGGATGACAATTTGTTTACAGTTACATTTTGAGATCTGAAGAAGAGCTCTCTGTGAGCTCAGAAACTTTTCTCTAACAAACAAAATTAGAAATTGGACAATTAAAAAAATGTTAATTTTATATTATTCTAATTATTTTATAAAAATTTCATGTGGTACCCAAGGTGTTACAGATGCCTTACAGAAACCTAAATATATTACATCAAAACTATTACCTTTATCAACCAAACTTGTAGCTATTTCTGCTTCACGATATAGCAAATTGGGAAGATGCAGGAATAGAACCCACTTATCAGAAGTGGAGGTGGGCTGTCAGTTACTTTAATTGAACATCATCCTACACATGTCAACTTCTGAAGTGACCGAGGCACACTCATCCATCCACATGGTCCTCACTCACTATAGAGCTCTGATTCACTGCTTGAGCATGGTCTGTCCCATCTAATGTGGATTTCCTAATGTTGGAGGTTTTGACTGAGCAGCCTAATGGTATTCTTTCATCCTAGGTTTTTGGTTTTTTGTGTAATAGCACAAGTCTTTAACAACTCACAGTTGAAAACCTGACATGAAGTCCTAAGTCTCCTTTACACAGGCACTCAAGCTATGTTTACATCTGTCCAAATTAGTTCAGAGTTGCTAGTCCAAACTAAGACGTTCAAGGTTAGTCCAAACTAACTATGAGTTAGTTCAAACTAACCGCATGTTCTATTTTGGACTAACTTTTAGTTCGAACTAGAACACGCTATTAGTTCAAACCAGTGACTTAGTTCGGACTTCTTAAGTTTGAACTAAGCCTTAGTTTGGGTCTTGCCCATGCCTAGTTCAAACTAAAGTTCAAACTAAGCATGGAAGTCCAAACTGACCTTGGTAATAACTAGTTCAAACTAAGCTTTCCTTAGTTTGAACCAAGGAATGCCTAGAGTAGCCATGGACTAAATTAGTCCAGACTAATTTGCCAGTGTAGACGTAGCTATAGAGCACTGTCAACACCCATGCTGCTGAAGGTATTGAAGGCTGAGGGTACCAAATGTGCAAGGTTTACTGACAATAAATTATGTCAAAGTGACTGTCCACTGTTGAGGCAATTCTCTGTCTCCTGCTTAACGATTCTGCAAAAGCCCTGAGCTTATGGGTAAACCTGAAGAAGCCACAGTGTCTGTTCCCAAGAACAGAGGCTAGGATTGTCCCACTTCATGCAGCTTTTCCTTTCTTGGTAGAGATGATTAGTTGGAAAGCTAGATCCTTGGGAGTAAGGCCTTTTAGGTGTGCTTCTCTCACCCCATCAGGTTGCAGAGGGAAGAGGGGGATGGAGCGTGGTGCCCAGCAGGCCTGTTGCAACCGGAAGACGTGCAGTTCCTCCAAATTGACCTGCACAAGCTCTTTTTCATCACGCTGATCGGGACACAGGGACGGCATGCCCGTGCCACAGGCAAAGAGTTCGCCCGTGCCTACCGCATTGACTACAGCCGCAATGGAGAGCGTTGGATCTCCTGGAAGGATCGGCAGGGCAGGCAGGTGGGTGAAGAGGGGAATTACAGGGCTTCTATCCCCTCAACAGAGCCTCTGGGCTTTCCACAGCAGTTATAAAAGCTACAAGGAATCAGACTCCATGACCCCTAGATCCTGGGCTTGGGGGTCCCAGACCTTAATCCAGCATTAGATTGAACATTAACTGTTGCAGTGATGTTCTCCATCACTGGAATTACTCAGCAGATCATAATGAGCTGTTTTACCTGAGACTAGAACACCGTGAACATTGATTGACAGCTTCTGATTCTCTTGTTACTGAATGACATACATCCTGGATATAAAAAGGTTCCTGCTGGTGTATTGCCAGCTGTCACAATACTTGCTGCTCCTTCATGTCAGATTGTTGTTGTTAATAATTATTATTTTTTTAATTTATCATTGATTATAGCATAAACAACCTCCAGCATGAGGGGAAAAGGGATGTCAGCTGATAAGGAAAGGATTCAGGCCCCATCATGCTGATCAGTCTAGGTCAAAATCATTCTTTGTTTAAGACTATTCATGTCACTGGACTTGCATAAGAATTGTCTCCCACTGTTTCCAAACTGCAGAGCCCTGCTTTTCCCTGGCACCCATCCACTCCCGTCTCCTCCCCCTCACACACACACAAACCAGTGAAAGGCTTTGCAATCATGACTACTTGTCCTTCAGGACAATGTTGGCGTCAGACAGTAGTTTTGTTTTGCCAGCTTCTTTTTTTCCAGGATCACCTTCGCTAGCTGAATTTAAGGTAATGGGTATGTGTCCTGCTATCTCTGGAGCTGGTCACTTCTGTCATCCTCTGCTTCTAGGTGATTCAAGGCAACATTGATACATATGATGTGGTCCTGAAAGATCTTCGGCCCCCAATCATTGCTCGTTATGTCCGGGTGATTCCTGTAACAGAGCTGCCCATGACTGTTTGCATGAGGGTGGAGCTCTATGGCTGCATCTGGTATGGTAAGGATCAGTTTCCATCTTCAGTTCTACAGTGGCTTCTACCCATGATACCTGGGCTGCTTGAACCCTACACTGTAACTGGGCCACACTGGCAGCCCCATTTTTGCAGTGTGAGTACCAGGTCTTCCACGCTTCCTGTTGACCAATGTTTGCTCAGATCAAGAAGTAAGAGGAACTCATATGAACAGAAAATAGGAAGCAGCTGCTGATTTGCTTATTCAGCTCTGTGACCTTCTTTTCTAGATGGTCTGGCATCCTACAACATCCCTGCGGGAGGGACAATAGCAGCCCCTGGCTCTCCCATCATTTACTTGAATGACTCAACCTACGATGGCTTCCAGGAACGCAGGTGGGTATAGTGGCCCTGGTCTCTGTCTCTGGCACTGTGCACATTGTCTCCTCTTTCTCCCTGAATCTCTCACCACATTTTTAGTTGCAGAATCCTTTTTGAATTTGCCACATTGCCAGTTGAGTGATTTGATTGTTTTAATTCCTCAAGTGATATGTTGGGCAGATGCTGCCACTACTGGTATGTAGGCCTGTAGTGAATGAGATCTATTTCCCCCTAGCTGGTGAAGGTTAACAGGAAAATAGTGGGTTCATTGCTGCAGAAGGAGAGGTGATGTGGGTCTTCATGCACCCTTGTTATACATCCAGCTATTGTCTAGATTTTTGCCTTCCACTTTCGGTTAAAGGGATGGAGAGATTTGTTGCAACACAGCTCTCACAGAGTTTGTCTGCATCAGGGCCCTGTGATCCTTGCCACACTGAGCACAGACTGAGTCTGACTCAGCAATGGTATTTGTTGCATTGGTTAGTGATAGACACTAATCGGGTCTCCATGCTGGTAGTATTAGCTATATTAGCTGCATTTACTACTACCAGTCACTAACACTTCTAACCCATTTGCTGTGCCATATGGGAGTACAGGGAACTGCCTTGAGTGGCTTTCTGCCAGGAAGCTCCCAGAGGTTGAGGCTCAATCCATGCAAGACAGAGGTAATGCTAACTACAGCTGCCTTTAAGACTGAGGTTGTCTAATCGCCACTGGCACTCAGGTTTACAACTTGGGAGTCTGATTAGACCTGCAAAGATCAGGTGATTGCAGTGGAAGGGGGCATCAAGTATGTGGCCCAGCGTCTGCACACGGCAGCGCCGTTGTTCCTTTGCCTTAAGTGTCTTTTCTGCAACCTTCCCCACTCCCTTTTTATCAGGAGCAGCTGTCTCAAATTGTCTTTGAGTCTCTGACACTCATAACAGGAGTAATCTCCTGCAGTCTTTCAAATGCCCCTTGTATTAGGAGTGACCATCATTGCCCGCATTCTCCACCAACTGTAATGGGGTGCTTTACTCACCACTAGGATAGCACTTCCTCCTGGTCATCCTGAGGTTAATTTGTGAGGTCAGTATCCCTCCCCACATGTGCATGTCATCTCACCGCCTCTCTTTCTGGGACTGTGGCCTCTCTATCACTCCATGGGCTGGTACTGCCTCTTCATGGCTCAGCCCTCTGACTAGGTCACTCTAAGCATTTTCCCCCTACCGAGGCACTCATGTCTTTCAAAATCTCTCTCCGTGCTAGCAACCTCAGGCAGTCTTCCCATTCCCCACCCCATTGTGTCAATCCCTCTGTGGCTAGCAGGGAAACCTGGGCCCACCCTCTACTCCAGTTTCTGGCTTAAGGCCCTTTAGCCAGCAGTCATGGGTTGTTCCCTTCTAGGCTTTATTGTTTTCCCTAAGCCCAGTCCTATCTTCCTGGCTCATTCCCACTCCCAGATTTGCCAAGCAAATGCACATCTTTGCTCCCAGAGAGTGACTGGAGAGTTTCCTCAACTGCCCCCTCTGCTTCCAAATTTCTGTCTTTATAGATCCAGCCTAGCTCATTCCTCCTCACCTGGGCTCCCTGATTCAGTCATAGGAGATTCCCTTCAACTTCGTTGTGTCGGTTAATTAGCCCTCATGGATCTATAGTAAAGACAGTGACACTGAAAATATGGCCAAAAGAAAAGAGGAGTAATGTCCCTGCCACTAACCTCTTCTGGATGATGAAGGAGCAAGACTTCTCTGTGGTAGAAGGCTGGTAGTTGTTCCTGAGTGTTGAGGGAAAAAAGTTCCAGTTCTTTCTTCCTTTCTTTCTTTCTATAGGGTTTTATCCCACTGCTCATCATCGTAGTGTCTGATGGCTAATAGTGAAATACATAGTGAATTTCATGAGGTGCATCAAGACATGCTGAGAACCAGCACCAGAGCATAATCAGGGATATTGAGAATATTTAGAAGGATGCTCATTGTGTAAACAAAGCAGCCACTGTGATCCAGGAGAGCCGCAATGTTTCCATGCTGTCTCTGAAGATGAATTCCCACTCTGAAAGAGTGGCTTTACCACCATGCTCTATAATGTAAGATTTGCCATGCTGTGTCAGACCAATGATCCATATAGCCTAGTATCCTGTCATCCTATAGTGATCAGTGCCAGATGCCCCTGAGGGAATGAACAAGGCAATTGCAAGTGATCCATCCTCTGTCATCCAATCCCAGCTTCTGGCAGTCAGAGGCTTAGGGGAAAAAAAAAAACAAGGAGTCGTGTGGCACTTAAAAACTAACAGATTTACTTTTTACATGAGCTTTCGTGGGAGAAAATCCCACTAGGCACACCCAGCACATGGGGTTGCATCCCTGCCTATATCGGCCAGTAGCTGTTGATGGACCAATCTTCCATGAACACTTCTAATTCTTTGAGCCCAGTTACACTTGTGACAAGTCATTCCATATGTAGGTTTGCACCCTTCCACAGCATGGCAAACTTTGCCCAAGCCCTTTCTCTGTCACTGTGCTTGTCTTTGATTATTCTCACTCTCTTGTGTCCCCTCCCTGTAGAGCAATTTCATACTCTACTGTTGCAGACAGTGCCCTTCTTACTGCCCTTACTCCTTTCAGAGCCTGAAGGTGGGCTCTTGTCTTCCTGTCTTAACACATCTCCACATCTTTTCCTGCTTGGCAGCCTCTCTTTTCACCTCCCTTCTGTAGCATTGGAGACAGTTTTACCCCAGATCGTTTCACTCATTGTGGACCCAAATATTCAGCTTTCAGGTCACTAAGATCTGGAAGAAATGTCTGCCAAGGTTCCAATTACTAACTGGTCACCTGGTGGCTCAGAATTTCCTACATTCCTGGCTCTATTGCGACACTTGTGACTATTAGTCTCCTGCTGGGAGTAGTTGCCACCGAAGCAGCTCCTTCCTGAGAAAGAGCCACCCAATCTGTGCCCTGGCATCCAAGTGGTAGAGTCACATGCCACACTGTCCTTTGCACTATGCCGCAGCCTCACGGCATGGAGGCAGGGGAAGGACATGAAGTTGCTGCTTTCACTGCCATGGCAAACAAGAACATGTGTCAGAGCAGATCTGGAGAGCGTGGGGTTGAGCTCCATTATGGAGAGATGGCTGGAGCTGTACTTATAGCTTTCTATGGCTGAGCTGGCAAAAGCTTAGGCAGGTGGTGAGAGTGGTTGAGGGGATTAGGAAGGAGGAAAGAGGGTCACACCTCTCAGGGGATGGCAGAACCTTCTCTGTTTCTTCACAAAGGAAGGGGCTAATGGCTTCCATTCCATCCCCTTATAGAGTCTGTCATGAGTTCCCATAACAGCTTCCTAAGTGTGATTTTACCCATCTCTGAACTAGTCCCCCATGCCAGCAAGGCCTTTCCAACAGACCTCACAGTGAGTGCTGGGCCCAGCCCCACACACAGTGGGCCATATGGATGTAGGTGCCTTGCTTTAGGCCCCAAAGCTTGAAAAGATTGGCTGTCATGTCACAGAGCCTCCCTGTGCCCTATTGATTGGTAAGGAATGGTGCTTTCCTACCGTTGTTACTGAGGGGTACTAAAAAATAGGGCAGAACTTTTCACTATTAGGGTGGCTGCTGGATCACATCCCTGCCCCCCACCCTCCCCCAACTGGAAACACAAAGATCCTTCAACTGCGATGATGCCAGTTCTGTTCCTTTCTCTGCCTGGATCCCAAAGCAGCTCTGAGCATAGTGCTTCAGTGGAGCCAGCATCTCTGCTAGTGAACAGGCCCAAGATGCTCAGCAAAGTCCAGCTGAGCATGCGAGCACAATGTGCCCTCAGTGGTGCCTTGTTCTGGTGTCTTGAGCACTCAGAACTTAGACATGACACCACAGTTTTCCCTGGTTCAGTCCCTGGATGCTGCCACCCTCCATCACAGAGGCTGATGCGGTTCCATGTTGCTGATATGTTATAGGAAAAACTAGTAGCAACAGTTCCTGACACTTGCATAAGAATGCTGCCTATTTATTTCATTCAGCAATTCCTGGGTTCTTATGTTATGTGAAGGAGTAAATAATACTTCCTTCATTACTTTCTCCACACCAATCACCATTTTATAGACCTCTACCATATCCCCTCTTAGTCATTTCTTTTCAAAGCTGAAAAGTCCCTGTCTTTTTAATCTGTCCTTATATGGAAGCTGTTCCACATCCTTAATAATTTTTGTTGTCATTTTCTGTTCCTTTTCCAGTTCTGATATATCTTTTCTAAGGAGGTAACCAAATCTGCACACAGTATTCAAGGTGTGGCCATACCATGAGTTTATATAGTGACATGATACTTTATGCCTTCTCGTCTATCCCTTTCCTAATATTACATCAACTCTTTAGAATGCTGCTGCAAGTTGAGCAGATGTTGTAAGAGACCATCCACAGTGATGCCAAGATCACTTTCTTGAGTGGTGACAGCATCATTTTATGTGAATAGTTGAGATTCTGGTTTCTAATGTGCAGTACTTTGTATTTACCAACACTGAATTTCATCTGCCATTTTGTTGCCCAGTTACCCAATTTTGTGAGATCCCTTTGTAATTCTTCACAGTCTGCTTTAGACTTAACTGTGTTTTTAATTTTGCATTGTCTGCAAATTTTGCCACACCGCTGTTTGCCCTTTTTTCTGGATCATTTGTGAATATGATGAACAGCACTGGTCCCAGTACAGATCCCTGGGGGATGTTTATTTACATCTCTCCATTTTGAAAACTGACCATTTATTCCTACCCTTTGTTGTTTGTGTTTTAACCAGTTACTGAGCCATGAGAGGCCTTCTTTCTTATAGAATGACTGCTTATTTTGCTTATGAGCCTTTGAGCTTTTGCACAGAGCATTTGACGATTACCATCATAATCCTGGTCAAGTGGTCTCTAGCATATCTCCACTCCTGTATTATTATTCAGGCTTGGAATTTCTATCTGTAGAGATTCAATGATACAGTTTGATTCATTTAAGATTTGTACTATATTTGACTCTATGCTTTCTTTCAAATATAGTGCCATTCCTCCACCAGCACAGCCTTTACTGTTGTTTCTATATATTTCGTACCTTAGTATTTACCATGGGCCATTTATTGTCATTGTTCCACCACATATCTATGATATCCTCATGTAATACCAGACGTTCAAGTTTGTCCATCTTATTATTCAAGCATCTGTCATATGTATAGAAATAGTCTGCCAGTATGTGATGTAACTGAATGGAACTCTTTTCATTTGGCTGTGTCTCTTCCATCCCTAATGTATTTGATCAATTTCCATTCTTCCCTCTTTATTAGTGTATAGAGAATCTTCCCATTATAAGACCCTATTTTCAGTTTCTTCTACCTTTACCAAACCTGAGGAAGTCTGGCTGAAATTTTCTATGCTAGATGTCTGTTTTAGGTTGGTTGGGGGGTGGGGGGGTTGTTTGTTTTTTGTTTTGGCTTCTTTTTTTTTTTTTTGACAGTTTCAACAATAACAGTTCAGCTATTTCCAAGAATGAAATTAAGGAAAAATATGTTGTTCTGCCCATGTGAAAAAAGTCTTATAGCTATTTCATTGAGCAGTTCTAGAGCTTCCATTCTGTAGAGCAGAGGCATGATATTTTGCTGCTGGGTCACGGTCATGCCAGTAAAATGCCTTTTTGTTGTCTGTCCCTGTGAAAACCTGCTTAAATCTGGATGAGATATAAAGCATGGAAAAAATCTCAGTTCACACATGCTAAGTAGAGAGTTGTTAAAGTCTGACAGTTTAGCCTTCGGAGTGGGGAAAAGGTAAGTTCAAATCCTTGCTCTAAGTAGTATTTAAATATTTTACAAAGTGGAATAGCTTCAACACAGGAGAATGAAAATCTCCACCCTAGTGGTTAGGTAAAATCACCACCTGGCAGTTACGGCACTCATATGGGAATGGGAACTTGTCATGGGTTCTTCAAATCTCTGCTCCAGAGCAACAGTTCAGCTCTGAGTCCCCCACATCACAAATAAGTGCTCTACCACCTGAGCTAAAAGTTATAAGGTGAGTACCTTCTTCTCCTCTTTCACCTCAAAGCCACAAATCATTTTGCATTGACTGAAAGTGCATTTTTTCAGTAAATAAACTATTAGCCTGAAAACTTCGACCCAGCTCTACCATGGAGGTCGCAATCTCCTTTGCATGCACAGGTTAGTTCCAAGTACACATCAAGGAGGTACAATCAGGTCCCTACTGTTTGACACTGAAACTCTGCTAAGGGTTTCCAGGACATTCATATAGTCTGAAGAAGCAAAACAACTGAAGTATGTTACCCTCATTCCATAGGGATTCTTCTGAGGTTAGCTCAGGTGCCCTAGAAAGAACTGCCAAAGCCAAAGCCACCCTCACTCCAGGGAGTCAGAGTTTGGGGGTGTCCCTGTCTTCAGGTTGGATTTTTAGAACCTTTGCTCAGGAGAACAGGGGGCAAGCAAAACATTCCCTTTTTGCATGTTGGCACAAGGTTCTCCATGGTAATGGTCCTTGCCAAAACTGAATTATGGAGCAGAGGGATGGTTTACTGCTGCTCTCCCAGGAGAAGGGAGGGTAAGGGAGCAGATAGGATCCACACAGGACCATGGAGTGACCCAGTGCACCATACTCTGTACCAGCCCAATGAGCAGAGCGGGTTGTTCACTTGGGTGATGAGCAGCAGCAGGAGAGATTGTATGGGCAGCTCCATACAGCCGCCTCCACAGCTTTGTGGCAAAAATCCCAGCGGTCAGCCCAACCTAGTCAGTGGAACTGAAATGTAGCTTTTTAGAGCTTCCATTTTTTTCCCCAAGAGTTGCTGTCCAAAGCTGTGTTTTGCTCTTACTGGCTAGCACACAAACTGATGGCCTCATCCAATGCTGGGCTTGGCCTGGCCTGAACCAGTGGTTCTCCACCTTCCCAAACTACTGTACCCCTTTCAGGAGGCTGAAGGCCATGCGCCACTGCCAGGGTTGAAGCATGTGACTCAGCTTTATGGAGCCCTGAATATTTGCCCCGCTTGCCACCCAGTGACACTGGCCCTGCACTAGTGACCCTTCCATAACCCATTCCCTCAGGTGGAGAAACATTGATTGAGAGGAGTTGATGCATCCCATGAAAGACCTCCACATACCCACATGTGTACCATACCCCTGCTTGAGAACCCTTGGGCAGACCTCACTCCACAAGAGAGAGCTGATTATTTAAGTTCCTGAACAACTGGTGTCCATTTTGGTTGGGCTTGGTGGACTCTGGAAAAGCTCTGAGCCCTGAAATACCTTCTCCTGTCTCAGATTTGCACTTGTCATTTGGCTATGTCCTCTCATACAGGATTAGAGAAAAGGATTTTCAATATCTCCCAAAACAGATGAAACTGTCTTGAGTCAAGGAGCAGCTGGGAGCATTCAGGAGATAGTTCCAACTGAAACTAGGCATTCCTCTCTCTGTGATATCATTGGTGTAGTTAAATCAATCCTTTCCCAGTGCCAGGACAAGAGCAGAGGTGCCATCAAACCTAGAAGAGTCTGTGATTCTGTTCTCACTCCGCTCTGGTTCTCTATCTAACCATTAGGCATTTCTTGCTAGGCACTTGTATGGAGGCCTGGGCCAACTGACAGATGGTGTATTGGGACTGGACGATTTCACACAGAGTCACCAGTACCGTGTTTGGCCAGGGTATGATTATGTCGGCTGGAAGAATGAGAGCTTCAGCACAGGTTCTGTTGAAATGGAGTTTCAGTTTGACCGGCAGAGGAACTTCACCTCTATGAAGGTACCGCAGTCTTTCCCCTCTCCCCAGCCTATCACATTCCTGTCTGGGTGGGACCACAGGATCCCCAGTTCTTGTTGGTGTTCTGGTTCTGAAATGATCCCTCCACATAGTGTTTATTTAAATAACAAGTTGAATTGGCTCTATTTGTGGACTTTAGTATTGTAGCAAGTTACTTTAAGGGCAGAAATATTTGTAGAAACAGCTAATTTGAAGCAGGCTTTCAAGACTATTTTCAGCTTGCAAATGCAAGTTCTCACACTGGAAATGTGATTCTGAGAGCCACCCTCACTCAGTGACAGTACAGAAACATGGCAGGTAAAATATAAAACATCTGCCAATGCAGACAGGAATAAAAGAAAGCACTGGAACAAAATGATAAATTAAAGAGTAACAAGGTCCTGGGACAGAAGTTCTATGACCAGGAATTCTAAAAAAAACATAGAGTGTAAAAGCAGCTGAGCTATTAAAAGCTATATGTGAATGCTCATTAAAATAAGATACTATTTCACCAAACTGTAAGACAGCAAATGTCTACCTAAATTTAGAAAAGGTGCTAGGATCATGCCAGGATTTATGCACCAATGACACTTCAATATCAGAAAAATTAGTTGAAATAATTTAAAGAAAGAGATATAGAGTGCCTAGAAAGATGACCATCGTATGATAGGGAAAATATGGCTCATGTTAAAGTAAGACATGCCATTCCAATTTACTATGGTACTTTAAGGGTATCAATAAATATGTGATTAAGAAGAAATGTTTTCAGCCTGCCTTTTGTTAATTCCCATATGTTGTCATTTGTGGAAAGTGAGAGGTAAAATCCTATCATGAGTTAAAAACTGGTGAAGAAGCAGAAAAGAAATAGTAAGATTAACAAAGTAGATTAGTTAACAGCATCTGGTATTAGAGTCTGTTTTAGTATATTAATCATGTAGAAAAGGGGTGAGCAGTCAGATGGTAAAATCCATAGATGACACTCAATTATTTAAGTTAGAGGAGAGCAGGAGGAACTCCAGACCACTTTAGGTATGTATAACATTCATTGCTCACAAATGCCAGCTAATGTACACTGGGGGGAATCATATGAAGTGTTCATGCACAGTGTTGAGATCTAACTTTATTATAACATTTTAGGAGAAAGATCTGGGCATAACTGTAGACATTTCAGTAGAAACTCCACTTAGTATGTAGTGACACTACAAAGCAACCTGTGAGGGTGCTTAAAGAATGGGGCAAGAAATATGAAGTACATAGTGTTATTACATAAATTGGTATAATGTCCTTCTGTGGAAAACTGTTCAGTACTGGTCAGCTTGGTTTGGAAAGATATTGGGCCCTTCTTTTTGGCTGACGGGTGATGAGACTGGTTAGAAGCCTATAGAAGCATATGGGGAGATTGACTGAATTAGAGCCACGAAAGAGGGATGTTCTCTCAAACTCTGCCAACAGATCAGGCTCCCCTAGTTTGCTTGCCAAATCAAGACACCCGAACGAGACTATTCACACTAGCTCTTTGCGATCTGATTTTTCCCTTCCCTTTCTTGCCAGTGAAGGAACTACATTGTTGTCAGCTAATTTCAGTGAGCATCTTTGGGAATAGTCAGAGGAGGTGTACATCTCTATCACAGCCATTGTTTCAGGTTCATTCTTTCGTAGTTTAAAGGGCACTCTCATAAGCGTTCACATTTTTTTTTATGAAATCAGAGGTTCCTGAATACAAGATAGCATTGCATGGGAAAAGTGCAGTTAGACCATCTACCACAGCCCCTGAGAGGATGTGAAGATTAGACGTGCTTAAGTGGAGGCAGGGATAAAATAGAGGTATAGAAGCTAATGAATGTTACAGCAAAGGTAAATCATTAGCTTCTACAGCCACTTTCTCACGACAAGAGAACAAAGAGATATTCATGAGAACTGAAAGTAGAGATTTTAAAACCTCTGACAGGAAATGTATTTTTATGCTGTGTGTAACTGACCTGTCCAGTGAATGAGGTCATATGTTTTAAAGCCAGAAGGGATCATTATGATCATCTAATCTGACTTCCTGCCTAACACAGGCCAGAGGAGCCTTGCCCAGTGATTGCTGGATCCATCCCAGTAACTGATGGTTGAGCTGTACTAGAGTATGTCTTTTTTAGAAAGAGAAATCCAGTTCCACTCTGAAGTCTTGAAGTGACAGAGAATTCCACTGCAGCTTTAAGTAAATTGTTCCAGTGATTAATTACCCTCAGTATTAAAAATGTGCATGTGATCTCCAGCCTGAATTTATCTGGCTTCAGCTTCCAGCCATCAGACCTTGGTATGTCTTTGGCTGCTCAGTTAAAGAGCCCTTGTTATTAGAAATCTTTTCCTTTTGTACATACAGGTATATCATGATGAAGTCCTCTCATAATCGTCCCTTCATTACATTGAATAGAACGAGCCTTTTAAGTGTCTTGCTGTAATGCAGATTTTTCAGAGGTTGAATCTTCTTGTACCTCTTTTCAGAATCTTCTTTTTTGATGAATCTACCCCCAAAGTGAAAACACTGTTCAGGTAATAGTCTCAATAGTGCTAAACACAACGTCCCAACTTTTCTGCTTGATAGTCCTCTGCTTTACACACAGAAGAATCACATTCGCTTATTTTCCCACACCAAAGACTGGCAGAAATGGCAGTGAGAGTCATACTTTGCAAAGAATGGGATATGTGAGGGCAAGGTGTGGATTGCATTGTTATATGTGAATTCAGCAAAGGACAGCAGCGGGAGCTAGTCATCCTGGTAGTAACTCTGCAAGCAATGAAGATACTGCTCCACAATTTGGTTGACCTTCTCTGTTTGCCCCTTAGTCTATGGCTATTAGTTGGAATAAGTGAGGGATTCAATGGCAAGTAATCTGAGAAATTTCCAGCTGAATCAGAGGATGAGCTGGAGTTCTCGATCCAGTACAGTACCTCTTGATGATCCATAGTGGTAGAACACATTTTCCATGAAAAGCCATGCTTTTTTCCATGCAGTAGGAACAGTTCAGCATGGGATAAAGTGATCCTTTTTGTTAGGAGGTTGATAGCCATCAGGATTACCAAGTTTGCTTGGGAAGGTGGCAATTCTACAATGAAGCTCCAGCTGCCACAGCCAAGATCCCCAGTAAATACCATGTCATTGCTGAGTGTGTTTGACAAAAGAAAGGTTTCCTTCACATCAGATTGACTATTGCCCAATTAATCTCCATCCTGAAACCAAAATCCCATTGGGCCTCTCTAAACCCAGACTCTCCATTTGTACTTGGAGAACATTCAAAAGGGTTTCATCCACCTATCCATAGCCCTGGCAGGTGCCTTGTCAAGAAGAAAGATGGCTCTGTGCAGCTGTATATTGACTATCAGATCCTACACAAGATAACTTATAAAACTGGTGCCCACTACCCCTGGTTAGACAGTCTGTTTTCAAAAATGTAGATCTGTATATACCCATAACCTGGTGCACATGCATGAGGGAGACAAGTGAAAGCCCACCTTTTGTGCTCAAGGCAGCCACTATTAATATCTAGTCATGCTGTTCAGGCTATGCAGTGCCCCAGCAACCTTTCAACACTTTACAAACTAGGTATTCCAAGATGTGCTGGACCATTTTATCATTATGTACCTTGATGGCCATTCTGATGACCCAGCTCTTCACAACCAGCACGTGTACAGCATTCTTGAAAGACTATAGCAGAATCATTTATACACCAAGCCAGAGAAATCCAAGTTTGACTGGGACACACTTGAATTTCTTGGATATATCATCTCACCCCAGAGACTAGAAAGGGACACTGCAGGGTAGTGGCCATCACTGATTGGGTGGCACTGAAGTATGTCCACAGGTCGGAGTCATGGGCAGAGTTGGAATCAACAGAGGCAGGAACCTGCACAGCTCAGGACAAATACTTTGAGCAGCAATGAAACTGCTGTGGCTGCTGGGATTAACAGCTGATCTGCTGACCCTTCCCACCAGTCAGGGACTGTCACCAGTAAGACAGCCTGCTATGGGCCAATGGCACTCATGAGGCTGCTTGGAGACTGCTCTGCTGTCCTTTCCAGCCCTGGACTGGGCTGCAGTGGGTGGATTGGGCCATTTGGGGCAAAGTGACCCCACGCCAACCCATCCCAGGGCTTCTCAGAGATGGTTTCCCTCCTGGGTATGGGTTTCAAGTTGGGGCTGATCTCTGCCCTGAGGGTCCTCTGGTCCCATCCACCCTGTGATGGGGCAGTTGCCCGCACTGGCAGAAAAGGGGTTAAGGAAGGCCCTAGAGGAGCTGCCAGTCAGGAGGAAGGGCTGCTGATCCAATGAGGACCAGGGACAGGGTATAAGAACAAGCTGCAGAGACAGAGCGGGGCGGTCCTCCTCAGACACTGGAGGGAGAAGGTCCCACGTGAGCAGAGGCAGGGAGAACAGCACCTGGGACAGCTCCCTGTGTTCAGCAGGGCTGTGAATGAGAAGGGGCCTATAACCAGGAAGAGGTGGCCTGTGGAGCGAGCCAGGGCTGGGACTCAGGAAAAGCTGGAGCAGAGGTAAGAAAGATCTCGACTGTGGGAGCTCAGAAGGAGCCTCCAAGAGGCAGATGGCATGGAAGGTACGGAGGCCACAAGGAAGTGGCCTGGGGAACTTTTATGGACTGGAAGGTCAAGGCAATGCCTGAGGAGAGGCATATAGGGTCCCACCCGCCTCCCACTGGCTGCTGGTGACCAGTTGAGGACCAGCTGCAGCCACTACAACCAAGTGGGCTGCAGGAACTGGACCATTCTCTGGAAGGGGGGTTACCTTGGACTGTAACTTGGCTGGAGGGCTAAGTCGCTGTGCAAACAACAGGAAATAAATGGACAGCACTGGACACTGGGGGATGGACTTGAGCCTAATGCCCCAAAGCAACATCGCCAGGAGTGCCTGATTGGGGGGGGGGGCGGACAGAGGGGTCTGTGACACACCCCTATAAGGTTTTTTTTCTGAATCCAGGCTGACTATCTGCATTCTGACCTGCCCCTTTCCCAGCTCTGGCTATATCTCTGGAATTTTTGTTTTTCTGCCAGGTTGTTAGGTCAGGTTGGCAGAGTTAGAGAATTCTTCTAAACCCATTAATTCACAGGCTTTACTCATCATGGTAACCCCCCAACCAGTTCCCAATTCTCTTATCTAGCCCTTATTTTGGGCTGAAACCTCACTATAGATCATGTCCCCTTTTCCCTGATCTCCCTGAAACCTTCTCCTGTACATTTCAAGAGCCTAATTTTCATTACAACTTCTTTAGCCATAGGAGTGAAAATCTCCCTGACTGTACTGGAGCCAAATACCAGACTAGGTCACACTGTCCCACCTTGTTCCATTCACACCCCATTTCAAAAGCATTTAGAAACACACCTATGTCATCTCCTTTCCTAAAGTGAGGAAGTACATTGGACTGTATTCCTCCTCCCAAGACAGGTATGTGAGGTCTGGCTTCACAACCTGGACAGGAATTTTTCTGGCATAGTCTTGCCATCTCCATCTCATAATGCCACTTCTTGTCCTTCTCTCTGTCTCCCCTTGTGCTGGCACCTCTTCTCATGGTGGCCTTTCTCCTCTTCTTCTTCTTGTGCTAGTACGTTTTTTCCTAGTTTGTTTGCACTTGCTCCTGGTTTGCTCATTCTTATTCAGTATGTTTTACTACTGCACTTCTAGCCATGGCCAGTCCCTGTCCAGCTGTATCCTCAGCTCTTCTGCTCATGGATCTGCAATGATCCCAGTTGGATAGGCTGCTGCTTCTGTCAGCCTTGTCCATGCTTCACTCCTTGGCAGGGGTAGTCAACAGACGGATCATGGCCAGATTCAGAAGGCCAGACATTTTTGAATGGAGACTGAAACTTTTATATACTTACCTTTTTGTATTGTTATTTTCCCTGAAGGCTGGACCTTGACTGTTCCTTGGCCAAGAAATTTGGACCTTGACAAAAGAATAATTGACTACCTCTGCTCTAGGGCATCAGTGTGATGTTTCATGGGGGTAGCCAGGAGTGTGAGGCACCTGGCTACCATCTGTTCTTATCATAATAACAAAGCTTTTTCTGTGCCTGCTGCAGTCAGCTCCCCAATTCTTCTGGCTTTGGCCAACACACATACCCTGATCTAGCCCTTACTCTGCAGATTAGCAATGGGTGTACCCAAATCCTTGAGTTCATTGAAAGATGTGACTATTATGGTGCTTCAGCAGAAACACTTCAGATCAAGACTCCAAAGGGAAACTGCAGAGTTAGAATTCATAGGCAAATGTGACACCATTGTGTTAGGTCTGAATAGAGATTTGGGTTGACTCACTCATTACCAAAGGTGATTTTCCCTTTATTTGACATTCTCACCTTATTATCTGTTGCTCAACACTGTTTGAATCAAAACAACTTATTTGGTTTGCTGGAGAAGACTGAACTGACCTTGTGACTTACCCTTCCCTGTGCTTATTTTTTTCACCTGACATACTACAGTTTCCATTTCATGCACCTGATGAAGTGGGATTACACCCATGAAATCTCATGTGATGAATACATTTGTTAGTTTTTAGAAGTGCCTTAGGAGTCCTTGTTCGTTTTCAGAGTACAGGGTGCTTTCCCTCTCCACAGTGATCATATACATTGAAACAAGTTTCCATGCAAGGATTTTAGGTTCATACAGTGCACTGATTGCACATCTAAGACCTGGTCATTGTGTCAGCGAAGTGGCCACTGAATTCATTTGGTTGGTCCTTTTTCCTTTTGCCAGGTTCATTGCAACAACATGTTTTCCAAAGGGGTGAAGATCTTCCAGAAGGTGGAATGTCTGTTCAAACCACAGCTGATTGCAGAGTGGGAACCTGAACCTGTTGGCGTTTCCACCATCTTGGATGACAAAAACCCCAGTGCAAGATTTGTGACCATCCCCCTAAATCAGCGAGTGGGCAAAGCTGTCCTTTGCCATTTCTACTTTGCTGACACCTGGATGATGATCAGTGAGATTTCTTTCCAGTCTGGTAAGTCTCCTTCCAGTCTGAGGAGCTGCAGGGTATTGTGGGGAACAGGTCGCAGACTGGAGGAGCTTGAGTGGACACTGAGATTGAGTTAATGGAAGATAATGCAGGGATCAGAGGTTGGGGGGGCAGGACCATCAGTGGGAGGAAGCGGGTAGTTGGGGAGCAAGCACAGGACAGAAAGCCATGGAGCAGAAGCACTGAAGGCTGTGAATAGTATACATTTGGGGGTGGGGAGCAGGCACTCAGAAGTCAGAGTAAAGAACAGGGTTTTGGGGAGACAGAGAGTTTGTTTTTTATTTAAAAAGCTCTCCTAGTTTTCCAGCCAGTCACCTGCTGTTGTGGTTTCTGTAGCAGGGCTTTTGAACTCCTGAGGGTCCTCATTGCAAACAAGGGTTAATTATGACCCCATCTTCCAAAGCCTCATGCTGCAATGAGGCAGCCAGCTCCCATCTCCTCCTCTGTCTGGTCTGGGCTTCACCTGGCACTAGGACCAGTCCTGCAAAGTCCGTCCCATGCCAGCAGTCCCAGAGAGTCAGTGAGTGAGGATCATGCTCCTGAGCATGTGTGCAGGTGGGACCCTTGCACAGTCCACTCTTTCTGAGCTGCCTTGCCTGTGGTGCTACACTAATTAGTAATGGATGTGTCCAGCCACAGGGCTTCTGGTTCAGCCTTGGGTGTGACTGGCATGGGCCTTGCTTGCAGATCTCTGGCAGCAGGGAGTGTGTGACAGACTGACACCCACTCTTGCTTTCCACAGATATGGAGAATGTAAATCCTATTGTGGTTACTCTAGCCACAAGCACAGCAGAGTTGCGAGACGCAGAGTCCAATACTACTGAGGGGCAATGGGGTAAGGACTTGACTACAGTGTCTGCTCCACTACCCACACATGCCAGTCTAAACTGGTGGGTGAAAGGCTGAGCTGTTTCTCACCCTCCCTGCAAAGTGCTTCCTACAGTGCCATATGCCACCCAGCATAGCCCACCACCCCTAGCACTAAGTACTTTACACTGCAGTCCACTGATCCAGGGCTGTCTCTGCCCCGGCCACAGTGCCAGACAGGTAGGCCAGCCACTTCAGGGGGCAGGAGACCAAAAGCCACATGTTTTACCAATCAAATATTGAAACCTACCCACTGAAACCAAGTGCAGGTTCATTTTCCACCCTCATGTGAGTTGCAGTAGCTCAGAGCCTTCATTTCCAAAAGGAAGAACATGTGGCTCCAGAAGCCATTAGCACTGTGACCTTCTAGGAAAAGAGGATTTCTGATTAAACCAGTGTAAACGCAGATTAGCTTTGCCTAGGAAGTTGCCCTCATTCTCTTCTGCACCAGGCTGTAGAAGGAATGTGGTCTTTTGAGTTAGCCCTCTCCATCTTGTGACTCCAGTTTCTTTTCAATTTCTTCCTCCATGCAGAGACCACTTCCTCTGTAACCAGCAGCTGGCCAGCGGAGAAAGCAGAGGACTCCAGTACCTCCATCCTGGTTGGCTGCCTTGTGGCTATTATCCTTCTGCTCTTGGTCATTATAATCGTCATCCTGTGGAAACAGTACGTCCAGAAGAGGCTGGAGAAGGTAATGTGACAGTGCCTCTGTACTCGGGAGCCTGGAGCCATGCTGGCTCTGCTGGCTCTCCATTATATCATGAAGTGTTGGGAGTCTCTGTCTCAATCACTGCGGCAATGCTGTGATGTCCCCCATGGACAGGATGGTATGGTGTCATGGAGCTCCCACTCCCTGCTCTCCATCGTCGCATCCTGGATTTCTCAGCACAGAGCAGGCCCCAGTCGGCTGCTGTGCCAGCAAATGGCTGCTGCTCTTGCAGCCAGCACGCTGCCCGCTCGCTCCAAACAGCTCAGCAGTTTCTTCTCTCTCCCAAAGGCCCCACGACGGATCCTGGAGGAGGACGTCATGGTTCGTCTCTCCTTCTACAGCTACACCATCGTCAACAACCAGACCCAGACTCACCAGTCTAATCCCACCTACGAACGGGTTTTCCCACTGGACCTGGAGTACCACCAGCCTGCTCCACTGCTCCAAAAGCTGCCAGAGCTCTCCCAAAGTGCAGAGGATTCAGGTAAGAGCGGCCCATGTATTGTCAGTGGGGATTGCTCAGTTATTGTATTTGTGCCTTTTATTATCCTCAGCTGTTAAAAATGTGCCCTGGTTCCATCCAGCGTCCAAGTAGTCTGTTCTGACCACACCACTCAGCTCTTCTCCCAGACCCAGGGACAGAATCCACTCAGTATCTGCTCCTCTGTAACAATTCTTTTGCAAGTCACTGGCAAAGTGTATGTCACATCCCCCTTTGGTGGCTGTTCCACGTAGAGAATAACTTCCCATTTCTTCTCATTTCATAGTGTTTAAGACTGAGAGGGACCACTAGATCATCTTGTCTGACCTCCAGTGCATCACAGGCCATTGCATTTCACAAGTACCCTGTGCTGAGTTCAGTGGTATTGGTTAAATTAAAGTATTTCAGTCCTTGGGAGGCTACATTATTGTGTGTCACTGGCAGAGAACAAAAGAGAATACAGTGGCAGCTAGTTGATTATCTTGGGCATGTACAAATGTCGAGACTGGCAGAGAACAAGGATGAGGGAACTGATTAGGTGGGGCATGTCTAGATGATCCTGCAGATAATCCACACCCCCTGCTGCAAGGAAGATAAAACAGTTGCTGTCTCCAGCCCACATTAGACAGTGGTCTGTGCTGTGAACCCCATTCACCCATCTGAGAAGTCAATATGACTCCACCTGAAAGAATTTCTGTTTTTCCAAGTTTTTGTACATGAAGTTACTTAGTAATTAAAAACCCATTAAAAGAATGTTAAAAGCACTCTCAAAAATCAGGAAGTAAGGTTGCCCAGGCCAACTTAATTTGGTCCCCTCTGGCAAGTGCATTATGATAGACTTTAATTACAGATTACTGAAGGATAGTTAGCATGGCACCAATTTTTTAAAAAGGCTTCAGAGACAATCTTGGCAGTTAGAGGCTGGCAAGTGTAACTTCAGTGCCAAGCAGATTCATTGACATGATAGTAAAGAACAGAATTATCAGACACAGATGAACACAGTTTGTTGATGAAGGGCCAACACAGCTTTTGTAAAGAGAAATCATACCTCCCCAGTCTATTAGGATTTTTCAAGTAGTACAACAAGCATGGGGATATAGTATATTTAGACTTTCAGAAAGCCTTTGACAGGGCCCCTCACCAAAGGTTATTAGGCAGAGCACGAAGTCATGGGATAAGAAGGAAGTTCCTCTCCTAGATCAGTAACTAGTTAAAAGACAGGAAGCAAAGGGTAGAAATCAATGCTTAATTTTCAGAATGGAGAGAGATAAATCGAGGTGTTCCCCTGGGGGTCTGTACTGGGACTGGAATATATTCAATGTATTCATAAATGATCTGGAAAATAAATGAACAGGGAGATGAAAAAATTTGCAGATCAATACATAATTACTGAAGACAGTTAAGTCCAAAACAGATTGTGAAGATTTGACACTTGCTTTTTGGAGTGAGACTATGTCTACGCTGCTGGTGACATCCAGGATCGATTTTTGTGGATTCTATTGAGCGGCAGTGAAGATTTCTTCAATTGAAACTTGACTGTGCATCTACGGGAGGGCATTTCCTATCAGTGCAGGAAGTGGAGGCACCACAGCAAATAGCTATTAAGAAGCCAATGGGAGATATGCAAATTACTATATGTAGCATGTGTATCTCCCATCAACTGCTGCCAAAATCCACGGCCAGCGTAGACCAGGCCACAGACATTTGCCCAATTTAAAGTTCAAACAACTTCTGCCTCTTTGTATTCATTTGGCCTAATGCTTCTTGTGACCTTGCTCAGTCAGGTGGTTGGAAAAAATAGTATGGAAGTCAGTGATTTGATATCCATTTTTCATTTTTGAATAAATGTACATTCCTGTCTCTTGCACAGCTCAGAGACAAATGTGACAAGCCAGACTTCCCTTTGGTTTCAGATAATGTATTTCATACTCAGCCTGATATGAATGGTGCCAGATATCTCAAGAGCCCATTCTTTTGGCACAGATCCTGTTTTTAAGGAAGGAACCTTGTTTTTTAATATCTTCACAAAACATTCCAACCCCTTTGTCTTCCTTGTCTAGTAAGGAAAAATTCACAGTTCAGGGAGAGATTTTCAGAAGCTCGATTAGGTGCATGAGACAGAGAAATCATGTCCTCTTAAGCCAAAGGTGTAGAATTCCAAAGGACTTTGCATACCTTAGTTCTGTTTCAATGGATGTATTTGTCGCCATGAAATCATAACACATTGTACATTAGTCCAAATGAATATGGTGGCAAGTCACTCCTTTGACAGATGTTTCAGGAATATCAATCAACACAGAACGCTATTTCATCTCCATTGGCCCTGTCCAAAATGAGCTCCTTCTTCTTTGCCATTCTGTAACCCATTAAAATTAAAAACTTGGCTTTTGAGTGTCCAGTGTGCCATAATGTTGTGGTACTTGAACTCAGAAGAATGTGACCAAGATAAATGCTCAAAGATCTGCTTTAAGAATTACTTTGGAGGTGTACTGTGGCCTGTGTTACACTGGAAGTCAGACTCAGGACAGGTCTGTGCTGCCCGCCGTTTTTGGCAGCAGTCAAACGAAAATACACAGTTACTTAAAATAACTTTCAAGGAGTCCTGTGGCACTTAAAGACTAAGAAATATATCTCATGAGCTTTCCTTAGAGAAAATCCCACTTTGTCAGCCACCAAAGTGGGATTTTCTCCCATGAAAGCTCATGAGATAGATAAATTTATTAGTTTTTAAGTGCCACAGATCTCTTGTTTTGTTTTGTTGGACTAGACTGACATGACTGCCACTTTGGAACTCAAAATAAGTTGCGTATCTGAGTTTGACTTCCCTACGCCCAGCACGTCCACTGTGCTGAGTTAAAGGGAGGGCCCTCCCTTTGACTCAACACTACTGCTTTTGCCAAGATGATCTCAATAGATTGGCTTCCCAATTGACTGAGCATCAGTTGATCAGGAAGGTCAATCTGCTGGTAGATACAAGCGCTCGGAGATCACAGTGGTCTTGACGAAATGGGATTTTTTCCCATGAAAACTCATGATAAATAAATGAATTAGTCTTTAAAGTGCCATGGGACTCCTTGCTTGTTCTCCGATTTGATTTGATTTGATTTGATTTTTCTATCTTCTCTCCCTTTGTCATTTGACTGATGTGCTTAAATGATGTCACCATTGTAACAAGAGAAAAATATCTTCCTGTGTTTTGCTAATATTTTGCATAAAGCCATGACAGCAATAAAAAATGAGTGAGCAGCTTTTAGCATCGGGAGCTGCTTTTAGGCTCCCAGTTCACTTTCTTTAGTATTGAGGCAAGAGGAAACTGAGGAGGGGACTAGAGGGGAAAGATGGGATCTTTAAAAGGGTTCTCAGTTCCTGGGTGAGTCCTCGTTCCCTCTGGAAGTGTTATTTTTGGCCTTTTGGCTCAAAAATGTCATAATGCATATGCATAATACAGTGGTTGCACTACACCTTGATTGTGTCATTTCCAAATGATTTAGCATTTGACTTTGCAACTCCAACAGCATTCTTTTACCATGGTGGAGTTTGTATTAAACATAATAGGAATAGTTTAAGTTTATACCAGAATAATAGAAAGGGGGCCTATCTGTGGCTTTGCACCCCCAGCCATAAATTACGGATCAAAATGAGATCGGCAGCAAAGCACCCACGTAATTGCCCCATAGCATGCGCAGTAGATTATTAGAGCTGGGCTATTTCAGGTGAGTGGAAACCTGTTGCAGAGCTGAGAGCCCCTCATCAAGGTTGCTATGACACCAGCGCCCATCACATTTGAAAGGAAGGGACCATCTAGAATGCCCACCGTTGATCACAGCTATGACAGTCTGGCAAGAGGAGAAGTGGTCCCTCAGACAGTCAGGTCTCAGCCAAGTTGAGGATTTGTAGCTCAAAAGCAATGGTTCAAATTCAGTCCAGAAACCAAGAGGCAGCCAGTGCAGACCACAGGGATGGGTACTGTTCCTCAGAAATGCAACTTAATAGGCATTCAGCATCACAGCGAGGTCCTGTTCTCAAGGGATGTGCAGTTCCCTGTGGAGAGCATTGTGGTGATCCAGCCTTGAGGTGAAGGAGCCACAGGCAGTGTTCACAGCACATCCATCCCTCGAGTTGTTACCTCAGAAAACTCAGATCCCCTGTGCCACATATGGGGATGGCGAGGCGAGAGTTTTGTCTTGGGTCGTAGCGTGTGTTGGTTGATGGCCATTTAACACCAGCTAGGTAAGGCTAATCTGTTTTAAAAGGGATAGCCGTGTTAGTCTGGTCCAGTGAAAAAACAACAAGGAGTTGTGTGGCACTTTAAGACTAACAGATTTATTTTTTGCATGAGCTTTCGTGGGAGAAGATCCCACTTCCTCAGATGCTTCGAAGATGGGTGAACTTACAGAAAGGAATGAAACTAAATGCAAGGGGGTGTAAAACATAGGATCAGGTCATAACACTCCACATGCAGATGGGAAGAGCCTAGTTACAATAGGAGAAAAATCTCCATGCAGACATGCTATGTCTGAGATGAGCCGCCTACAGATGCTGTACAGATCAAGCCTTGCAGCAACCAGGTCGCAGTGGTTTGGAGGAGATGGGTGTCTGCAAGTAAATGGGCCTTGGTTTTCCCTCAGCATGCAGCGGTGACTATGCCGAGCCTGACCTCACCAAGTCCACCCCACACCAGGGCTTCCAGAACAACGTGCCTCACTACGCAGAGACAGACATCGTCAGTCTGCAGGGTATGACAGGCAATAACATGTACGCTGTGCCGGCCCTCACTGTCGATTCGCTCACCAAGAAGGACATCTCTGTGGGCGAGTTCCCAAGGCAGCAGCTGCGGCTCAAGGAGAAGCTGGGAGAAGGACAGTTTGGAGAGGTACTGGCATCTTCCCATCCCCTGTGCAATCAGATGGAGGCACCCATCCCAGTACAATGGGGTGAGCATAGCCTGTCTGCCGAGCCACCTAGCTGCGGGGTCCACACTGCACCAGGTTCTGTAGCTTGGCTTGCTTCAGCAGATATCACATATTCGCAGCTGGCATTCTGGGAGGGATTGTTCGCACCTCCTAGCCTCTGCTGTGAACCAGAGAGCAGGGAGTGGAGACTAACGGCACCAGCCTGAGGGACCCTGACCTCGCTGTATTCTCCCTTTTGTGGTCTGTGTCAGACAGCCACCCTCGAGTTTCCCCCTAGCCACGCTCTCCCCTAACTCCTCATGCAGTTCTCTGCATGCTCTCACGCACCCTTCACTTTCTCTTCCTCCCTCCATCACCATCTCCACAACCCTCCTGGCCTCTCTGCTCTACTGCTCCCACCAGATCTACCTTCTCCTCTGGCCACCCATCTTCCCCAACCTCCTCCTTTCTGTCTATAGCTGCCCTGCCTTGGCACAGCCATGAGTCCCAGCCTTTCGGTCTCCGATGCCCTTCCTTGTGACCCAGCCCTACAGCCCCTGCCTTGCTAACCATAGCCCTGTTCCCACTCTCCCCTTCTCCTGGACTCTCTGCAATACTTATTCAGGGTTGACAAGCTCCAAAGAGGCAGCCATTTTAGTCTAGTTCAGCAAAACAAACAACAAGTCTGGTGACACTTTTATAGACTAACAACTTTTATCTCTTGAGCTTTCTTGGGAGAAAATCCCACTTCTCCCACAAAGGCTCATGCAATAAATGAATTTGTCAGTCTGTAAAAGTGCCACAGGACTCCTTGTTTGTTTTACTCAGGGTTGGAAATCACAGCCATCCACTGCCTTTCTCTCACCTCCCAACAGTCCCTGCCCTCCCCACGTGATGCTGCTTCTTGTAGTGACCCAGCAGTGTCCAACAGTTTTTCATGCTTGCCAAAATTGTAGCAAATGTGTTAACATTTTTGCCACATGACAAAAAAAAAAATTAATTGTGTTTTTATAGAATATAGAGAGGTAGAAAAATCAATTAAATTTTAATTTAATAAAAAAAATAGCTGTTAGAAGTAAAGCACCAATTTGCCACAGGTCAATAGCTATTTCATCATATGTTGCAAATGGGGACCATGCTGGACACCGCAGTCCCTCCTCTACTGCAGCCTGTGCTCCTCCCACTGCTTGCCCTGAGTTGTCCTCCAGAAGTCCTCGTGAAGCAGAAGGCTTCTCTAGATCTGGTCTGGCTGCTTCCAGCCCTCCTCCCTCCTTTTCCCACTTGTTCTCATCCAGCCCAGAACACTATATCTGACTCTTTTGTCTTTTCCTCCCTGGTGCTGATGGTTGCTGGGTTTCCTCTTCCACCTTTGATGTTCTCTGTCTTGCTCGTATCACAATCCCTATGTACCTTCTCACGTATCATCCATACAAACAGCTCACAATGACTGTACTGGCCAGTGTGACAACAGAGACCTCACATAACGCCCTTTGGCAAAACAGTACATAGAGACCAGACCCAGGGGAATCCCTGTAGTCCTGGCTCCCCTCTGTACCCTTTGCCAGTGAGCGTCAAGATGTCCTTGGCTTACACCTGGCTTCACACATAGAGATGCCGGGTATGCCGGAGGACTGATGGCTATCTATGGCTTGCAAAGTGGACCCTTAGAGAGATACAACGGGCAAGGTAATATCTTCTATGGGACCAACTTTTTTCCAAAGTGTGTCATTCTCACCAACAGAACTTGGTTCAATAACAGATATTCCCTCACTCAATTTGTCCCCAGTATCCTGGGACCAACAGGGCAACAAATACACTGCCTACAAAAATGGACCATGGTCCCTCATGGCTTGAAGGGACATTTGGGAATTCATCACTGAAAAAACTTGTTGGTGGAGGACCTTGTTCAAAAAGCCATTGCCTTGTGTTAATTACCTTGTCAGTTACTGGAGTGATTCAAAGGTTCATTTATTTCAAAGTGTTTGCAGAAAGCCATGGCCAAGCCAAGGATTTCCGGATGACTGCAAATTGTTCTGAGGCTTGGTTGTGACATGAAGTCTTTCTAGCCAGCAAATACCTTATTTTGCAGCAGCAGTGGAGTGCTTCTGTGACCGTCTTGGCCTGTTGCTATAGTGATTTATGGAGCTGGCTGAGTTCTGCAAGAAAAGAGCTCATAAACATTAGAATATGAAATGACTGTGTGCCCTTCCCAGCTACTAATGAGCATTCACAGGTGGGCTTGGATTATCAGGAATGTTTGGAGCATGGCTCTACTTCACGTAAACCCCTGTATCACGTGCAGACAAAGCATTGCTATTTGGTTTTTGTTTGTTTACAGTTTCAGATATTGGGTCCAGGAGTAGAAACCATACCATATGATGTAGGTGAATGGCCAGTCAAATATGAATACTCAATAGTTGAGTTGTATGGTTAACAAATAAACCGTAAGATGACAGTAAACCCTTGAGCAAGTACTTACAAATAATAAACCTGTTAATGGAATCCTGGGTCAGTTTTTCAGCTTTTTCTGGTCAATATAAAAAGAGATTAACCTCATTGAATAATAAACAAGGAGTCCTTTGGCACTTAATAATATTTATTTTATTTATTTATTTATTTATTACATGAGCTTTTATGTGAGAAAATCCCACTTCATCAAACCCTTTGAAGAAGTGGGATTTTCTCCCATAAAAGCTCATGCAATAAACAAATTTGTTAGTCTTTAAATGCCACAGACTCCTTATTTGTTTTACTGAACTAGACTAACACGACTGCCCCTTTGGAACTCACTGAATAGTCTATTTTCAAGGATAATTCAGTCAGTTTGGATCATCATGATGATCCATAATCTTTTTTTTCCCTCTTCTTCTCTGACCTTGCCACATGTGTTCCCGGCTGATGCTGAGTTCCCTTTTCAGGTACATTTATGTGAAGCAGATGGCCTACTGGAATTCTTGGGACTCTCATCTATGGAACTCACCAGCCAGCCAGTTTTAGTGGCAGTAAAGATGCTAAGATCTGACGTCAACAAAACAGCCAGGTAACTGCTGGATGCAGTGCACCAGCGATAATTTGAATAGAAAACCTGACATTAGTTTTACACAGAGTAGCTTCACTGACTTCATTGGACACATTCCAGATCTACGCTTGTGTAAGGGAGGGCAGATCAGTGCTTGATGTATGCTTTGGAGCTATGCTCCCTCTAAGCTGTGCGCATCTGCACATGCACACAGGTCATGAAACCTGTGCACACAACAAAATAGAGCATGCACAAAAAAATTCAACAGTGCTAATATTTTTATACCATTTTAAGAAGGCAGATTCAAGTAGCATGTTTCAAATAAGGTATTGTAATTTATAAAATCATTTCCATCACCATATAAAAATATAGATATTATTTGCATCATACATACTTGCTTCGTTGTGCTCACAAGTTTGATCACACTCACTGGAGTGTGCACAAATTTGGGCACTGATTCCAAAAACTTGCACAAAAGAAATTTTTTGCGCACATAGCCTATTAAAAATTAGAGGGAACATTGCTTTGGAGTAGGGGAGGTCTAGTTGGATCACAGGAAAAGCTTTTTCCCTAGGAGGTGGTAGAACACTGGAATGGGTTACCTTTGGAGGAGGTGGAATCTCCATCCTTTAAGGTTTCTAAGGTGCAGCTTGTCAGAGGCCTGGCTGAGATGATTTAGTTGGGGTCAGTCTGTTTTGAACAGGGGTTGGACTAGATACCTTTTGAGGCCCATTCCAGCCTTCATCTTCTATGATATGTGAGCAGTTAATGAATGAGTGTGTGTATGGGTATTTGAACAGAGAAGAAGGAAGACTATGGAATGCCAGTTTTGTCCTGGCTGCTGAGCAGCACCCATGAGCAGAGGGCTGTAGTCAATACTCAGTGAGCAGGTGTGATTAATAATGACACACTTTACAGTATCGCACCCTTATCCAGCGGGGCACAGTGGGGCTTATCCACTAGCACTGTGCACAAGGACAGTTCCACAAGTGCGCTGCATCCAGCAGAGAGTCACAAAGACACGGAGGAGGAGGGGAACTTTGATGTGAGTTATAAGGCATTTCATGAAAACAACAAGGTTGGACAGTTTCGCAGAAGGCTGGCCATTTCTAGACAGACTGGGAACATCCACAGTGACACTACCGCAGATAAAAATCCTCAGTAGTTTCTATGGGCATAAGCCAATTTCCAACTATTAGGGATTAGCGGGAAACTCTTCCAGGTTTCCCATAATGGTGGCCTGCTCTTGTTTTTTTTGCCCTTCCCTGTGGTACCAACCACTCGCTTTTGGCAACAGACTACTAGACACCTGGCCCTGTGAGCTGATCTAGTCTGGCAGCCTATAGAAGACAGCATAGAAACACGGATATGTTGATCAAAAAATAACCTGATTGCGTGCCACAGGGATGGACACAGGATAGACAGATGTATGGGAACTTTCATTTCCTGAGTGGTGCTATTGTGTCATCCTTTATCTCTTGGTCCTTGACATCACCACATGTAGAACAGCCTGTGCATCTTCTCCCACACTAGTTCCTTCTGCATTGAGGCCTGGTGTGTGTAGCTATGTCCTGCACTGTCAAGTTGTTTCTGTGCTGCAGCCAATGGTACAAAGGGGATTCCAAAAAGGTCCGTTCTGGTTACAAGGTAGAATAAAGACAAATCAGTGGAAGAATACTTCAGGGGGAAAAAGACAGGTAACTTTTTGGGAGACTTCAGAAAAACTCCCATCCTTAGTGTGCAGAGCCTGGCTACCTCCCCTTCACTGCTTTCAGATTCCTCAAGCAAAGGAAAAAAGGACCGTGTTCAAGGAATCAGACTTGTGTCTTTCTCTCTTTAAGAAATGATTTCCTAAAGGAGATCAAGATCATGTCCCGGTTGAAGGACCCAAATATCATCCGACTGTTGGGGGTGTGTGTGCGTGATGACCCACTTTGCATGATAACGGAGTACATGGAGAACGGAGACCTCAACCAGTTCCTGTCACAGCGGGAGATCTACAGTAAATTCGCCATTTCAAACAACATTCCGTGCGTTAGGTAAGTGGAGGAGTTGCAGGTTCAAATGCCACATTTTCAGCACCCTTAAGGTAAATTATTAAGTTATATTATTATATTAAAATAAATAAAAAATCTGAACTGGGAGCCAGTTAAGGTTGCTACACATGTAGTGTGCCACGAGTACTATATGCCACAGACCATGCGCCATGACATTAATTTTGTCTGCTGCAGGATTCCAGCTTCTGTCAGCCCCTTTAACCTATCATCCTTTCTACACACAGTAAGCTATTCCATTGCTTCCCAAGGACACCCAAGGTTGGGATGCACCTTGCAACCCCTGTCTGTGCTGCGGTAGATCAGGTTCCTGACTCCATCAGCCTCTGACGAAACAAAAATTGCCTTCCAGGTCTCTATCAGCCTTGCTCTCTCTGTCCTAGTTAACAATGGGCAAACACTAACTCCTGCATCCTCCATGTGTTCCTCTGGGAACAGCCAGCCACTGTCCCCCTGGAGAGAGCTCTCCCATAAGAATAGCTATTCCACCTCCCTGAGGGGCAGTAGCTATGTTGGAGGGAAATGCCCTGCTGCCCACATAGCACTGTGTACACATGAAAGTTAGGTCAGTGGAGTCCATTAGCAAACATCTAGAGGAGAAAAAGGTGGTAAATGATAATCAGTGTGGATTTGTCAAGAACAGATTGTGTCAAACCAACTTGATAGCATTCTATGATGGGGTAACAAGCCTTGTGGATAGAGGGGAAGAGGTAGATGTGGTGTATCTAGACCTTAGCAAGGCTTTTGATACAGTCTCACATCATCTTCTCATTAACAAACTTGGGAAGTACCATCTGAATGGGGCTATTATAAAATGGGTGAAAAACTGGTCAGATAACCACTCCCAGAGAGTGGTCATCAACAGTTGACAGTCACACTGGAAGGGCTTAACGAGCAGGGTACTACATGGATCGGTTCTGGGTCTGGTTCTGTTCAACGTTTTCGTCAGTGTTTTAGATGATGGCATAGAGAGTACACTTATGAAGTTTGCCGACGATACCAAGTTGGGGGGGTTGCAAGTGCTTTGAAGGATAAGATGACAATTCAAAATGATTTGGACAAACTGGTGAAATGGTCTGAGGTAAACAGAATAAATTCAATAAAGACAAGTGCAAAGTACTCCACTTAGGGAAGAACAATCCATTCCTTGGACATACACAAAATGGGCAATGACTGCCTATGAAGGAGTACTGCAGAAAGGGATCTGGGTGTCGTAGTGAACCACAAGCTAAATAGGAGTCAATAGGGTAACTTGGTTGTGAAAAAAGCAAACTTCATTCTGGGGCGTATTAACAGGAGTATTGTAAGTGAGACACGAGAAGTAATTCTACTCTGCTCAGCCCTGATTAGGCCTCAGCTGGAGTGTTATGTTCAGCTCTGGGCACCTCATTTCAGGAAAGATGTGGACAAACTGGAGCAAGTCCAGAGAATAGCAACAAGAATGGCGAGAGGTCTGGAACACTTGACTTCTAAGAGAAGATTAAAAGAGCTGGGTTTGTTTAGTCTGGAAGAAAAGAGACTGAGAGGAGACATACCAGTTTTCAACTACCTAAAAGGTTGTCATGAGGAGGAGGAGGGGGAAAAACTGTTCTCCTTAACTGCTGATGATAGGACAAGAAGCAATGGGCTTAGATTACATCACAGGAAGTTTAGTCTGGACATTAGGAACAAATTCCCAACTGTCAGGGTGATTAACCACTGAAATAAGTTGCCTCGGCAGGTTGTGGAATCTCCATCATTGGAAGTGTTTAAGAGCAGGTTAGGCAAGCACCTGTCAGGGATGGCTAAGGAGAATACTTGGTCCTGTCATGGGTGCAGGAGACTGGACTTGATCACCTCTCATGGTTCTTTCCAGTTTCTATGATTCTATGTCTCTCTGAGATATGGACTTTTCACACCCCTGAACAGTGCAGTTAGATCACTATTGGTCTATAGTGTAGACCAGGCCTCAGAGTCTCTTCTCCAGTAGTACATACCAGCTTACTCACTTCCGCTCAGGACTACCACTCTTAACCCAGAATACTTAGGTTATATCTACACTACCACTGATGTTGGTAAAACTACTGTCACTTAAGTGTGTGAATAAGACCCTCCGAGTGACATAAATTACACCGATAGACATGCCAGTGCAGACAGCTCTATGTTGGCAGGAGAGCTTCTCCCACTGACATAGCTACCACTGTTCATTGGGGGTGGATTAATTATGTCAACAAGAGAACTCTATCCCATCAGCATAGAGCAGCTGCGTGAGAGATTTTACAACTACATTGGTATGGCTACGCTGCCATAAGCTCTCTAGCGTAGACATGGCCTTTGACCTGTTTATAGTGAAAATAAGACTAAATCTGTTACCAAAGAACAGCAATTCAAATAAGAGTAAGAAGGTCTGTTGGAAACAAATGGTAACAAACTCATAAAACCCTTTCTAGAACCTAAACTTAACTCATGAGAAATACCCATCTCCTACAGAATAGTTTGCCCCACATCATTTTTCCATAAAGGTAGGGGGAGTGATAAACGATGAAAAGGACAGGTCTCTGATATAGAGTTATTTGAATTGTGTGGTAAGCTGGGTACAGTGGGCATTGTAATATGACCAGATGTGAGGTGATACATTTAGGAACAAAGAATGTGCACCATATTTATAGACTGGGGGACTCTTTCCTGGGAAGCAGTGACTTTGAAAAAGACTTGGTCATATAGTGGTTGATCAACAGTGCAAGAGATTGCTCTGTGATGCTCTGGCCAAAGAAGTTGATGTAATCTTTGGATGTATAGAGGAATCTCACGTAGGAATAAAGAGGTTATTTTACCTCTGTTTTGAGCACTGATGCAACCACTACTTGAAAGCCATGTCCTGTTCTGTGTATACAACGGAAGAAGGATGTTGGTATACTGAAGATAATTTAGAGAGGAGCCACAAAGAGTTAGGAAACATGCCTTATCATGGAAGACACAAAGAGCTCAACAATCTGTTTGGCTTAGGAAAGAGAAGGTTAAGTGGTAACCTGATTTTAATTTAAAAGTATCTACATGGGGAGCCTGATTGATAATGGGCTCTTCAATCCAGAAAAAAAAAAAAATAGCAGTTAGGCACCTAACTCACTTAGGCACTTTTGAGAGTTCCAGTAGGCACTTGCATGTTTGGATCTTTGGGTGTCTAGACACCTTATTATATCTAGCTCAACCTGCTTTATTGGAAGGGTAGCAGCCTCTGGTGATCTAAAGCCTGCCTCAGAGGGCCACCTTTACCTGTTTGACCTCTCACATGACATTATGGCACTGTGAGACCCTCTCATTCTGCAGATTCAGCCAGTAAAAATCAGGATAACCTTGGAAAAACTGGGATACTCAGCAAAATCTTGTTGGGTGGCACTTTTCTGAGTCTCTCAGTTTGAGAGCCAAGAAAAGAGGACCTCATATCTGTCCTTGGTTACCATTACTGATAACTGGGGCCTGCTGAGGCCTACCCCAGTGTGCACTCTACCTGTGAGGAAGTGGATCATAGAATCAGAGATTTGGAAGGGACCTCATGAGGCCATCTAGTCCAATCCCCTGCTAAAAGAAGGACCACTCCCACTAAATCATCCCAGCCAGGATTTTGTCTAACTGGGCTGTAAATGTTTCCAAAGATGGGGATTTCACCACCTCCCTAGGTAACCCATTCCAATGCTTCACCACCCTTCTAGTGAGAAAGCTTTTCCTAATATGCAGCCTCGACCACCCCAGCTGCAGCTTGAAACTGCTGCTCCTTGTTCTGTCCTCTGTTACTACAGAGAAGAGCCTGGCTCCTTCCTCTTTGGAGCATCCCTTCAAGTAGTTGAAGGTTGCTGCCAAATCCCTCCCAAGTCTTCTCTTCTGCTGACTAAATAAGCCTAGTTCCTTCAGTCTCTCCTTGTAAATTATGTGCCCCAACCCCCTAATCATTTTTGTTGCCCTATGCTGGACTCTTTCTAATTTGCCAACACCCTTTCTGTAGTGTGGAGCTCAAAACTGGACACAGTATTCCAGATGTGGCCTTACCAGCACCAAATAGAGGGGAATTATCACATCCCTCAATCTGCTGGCAACACTCCTAGTGATGCAGCCCAATATGCCACTGGGCTTTTTGGCAACAAGAGTGCATTGTTGACTCATACCCAGCTTCTCATCCACCATAAGACCCAGATCCTTTTCTACAGAGCTGCTGTTTAGCCGATCAGTCCCCAGCCTGTGTCAGCACAAGGGATTCTTCTGTCCTAAGTGCAGGACTTTGCACTTGTCCTTGGATAAAGGTTCGTAAAATGCCACAGTGACTCATAGCATTAAATGTTAATGGGGAAAGGGGTAAAAGGGAGACAAATAGATCAAATTAGTTTAAACAAAAAGGCCTCCAGATATAAGGACTGTGCATAGATCATGCCTGGTAAACAAGTGTGCGACCAAAAATCAGTTGCCCAAAATTAGTGTGTTGGCAATGACATTGAATAATGAGAAGCTGAACTATTCCATCTATCACTCTTCTTTTGTGGTCCTCAAAAGAGACTGGGTGGGAGGAAATTAATGGTCACAGACACTGGCTGACTGAAAGACAGGGGAAACTGGAGGGGAGATGAAGAGAATCCTCCAAAGGGCATGCTGGAGGAATGATTAAAGAGGTTGGAGAAGAATCAAAATAGGACAGCTGATCTGTCCACCCAGGCTGTCGTCATTTCACATCTGGATTCCTGCAACGTCATCCACTCTGGCCTTGACAAATGCAATCTCGTCCCAGGCAAAGCCATGCAGAATGCTGCTGCAGAGATCCTTTTCCTAGTCCACTGTTTGACCTGCTCATCTGGCACTCTTCTGCATCCTTCCACTGCACCACCACTGACTTAAATATAAATTGCTTGGGTTTGCTTTATGTCCTATCCCCACCTGCCAGCCATCTCTCATTTGCTATTGAGAGGTCCCCCCCATGCCAGCCTTCACTGGCCACTTATTAAATCTTCAAACAAACCCTGTGTACTTTCTCCCTGGAGCTCCCTGTAAACACTCACAAACCTGTCTAATTCATGGAATCATTATTACAACATACATCTTCAAACCCCTCCTCAGAACTCTCCGTTGCTGGGATGCTGACAAAAACTGGACTATGGTCAGGCAGTTGGTACATTGAAATCACTGCCTCTCCTGGTGATCAACAGTCACCATTTTTCTTTCATAGGTCCCCCTCTCTGTCTGTACCTGTATGTTGTCTTTTGTCTTAGATCGTAAAGTCTTTGGGGCAGGGACTGTCTCTTTGTTCTGTGTTTTGTACAGCACCAAGCACAATGGGTCTGTGTCTGGGCTCCTGTTAGTAGCAGCCTGGTCACTGATGATGTTGCTGCAGTAACTAAGAGCAATGAAACACTTTCTTTTGGTGGACTATGTGGATGGTGGTCCCTGTGTTAACAGTGTCATTGGGAGGATGTAAGTGGAAGGAGCAAGAAGACAGGCTGGTTCTGAGGATGATACTAGGCTGAGGATTGAAAGCTGCAGGGAAATGTCCTCTTGTCCTAAAAGCCTGCAGTAGACTGCTATACTTGGCAAATAAGGAATGTGTGAAAAGGTAACCACCTGGTGTGTGTTTGTGCCAGGGGACCATGCAAACTGGCCAAGCAGTGCAGTACATTGGGTAGAAGCAGAGATGCCCTGTGACGGCTCCTAGGTACCACAGTAATGGAAAGAATAATAAGTGGTAATACTGAAATTTCTCAATCAAAGGCCTTGCATAGCTTCCCGTGGACACTTCTGGCATCTTTCCTGGGTCCTACCCTACAGCCTTAACTGCAAGACAATATTTTTGCTTTCTGAAGGTACCCACCTCATTTACTCATCTTCCCAGATCTGACCTGTTCAAGACAGGGTCCTCTGGGAAAACCCCCTGTGTGATCCAGATTGTGCCCAAGGGGGGAGGATTACACTCAGGAGAAATAACAAACCTCATTTCCAGAAACGACGTAACAGTCGTATTGTGTCCCTTCTCATCCCTACAAGAATGCCAGCTCTTACTCCAGAACGGATAACATGTGTTCCAGATTTACAGGTGCTAGCCTGTGTCTGCAAATGCAGATCTCTCTGATGCCTAAGCCCCATCCAGCACCCAATAAATCAGGGTCAAATTTCCCAGTGGCATGGAGTGAAATGTCCAAGTGCTTAGCACCCACCATTGGGGTCAGGTTTTCCAATACCCAGTGTTGAGCAGCCTTGGAAATCTGATTGTGGTGTTGTGACTAAATGGGAGCTGAGGGCTTTGGGGAATCTGACCCCCAGCTGTGAAATCCTTGATTTACAGGCATTGTTGGGTGGCTCAACATCAAAATCGACACTGGAGGAACACCCCAATGGTTATGGCAGCACATAACAGGCCAGTCCCCACAACAGGAAAGATAAAGGCAGATGCAAAGAAACTCTCCTTTGATTTTTCTCTTGTTTATTTTAAATGCAGCTATTCCAATCTACTGTTCATGGCCACCCAGATCGCCTCTGGAATGAAGTATTTAGCCTCTCTAAACTTTGTGCACAGAGACCTGGCCACCCGCAACTGCCTAGTCGGGAACAGCTACACCATCAAGATTGCAGATTTTGGCATGAGCAGGAATCTGTACAGTGGGGATTATTATCGGATCCAGGGCAGAGCTGTGCTGCCTATACGCTGGATGGCCTGGGAAAGCATCCTGCTGGTAGGAGCTCTCACAGCGGCCTTTCCCTCTTCTTTTTGTATCTGCCCCTCATACAGGAAACTGAGTGGCGGCACACATCACCTTTTCTAGCCTCATTGTCTCCTTTACTAATCAATAGGCTCTTGGCAGCTGGCCATACCCCTTCTCCTATGTTCCCTGTGGTAACTGGATGTGCCCTGCGTGCCACGCAGCCCCTGACTCTCCTTCTTGCAGCCCACAATGGCTATATTCCATCAAACCATACTGACTCCATCTCTTCCTTTAGAAAATGAAGGTGACCACATGGTGACAGCATGGGACTGAGTGTCTGGAGGCTGGATTTCTATTCCTGAATGCTTCAGATTTCTTACTTCAGTCTGAGCAAGTCCTCTCTCTCTGCCTCCATTTATCAGTTGCCAAAACCTGGAGGAAGAGAGAGCTTCTCCTTCAACTCACTAACTTAAACTGGATTTAAGTAAACTGTGGCAGATTTCTTGCCCTCGCTCTGCCAGTGTAGCTGAGGTCTCCATTTCACCAGCCAGGTGAAACATTTAGTTAAACCAACCACTATCTCTGTTCTGGAACCAAAGCCCAGAGTAAACACAAGTTCCAGGTGAGGCACTTTCCTCAGCCTTTTGCAGTCTTCCTCTGACAAGGGAAGAAAGGCTTTGAACAGGGCTCTTGAATCCCTTAGTTGGGCACTCAGTCTGCTGAGCTGGGGGATAGTCTAGTGTAGCAAGCCCTCCTTCGATCTCTCCTGCTGAAGCTGTTCCACTGGGGCTAAATAATTAAACAGTCACTGGGTCTCCCATCCCCTGTGCATGCCTTAGCCACTTGGCCACAGAGTCATTCACAATTGCTGTCTCTCTCTTTCTGATCCAGTGACTTTTGAATTGTTAAATCCCCATTGCAACAGCATCAGTAGGAGAGCGTGAAGAAGCCAGACTGCCCCATTGCTCAATGGTTAGAGCACTAAGCTGGGACACTCCTGTTCAGTCTTTTCTCCCCTTCAAGTGGAGAAGGGAGCTGAACCTGGGTCCCTTCCATCCCAGCTAGCACTTTGACTGGGCTAAAAGTGAGAAGGTGGCACCCACAGCACCGCCTCCCCCAGCCGTGTTGTATGGGTGAGGCAGGCACCTAAAGGTACATCCATGGTGCAGAAAACCCCACGGCAGCGAGTGTCCTAGCCTGAGTCACAGCTCAACTGATTTGGGCGCCCAGGGCTCATGCAGCAGAGCTAAGAGCCACGTAGATGTCCCCACTTGGGCTGGAGGCTGGGATCTGGAACCCAGCAAATGAAGTGGGTTTCAGAGCTCAGACAGAGTCACTTCTCTGCAGTTTGGAGTGAGGAGTTTATATCCTTGAAAGGGCTGAAGATTACCACATACCCCTTTCCTCAGCGTCTCCCCGTGGCTAGGTTAGGCAACTCCCTGCCTCGCATGCCGGCTTGTGTGAGTCACTCTCTAGTTTTAAAGAGCCAAGGAAAGGGGCACCAACCTCTTCCCCTCAGGAGATGGCTCTACAGCCTGATGCATTTCACACCTAGGACATTCCCCACTTACTCCGCCTGGTTTTCATTTTCCGGCTAGTCTGTCCAGTCAGACCTTTACACCACACTTGCCTTAGTGCCCTGTGCAATGAAAGTAAACTTCTTCCACAATTTCTTGACATTGTTGCTCTTTGCACTCTCCTGTAACACAAAATGTTGTTACTCTCCTTCCTTGTGTGAACACCGTTAGACTATTTGCCTGCCTTTCTAATGCTGGCTCTACTCACCTCCGAGTCAAGCCAGGGACTGCTAGCTCTTTGACGGTTTCTCACAATCCAGGCCTGCCAGCCCCCTGATCATCTGTGCTGCTTTTCTATGAGCTTGTTCTTTTTCTGGCAGTGCGTTGCCATTAACGCTATGATATTCTTGGCAACACCTGTTCCTGTCCTATGACTCTGCACCTTTGTGCATACAGCAACTGAAATGCACTGGTCTTTTGGGCAGTTGTATCTCATTGCAACCCCACAACTAACATCCTTTCTAGGGTCACCCCTGCTGCACATCTGTGTGTTGTACATGGTCCATCTCCAGTGGCTTATCTACATTTCCCCCACCTCTCCCTCGTTTGGTTGTTTTCTGGCTATGTTTTTATATTGTCTAGGTCAGTGTTTCCCAACCAATGTGCCATGGCACACAGGTCTGCCATCAGGCCTGAGCGGGTGTGCCACAAAATTTTTTGAAAAACTACTCAAAGGGCTCTGGATTGGCTCATGAATATTCATGAGTTCATTTGGCAACTATGTGGTGGTGTGCCTCAAATTAATTACAGGTAACAAAGTGTGCCACAGCAGAGAAAATGTTGGCAAACACTGGTCTGGGTCCGCTTCTATTATTTCTCTGTGCTCAGTGATGATTCCAACTCCAAAAAATGTAGTATGTTGGCTGTGATGTTTAATCTGCTCTTCTAGGTTATCAATGTATGTGTCACACAGAATGGCTCCTACTGGCCTTCTTTTCCTTTTTTGTGGAGCTAATCTGCACCCAGGATGATCTGTGTCCTTGCCAAGCACCCAGTGACCCATTGTCCCCCTCCTTTAATGTATTAATGTCACACCACCTTGCGGTCATTTCGTCAGCTAGTCAACGCAAAGAGACAGCCACCGAGAACGCCGCCTGCTGATCCGAGCAAAGGACCATGCACTAGTTCTCTTGGGGAGAGTCCAGCAACTCGCCCCTTGGATTGCTGATGCTGGTGACATGGAGAAGCAGAAATGCCCTGAATTTCTCTGTCATGATTCCTGAACCAGGGACCTTTCCCCAAGCTGCAGCTGGTATGCCCCTGCAGCATGGCTGTGTTATCACAGTCACTCCCTCCCTGCTGCATATGGGTAAGACTAGAGAGGGTCACAGAAGGTATGAGACTCTCTTCTGCTCGGAGGCCTGCCTGGAAAGCATTTCCCTGGGGAAAGAGAGCAGCCTCCTCAAAATCCTACTGCCACAATTTCAGGAGCAATGTGTCTCTTTCTCTCCTTGCAGTCAATAACCAAGATCACGACCCTTAGGTTTAAAAGTCCTGTACCACGTGACTGGTCAGGGAAGGACCTTGTGCAATGACAGATACCCTCCTCTTGCTGCGGTTCCCTACTTTCGTCCTTGTGCAGACAGGAGATTGAGTTGGTCTGACCTTCCCACCCATTGTGCCCAAATTGATAGGCTAGGAACAAAGCAGCCCTCTGCATGGACAGCAGCCAACCCGCTCTTCTCTCCACAGGGGAAGTTCACCACGGCCAGTGATGTCTGGGCATTTGGGGTCACGCTCTGGGAGATGTTCACGCTGTGTAAGGAGCAGCCGTACAGCCACCTTTCTGATGAGCAGGTCATTGAGAACACAGGGGAGTTCTTCCGGAGCCAGGGCAGGCAGGTGAGGGAGCTCAGGTACCATCTCTCCCCCCTTCCTTTTCTGAATCTTGTTCAACTGCTCCCTTTTTCTGGCTTTGAAACAGCTGTGGCATCTTCTGTCTTTCATCCCTTGCTTCTGCAGCAACTGCCCTACCTCCTTCACCTCAAAGCCTCTGGAGAGTGTCGACTCTTCCCTTCCACTTTCACCCAACAGGATCCACTGCATTCTTTCTGAATCCCTTTTTAGCCTCCTCACAGACCAGTTCAAAAAAATCTTCCTTATTCTCACCTTCCGCTCTCTCCTGCTGTCTTTGCATTAGCCATTCACTCACTGTCAGGCTTGACTTTCTTGGTCTCTCCTCTACCTCTCCCCACCCGGAACAACTCCTCCTTTTTGCCGGGGCATTGTCCTGCCACCTGTCTTCTTTCCAGATGGCAAAATCCTTTGGGATTCTTCTGTGACTGCTCTCTCTAGTCCATGCTGCCTCAGGAGCTCTGCCACTTTTCTTGGAGGCCAAGTGACTGCTGTCTTGTCTTAGGTGCCAGGCCTCTGCATGTCCCACACTAAAGAAGGGACTCCTGTGGGAAAGTGCCATTCATCATCATCATGCTCCTGGCCTTAGAATCAAATCTATGAGCCAGTGTCAGGAGTTGCAGAGAGGCTGAGGAGGATGTGGAGGAGGCCACAGCAGAGGAAGGGGTCATTAGAAACCCGAATGGGATCCATGTCGGAGCTGGTGGAGAGGCATTCAGTGCATGGCAGATGGAAACTGCATGCTCTGTGTGTGTTGAAAGAAAGGGAGACAGCACAAGTGGTGGGATGGCTTCCTGAGCATAGGGAGACCCATGTCTGCTTACCCTAGGAAGGGAAAGGGAAAAAAGAGGATGCGACCTGAGGGAGCCTGCAGGCAATTGAGGTAAGCCATAGGACAGGACTACTGGAACAGGGGGAGAAGAAGTGAAACCTCTTGTGGTCAGCAACAGGGGAAGGGGGGAAGAAGGCTTTGTCCATTTGCCATTGGAAGAAGTCAGTAGGATCCTGTGCAGAGAGGGGTGGAAGAAGGATTAAGGAGGAAGCTGAAGGTAGTGAGGATGTGACGGGACATAGATGGGATTCAGTGACAGAAGGAAAGGAGGAGACAGGATCTCGGCATGGTCCTGGGGCTCCCTGTAGATCCATCTAGGAGAATCAGAGAAGAGCACAGGGACCAGATGCTGGGAGTGAACCAGGCTTGGAGTCAGACTTTGTGGGAGTAGACAGGGTGTGGTGGTCAATAGGGGAGGAGAAACCAGAGTTGGAGGGAGAGTGCTGGGAAGGCTGAGGTGGGCAAAAGGAGTCATGGATAGCAGCAGCCAAAGGGCTGTGGAGGGATAGGAGGCTGAGTGCAGCTCAGAGAGGGCATGCTGATAGAGCAGGGGTCTCAAACTCAAATCACCATGAGGGCCACATGAGGACTAGTACATTAGCCCGAGGGTCGCACCACTGAAACCTTTTCATACAACGATATTGCAAATATTGTTAACAATAGTGTTGTTGTGGGCCACAGGAAATAGCTTTAGGGAGCCGTGTGTTTGAGGCCCCTGTAATAGAGAGATCCGAGAGGGAGTAGCTGGTTGAAGACGAGGTGAAGGGAGACACTCACTCAGGGAATGGGAAAGTTTATCTGTGAGTGCAAATGCCTGGAGCAGAAGAGCAGAAGGATGTGGGTTTCTGTGAGTTAGACAGGCAAATGGAGGTTGTGGTCGACAGTGAGGGTTCTCGGGGTGTCCTAGTTTGACACATAAGCTCCTGGGAGGGGTCTCTGTGTCTTTTCTTGTTTATACAACCCCCCCATTGTACCCTGGGGGGCATGCAGCAAATAGGCCCAGCAACCAGGGATAGGTGGACACAACAACAAACTTTGGAAATACACACCCCAGTTCTGGGATGTTTTCATGGCATGTGAGTTCACCCACTCTGCTTTTTGTTTGCTTCCCCCAAGGATGCGTTTTCGTTGAGGGAACATCCATGGCATGTGAATTTCAAGGTCACATGTACATGTGCTCATGGAAGTCAATTTTTAAATGTACACATACAGATCTGGTCACTTAAAGAGCTGGTCCAGCCAGTCATTCAAGTGTCACCTGCCTTTTGTGACTAATCGCAGTTTGGTAACCCACTGCACTGAGCAAGTAGTGCAGGAGAGGTCAAACTGTGGCTCGGGAGCTATGTGTGACTCTTTCAGAGGTAACATGCAAGTTGTGGAGCCCCTGATACCCCCTCCTGCATTCTCTGGCTACCAGATTGGGGTGAGGAGTTCAAGGGCTTCTGCCATGCAGTGGGTGGTGGGGCGAGAGGTTTCTGCCCAGTAAGGAAAGGGGTCTGAGGGCTGCAGTCCCTTGGGGCACACCTGCGAGGGCTCAAGGTTTGAGCCCCACAGTAGGGTAATGGAGATAGGGAAGAGGTGGGCAATAATTTTTTGCAGAGGAGCCTCACCACAGATTTTGGGCCACTGCTGGCTTTGATCAGAAATAGAAAGTTCAGGAAAGTGACAGGCCAAGAAACTAAGGTGCTCTGATGCTCTGGTTACCTTGACTTAGTGATGCTTGTCTTGGGCTCTTCCCAAACTTCCTGCCCCTGGCCACGTGACCGGAAGCCAGACAGTCACATAGGGACCGGCCAAAAGCTACCTGGTGCTCCAGGGTAACTTAAGCAAAGCATCAGCAGCAGAAGTAACGAATTCAATGGGCCTGCTTTTGCCCTTGCGTGGCAGGCTGGAAAGAAATGTAATAAGGCCAGATCTAATCTCTGGGCCATATTTTGCACACCCCTGGACTCGGGCCTTTGGCCCTATAGAAGGCATCTGCTGGGCCTCGGGGCTTCCACCCTCTAGCATGGTGGTGGAGCTTGGGACTTTTGTCCCATGGGATGTGCCTGCCTTGCCCCAACACCACCCCACAGGGCTGAAGCACAGAGACCCCAGAGGCACGCTCTGGCTCTCGAACTTCTAAAGATTGATCTGTGCAGCTCTGAGGGTCATCAAGTCTGGACACTCCTGAAATAGCATACCAAAATATGCATGGAGAATGAATTGGTATCAATTCACAGAGCTTAAAACAATTTTACAAATAAAGAATGAGAATAATTTGGAACATTAAATACATTTCAGGAAATCCCTGTCTACCCAGATTTTTTCATTCTTCAAATGTTTCCAGCCTGGGGCCAGTTAGACACTTAGGAACAATTCAACATGAAGGGAGGCTAGAGAAGATGAGGGAAAATAATCATGGCCCATCCCCAAAACTTTCAGGGGACCCCAGAATGTGCACTGACCTCACTGCCATGTCTAAGGGTATGAGAAGCTATCTCACTACACACCAATCTGTACTAGCTGAGCACCTGAACTGGCAGAGTTGCAGCCCAGATTTCACCTTTGAATCTGTGTACAATATGGTACCTTTAGATGTACTGCAGTGATGAGTAGGGGAAAAGCCCTTTGTACTATGCCCGTCAGAGCTACCTCAGTTGGATAGATTCCTTTGACGAGCGCTTCCAAAATCTGCTTCAGAGCCGGGTAAAGAATTTTGAGCATAGCCTCCAGTTCCTGATGGTTATGTTTTCAGCCTGAGCTAGTCGCTCCAAGTTGAGTTTTCAGGGGTAAAATATAATCGTGGGTTTGATTTTTCTTATTGAAAAAGAGTTCACATTTGTTCAATAAGAGGGAAGGTGAAAGGGACAACGGAAGGAGGGAGAGAGTGAGCCAATGTGCCTCTAATGGGGAGATTTTTTTTTTTTTACCTAGCAATGACACACAGCTATGTTATCATGACTCACACAAGCCTTGGATTCTCTGCCAGTGAAGGGCCAACTGCTGGCAGGGGGCCGAGCACCTTTCTGTGATACTAGGTGGTGCAGATCCTAGCCAGTTCACCTTCTCACCACCCACTAGAACTGCCGGGAGGGGAAGCTGGGCCCCTGCTGCTCTAGATCCCCGAGGGTGTTTCAAGTTATGCTGGAGCTCAGCAAGCTGCAGAGCCGTTTCCTCCTTTGACCTGTCTGGCTCATTTCCTCGGCACTGACTCGGTCCGCTGCCCCTTCTCAGAAACACAGCCCCTCAGCCCACCTGTCCGAGGCTGCAGGACCCACAATCCTTCAGGCTGCCCTGGTTACTTAATCTGCTGTCCGAACTGCAGACAAATGTTGTGTACCTTCTGGTCCCAGCTTCTTTTTCGGGGGGGTCTGTGGCAGTTGTGAGGCAATGAACACACTTTGCTCAGGGTCTGACGCTTGCTTATCATGCAAAGCCCGGGAGAGCCCTGATGATACGAAGCAATAAATACCTGCACCCTCTATTTCCTCAGTAGCTCATCCTTCCCTGGAGGGTTAATGGGGGTTCAAATGTTTTTTGGGGATTCAGCTGGTCTCTCTCTGAGCATCCTTTACCCCAGCTTGCTTGATCTCTCATGCACCATATTTTCTTCACGTCTCTTTCTCTTTCTCCCCACACCCTTGTTTTTCTTTATTTAAATCCCTCTTCCTCAGTATGCAGTTACTTTTTAGCATAATCCCTGTGAAGTGTAAGAATTATTGGTAACCTTAAGCAATTCCTACTGTCCCTGTCTGTTTTGTACCTGCTACAGAATCCATCAGAAATGGTGGATCCAGATCCACAGGGGCAATTGTGATACAATGTTTTTCATGCTATTCTCCAGATTTCATGAGTTGTACAGACATTAGCCCCAGGTCATTACACTGGGAAATGGATTGTCAACTATAGGCAGCTGAAGAATTTTCGACAGTTTTCCTTTGAAAATGCAGTCTTATTGAAATCAAAACATTGCATGAGAATATGTCAGTTTTGACTAAATTTTTTGACAGAAAGGTCTCAAAACAAATGTTTTTTTACTTTCTCATTTTGAGAATATTTCATTTCAGTAAGGTAAAAACATTTCATTTTGACTTTATCATTGCAGTATTTATATTATTAAAACGAAATATTTTTATCTTAAAATAATTCTCCATTATCCAATTAATAGATGTTTTTCAGAATTTTTGTGCCACTGGAAATTTGAAAATGTTAATGTTTTGATTTGGAACAAAATTTTGCAATGTTGGAATTTCTCAATGGATGAAGATCCCATTTCTGATCACAGCTCTACTGTCAGCTGAGTTGACAAAACAACCCAAAGCTGTTGTGTATGCATCTATCTGTTTCCTCTCCATGGGGTAGACAAAAAAAAAAAAAGACAGTGAAACTTTACTTGCTTGAGAAAATCATCCCAGTACCTGCTAAGATGGCTGTTCGCTGTCTTGTAAAACCTAGAGAAACGGCAGCCATCCCTTATCATTAATTGGGTAAGATTCATTTACCTGAAATTTCATATTGACCTAAGTTATATTTTTCCTACTTGCAGATCTATCTGTCCCAAACTCCTCTGTGTCCAAACTCTGTGTTTGACCTGATGTTAAAGTGTTGGAGCCGAGATATAAAGGATCGTCCCACTTTTGACGTGATTCACCACTTTCTGGTAGAACAAATGGACTATAACATTTGACCAGAGCAGAAAACAGACAAATTGCTGAGAATGGGATGATTTTTATAGTGTGTCTTTTTGCCTACATCTCCCAAACAGATGGGCAGGCATGCATCACTACACTCCCTTTAGACTGTAATCTCTCAAATTGAGATGTCCATGGCAGCTGCTCATTTCATTGGCCATGGCCTGACATTCATGACCAGAGGAACCTATCTTAATGGTAGAAGAATCATCTCCCGTTCTGCAAAATTTCCTGGGAATACTGTGAGGGGGGGTTTCGTTGACACCCCACTGCTACAGAAACCTGTGGACAAAAAAAACTGGAGAAGACTTTACAAGGGATCCCAGCTCTCCCCTGAAGAGATGAGAAGACTAACAGGTCAGGAAGTAGAGTTGGAAGAAAGAATGTGGAGAAATAAAGGCTCCAGTCTTCTAAAAATATAGAAGTTCTGTGCACATTAGCAAGCAATCCAATACATCCTTGCTAAAGAAAATATATATAATGTAATTAAGTATTAAATGAATAGAAATAGGCAGTGGTTAAAGGGACTTGAGAACCAGAGTTAGATTTAGCGACCCTTTGGAGGTAATATTGTCAGGGACTGCAGATGATGTGGATAGAAGAGTCCAAGTCCGTGTCCTTTTTATTCCTGTGGTTTTTAAGCACTGCTTTTGTTTATATGTGTGCCTTTTTCCCACACTGGATTTTTATCTTAAAAAAATGAATGTCAAAGGTCACAGGAAGGTTACTGTAGTAGAGGATCTTTCTTTGACCTGCAAATAAAGGTTGGGGTAGAGGGTTGTATTGGAAAATAGCTGATACTGTACTACTGTCTCTACGTAGATTTATTATCCTTATGAACTTGTAGCCAAAATGGACTGATGTGCAATGAACCCTGTATAAATACCCATTAATATGAGAAGTTTAGGTCAATGCTATTAGAGGATGGGAAGGAGGTGGGACTGAATGGGGAAAGCAGAACTGCTATGGCATTTGTCAGAGCCCAGTGCATGCATGAGCAAAAAGGAAACAGTGCTTACCGTGCCAGCATCTGCCCATCTGTACTGGGTAACGTCTTATCAACTTGTCAGTCGTTCCCGCTGTGGCAGGGCTAGCTGTGCTTCCCGTCTGGCCCTGTCGGATGGTCTCACTTTGGCGTCAGTAGGAGACGAGACTATTATTTCAAGTCATGGCAGGCTTCCTTTTCATACCACACGCCTCCGACTTACAGAATATTTAGTCCTTGAACTGCAAGTAATTTCTTATTTTGATTATGCCACAGAATGTTCTTCCCTGAGATTTTATAATGTTCTAAAAATCCCTCTGCCAAGAGGCAGGAAATTCGGAGCTTATGCCCCAGCCTACTTCTTCCATTACTGATTTATCAGGTGCCTGGATGGATGTCCCATTTAGCCTTTTTAATCACCTAGCAAAATGCTTTAGGACCAAATGAAGAAAATGCCTGAAATGGAAGAAGTGAAAATGTAGCACGTTCTTCTCCAGGCTTTTCAAACTCTTACAAAGCACCTAATTCAAAGCAGGAATTAACTTCTCCTGAATCACAAGCATAATTTATTCACTGCCAGAACGTGGGCTGATGTGAAGAGCTGCGTATGTACTGAGAGGGAGAAAGGAAAGTGCATATAGTTTCAGTAAAAGAATTGTTGCATGCAAGAAGAAAATCTTGGTGCAGAATTGGTTTGAAACTGCCTTGTGATGCAATGGTTTTCAAACTTTTTTCCTCAGGACCCAGTTGAAAAAAATCATTTACGCCCATGACCCAACAATTACATCTTTGAGCAATGCATTCCAATCTTTTGGTGGCAGCCCCAGGGGATGCCATGACCCAGTGCCTGAGGGTCTGGGACTCAGTATTGGGTCCCAACCCTAAGTTTGAAAACCACTGCTGTGATGCATCAGTAAATTTCTGCTGTTTGCTTCCTCAGAGATCAACTATGCTGAAGTCTGTAATAATGTTAACCAGTTATATCTTGTATGCAAATGACTGCATCCTGATTGGCTCTTAGAAGCTAACAGTTTTGCTTGCTTCAGCCAATCAGTTCAGTTATGCAATTATATGCTTCTTGACTGGCTAATCAGAAGTAAATAATTGTTTGGCTTTGGACCTCTACAATAATCATCATTGCCATAGGAGAGAGATCCAGGTACTTCTGATTTGAAACATTCGCAATATGTAAGCATACATAAACTGACTTCTTGTGTTTGTTAATGACAGGATTTAGTGTCCCTCATCTTAAATATTGACTGATACAACACTTGTTTCTCATAGCAATAAATTTTTATGATAACCTCAACAGAAGTGAATTTCTCCTTATTATTTGAGGACACAGATCAACATACTGTAGCCTTGTTATATAAATGGCAGTTTGGAATTGTGGAAAGAATAGCCACGGGCCCCATTTCATAAAATGGAAACAAGGAGCTATTGTAAGCAGAAATTGAAAAGAAAGGCCTGCATCATCCATGCAGAATTGACAAGTGCTAAAGCAGCAATGGAAGTGTAACTGGATTGTTTTTCTGGAGCTCTGAGCACCTCCCCTTAACACTTAGCTCTTCTTTGAGTTAATATTTTTGCCCTAGTTTTATTAGCTGAAAACATTCTGGTTTGAGGAAATAAAATTGGTAGTTTTACAACCAGGAATAGATCTGAGTCTTGGGTCAAAGACAGATGTAAACAGCCTCTGTGGGATGCTTTCCTTGCCGTGCAGGTGCAGCAGGGCCAAACTGGAGTGGAACTGGTATGGTTCCCCTGTGCAGGGACAAGGATTTGGCTAACCAGCCAGTTTCCTCATCCTAGCATGGAACAAAAGCGTGCGGTGGATTTTCACACACCACTGGAGAGGGAGGGTTTTGACCACAGTGGTGACCTGTGCCTACTTGGAAGCACAAATCATTTCCTTCACTGCACCCAGGAAATACAGCAGCAGCCCATATCCTAGCCCCTGGCACAGACAGGCTACCTCGCTGCTGTCCAACTCTTGCCTCCAGCATGGAGCCCAGTTACTTGAGTTGTGCAGTGGGAACAAAGAACCTTGTAAGGTTTCCAAAGCATATCCTACCAAAAAGTCATCCTCATCTACAAACCATCTCAACATCTACTGCTGAAAATATTGGCAGGAGTCTTGGTACAAGATTCTGTGTCATAGTTATGGCCTCTGCAGGGGGACAAATGATGCTTGACATTAATGCATGTTACCCTAGACATGAAGGGTTGGTGAGCTTTTGGCTGTTGTCGTCGGGAACTACTTTGACTTGTCTCAACGCGCAGACGTGTTATGTCCAGGGTGCTTGCTGTTCCTCCATGCTCCCAGAGAGCTAGCTATGGCTGTAGGACAGGGACCTGCAACCTGTGGCTCTGGAAAGGAGCATCCGGCTCTTTGGCTACCCCCTTGTGGCTCTGGCCTCTGGGACCCCTGCCAGCAGTGAACCCTGCTGAGGGTCCACTCCTACTTCCAGGCTCCCCACCACCACCAGTGGGCCCTGCAGCAGGCACCCTGGTCCATCCTCGCCCACCCCCAACCAAGAGCTACACCCATTGTGGGTCTCAGAACACTTGGTTACTAAAGGAATTTTTTTTAAATGGCTCTTTTTATCTTTTGGGTAGCCAACCCCTGGTGTAGGAGGTTAGACTGGATCAGATGATTGCACTGAACAGATACTTATCCATAATGTACCTTGATATTAGTTACTCATTTTCAGCTGTGTTGCATGGGCATTTGTTAGAGAAGTGCGAAAATGACTGACTGCTGGTAATCACTTGGATGACATGGAGGCACTCCGGTGTTAGAGATGGGGGTTTCCTTTGTGCATACTTCAAACAAGAAGGCAAAGGTGCCGCAATTTGGATATTAACTGGCTGTTACCCAATTTAATTTTGCATGGCCATGCTAGTATTAATCTGGAGAATCACTGCGGAATGGAATGATTTACTGCGCGACAATAAGAACACTTGTCACTCCTAATTATTACAAGACTAATCTTGCATGGGAATAATTTTACACATGCAAGAAATCTTCCCCTGACTTGGATGTGGCAACTCACATAAGCAAAAATATTCACGTGACTAAATGTTTGCAGGCTCAACCCTAAACAAGAGTGTCGAACACTGGCAATGTCATAGTCGTGTGTGTCCCAGGATATGAGACTTTACCTCACCCACCTTGTTTCTTAAATGCAGCATTGTAGCCTGGAACCAACATAGCTACAACAGGCCTGTCTGCAACAAAGGGAGATATTGAATTTTGATGGCTGAAAGGGAAATACCACACCATGAAGAAAATGGAAGCGAACGCCAACAGCCACACCTACTTCCTGAGCAAACGTTCATCCCACAGGTCTCAACATCTCTAGCTCTCTGCCCACTACACACACCATTTGGTCCAATAGGTCCTCGCCCACCTTCTCTCATGCATACTTGTAAGACATATGTAAACTGAGTCCATTTTAAAAAGTTACTAATACTAAAAGGGTTTAGCACTGAGATTAGGGGTGCTGCATAAAAGCAAAAAACATTTTGCTGATTTGCAAAATGAAGAGCCAGATCCACACACAGGCTACGTCTACACTGACAGTAGCAATTTCACCGCCATCAGTTCGCCCTTCCAGGAGCAGATCGCAGTGAGTATGAACTCACCGCACCACTCCTGGAAGTTGGCCCTGGAAGTCCTGCGAGCCAAGGGGCATAGGGAAAGGCTGACCACAAGGGACTTGTGGTTGGCTTTTCCCTAATGTGTGGCAGCGGCTTTAAAAGTCACCACTAGTTATGCAAGAAATTTTGCATTCCTTGTGTAACTGATGGTTGACTGCCACCAAATTTGCCCTAAGTGTAGACAAAGACAGATTCATAGCTTTTTAAGGCCATAGGGGACCATTATAGTCATCTCTTCTGACTTGCAGAACCTCCTGTGGTGATGCCTGCATCCAGGCCCACAATTTGAGGGTGAAGCTCAGTTTATTATACAGGACTCTATATTATAGCATTTGCCTTTGTTTCTCTTTATTCTGTTGTTTGCTAATGTTTTCTCTCCAATCTAAATGCAGTCCTATTTACAAAGGATTTGTGGTGGTGGTTGGTAACTTTCTGGGGGCAGATTCATTTTCCCCTTTTACTAGAAGTTCTCATCTTGTTCCTTCTTGCCCTTTCTTGCTCTATCTTTTTCATAAAGCATGTATGACTACAGAAAATGCCTGCATGCTATTTTCTTCCATTTTTTAAAAGCTTGTTGGATTGTATGATCTTTCTTTGTTTGTTGTATATTTCCTTGTACAGAATGTACTGAAAAAGGTAATTCAGAATTGTACAGAAATACAGAGGATTTCAACAGATGATCTTAGTACCCTCCTGGTTTCTAAGCTGAAAGAGAAAAATAATTTCTTGATTTTTTTTTCTTCTACCTTTTAAGGAGACATTGACCTCTTTAGCATGAATTCCAGAAGGGAAAGACTTTTTTTTAAAAAAAACTATGTACACTACATTTATTTTCAGTACATCCTCTCATGTGTAACTGAGGAGGCATGATATTTTATAAATCTAAAATGTAGAGGTACAATTTGGTATCAACTATTCACCACAAACACACAAGAAAAAGGGGAAATGATCACAGACTGGAAGGTAGGAGGGAATTTGGGGGCAATGGCCACAAAACCATGTAAAATCGTAGGGCCTGTGGAGACCTATGGGGTACAAGACAAACAGCTGAGAAGAACTCAAAGTTTGAGTAATTTCCTTATTAGGCAGGGTGTTCATCAGTGACAGCATGGGGTTAGTACTTCTGTGGGGCCAGGCCCCCTTGGCAAGGGGGATGGAAAAGGGAACTGGGCGCTGTGGCTGGTGAGTGGCACCTCTCGCCAGTGAGCGGGCCTGGAGCCTGGCAGCTTTTCAGGCCAGGTGATGACCCGAGGCAGGAGCCAGGCAAGAGGGGCCCCTGGGGCCACGGCTGGGCCACAGCCCGGGATTCCAGTGGGAGCTGGGAGCCAAGCCATGGCGTGGGACTCTGGGTGGAGCCCAGAGCCTGCCTGGGCTGCATGGCCCCTGGGACTGGTCATGGGGCCCCTGCCCTGAATCTTTTTTTATAGAGCAACAGTACTGCTCTCACTGCAAACAGTCGCAGCTTTCACCCCTGTAAATTCAGAACTTTGGCGATGAACCTTCATTTAGCTACGGCTGTCTCAGTGCCCTAGAGCACAAAAAGTGCACATCGCTTGTCCTGTTTGTTTCTTCTGTATGTAAGCCACACATAACCATCATTGCTTTTTCTCATTTCCTGGTGTTCAGCCAACACCTCTTACTGCTGTCGTTACAGCGGCTGTCTCAACTTGCCCTGGGTTGATATGGAAACATTCCCAAACAAGGTGGGCAGTTTTTGAGTCTGGAATGACGGCAAAGAGGTAGTTGCTATTTCAGCACACAAGAGGGAGTGCTGGAAGCTGTTAACCAGCTATGCTCAGCAGCTGTTTCCATGAAGAGCAGACATTCCTGCAGGAACACACATGCCCCTTAATTAGAATCAAATCAAATCAAATCAAATCATAGGGCTGGAAGGGACCTCGTGAGATCATCGAGTCCAACCCCCTGGGAATTGAACCCAGGGGGCAATAGTGTATTCTAGCAGGGATACAAAGTGGACAGCCACATAGGGCGCCTTCAGGGAGCAGAGAGAGCTGCTGTAGTTAATCCAGACTGAATCTGTGGCTTGGCGATCAGTGCAGTTAAGAGGTTAGTGGGACCTTTCTGGTCTGGCACCATTATCTTGTAAGGTATCTGTGACATCTTTGGTCCCAAGAAGGAAAATGAAGGGAATAGGAGAATTTGCTACTTGCCTAAAAGGCTCCTGCGTTTTCCTGTTAGTCTAAGAAGCAAGTTCAGAATTAAGCAAGGCAGTTGTGTTTGTGTGGCTATACCTATTGCTGAGACACAGAGCATGGCTCTGCACCCTGACTGGCAGAGCATCAGCCCAGCCCTGCTGGGAGCAGATGGAGCTGCCAGGAATAACCTGGAATGAGTCTGTCGGTGGGGATCTCAATACCATTTCCTATAATGTTACAGAAGTCAGTGGGTTTGAGGCTGGGAAAACACCATAAAGGAAGAATTGCAGCCAGGAGGCCAGATGTCCTCAGGGGGTATGCTGCCTCCCTGAACAAGACACACCATGTGAACCTGACAGCTACAGCTAGGTTCTCAACCAGTTTATCATTGTGGGCCACATATTGAGCTCTCTGTGTTAGTGGGCTGCATCCGCACAACACACACCCAAGCTGTATGGCTCTGAGGAGTAACATGGGTCAGAGCTGCAAGCAGCCATGGTCCGCAGGTGGAGAACCACTGAACTATAGTAACTGTTGAGGGTTTTTTCATTCATTCCTATTTGAGGTTGTGTATCTTCTCAGCATATGCTGAAACAGTTAGTTATGTAGTACAGGAACATATTTTGTTCAGTCAATATAATATTCGAGGTTAGCGTACATGAAAGCAGGAGAGCTCTGACTGTCAGATGCCCCAGTCCTTATATTTACTGTGTGCAGGTGGGTGGGTGTGCATGTGCATAATGTTGGGTTTAGGCCCTGTGTTATATTCCACACTTTAAAGGGAAATCTCTTTTCAGTTAGTCTAGCAAGAGTGCTTTGTAACACTTGATCTTTGGAGTGTTATCCATAGAATAGCACTTGAAATTATTAATTGTGTGAGTGTAACTGTCTTAGGGTGAAGACTGATAGAATATTCCTAAGAAGAGAAAGAAAGTGAATCCTATTGTAATTTCTGCTTTTAGTATTTAAAGGGTTGGTCTAGAAAATCCAGGAGTAGTCTCTTGCATTTGTGATCTATGCAAACGCTTCATCAGACACGGCAATTCTGTAGCTTACTGAACTGGTAAGTACATTGACTTATCAACAATTCAGCTTGCAGCTACAGCTTTCTCTAGATTACTCCATATTTAAATCACTATTGGATTTTTTTTAAATATGCTCCAGATCAAATTACTTCAGAGAAATTCTGTGGTTTAGGTTATGCAAAAAGTCAGACAAGATGGTCACAAATCACACTGTCCCTTCCACCCTAAGGATATATGAATATAAGTTCAACTGATGTAAGTCTTCTGTACAAACATACCCTCAAGGAATTAAACTCTGGGAGCTACTTTGCCACTGGTGCTCCACCAGAGACAGCCAGCACCTGAGAGAGGATGACTGCCTGACAGTTCCTTTAAGATTTACCATCTTATGATAACAACAAACCATGTTATACCAAAAACAAAGCTAGTACATGTATCATCTTAAAACATCCACCCCAGCCTGCCTGGGGCACCATGAAAAGGTGACTATGGCTAACTATTTAGAGGACATTGGCTCACGCACAAGAGTGCAGGAAACCAAGGTACACTGACAGCCACAAAAAGAGGAACACCTTGAACTCCAAATTAGTCAAAATTATCTCCTGAACCCTCCGTAAATCCAGACAGGCTCATCCAGGCCCATGAAGAAACAAAACAGCCTCTTGTTGCCCCTTCATTCCATCCGTGTGCCACTTTGGCACCAGCATCCTCCTCTTCTGGGTAGTAGCACAAGTCTGAGGCCAGATAGCTTGGCTTGCCAGTGGAGGAGCAATCCATGATGCCAAGATCTACTCTAAGTGCAGCTTGCTTTATCAACACATTCAGTGATCCTAGAGCTCAGGCAGGCAGCCCTCTTCCAAAAAGTCCCAGCTCATGCATCTGTGCTCAGGTATCAGGAATCCTAAAAAGACAGGACTGGAAGGCACCCTCATCAGTCACCTTGTCCAGTCCTGTACACTGAGACAGGGCCAACTAAACTTAAACCAATCCTGACAGCTGTTTGGCGGCCAGTTCTTTAAAACCTTCAATGTCAGAGACTCGACAACTTCTAGTCCTACAGTACCTTCAGTAGACATGGAGAACAATTGATCACCATCCTCTATATAATAGCCCTTAATGTACTCGAAAACAGTTATTAGGTTCCCCCTCAATCTTGTTTTTTCAACACTAAACATGCCCTGTTTTTTAACTTTTCAGGTTTTTCCAAACCTTTTATTATTTTTCATTTCTCACCTCTGGATTCACTCCCATTTATGCACGTCTTTCCTAAAGGGGGTTGCCCTCAACTGGCCATGCGGTTCACGTAGCAAATGACAGCATGCTCCCTTCTGCCACGTTCCTTCTTCCTAGTTACCCTGAAACCTGATCCCATGACTTACACTTCCCTGCATTTATTTTCCTCCCATTCTGTAAGTTCCCCCATCTTTAAAGCCTCAGACAAAGTAGGATTTTCTCCCACAAAAGTTCATGCAATAAATAAATTTGTTAGTCTTTAAGTGCCACAGGACTCCTTGCTTGTTTTGCTGAACTACTGAAAGATCTGCATGCTTTGGATCTGCATGTTCTGTGCTCTAACCATGCAAAGGGAGAAAAATAACATACAGCTCCAGACAAAAGTTAGTGCACAGACCTTGGAGTAACTGCTAAATGATTCTATAGTGCAAATCTTTGCATGTAGATGTGAATGTGGATGTTCTGTTAATCGCTCACTGTTGCATTTTTATTATTTGTATTTGTTCCAGCTCCTACATTACAAACCCCCTGCCATGCTTTGCACTAGACCAGCAGTTCTCAACTGCTGTGTCAGGACACGCTACCATGTCACCACACAGCAGTAAGTGTGTCGTGAAGAGCCGGGGCCCTGGCTGGATTCGGCCTGGAGTGGGCGAGCTGGTGTGTCCTGTAAGGTTGCAACACGCCAAAAACTGTGTCACGACCCACAAAAAGGATGAGAACCATTGCACTGGACTGTGAGGTCAGTGGGCAGAGAGGTCTCTCACTGCGTGGTTGTATGGTAAGAGACCATACAATGGCCATGATGGTGTTCCATCTCGGTGAGTCTCTTGTGAGAGCTCCTGCAGTGGAGCAAAAATCATCTCACCTACTATATGGGTGAGTGACACTCATAGACACTGTTCTCCAAAAGATTCTTGAAGTTCATGTCACAGGCACCTTCAGGCTGCCAAAGAGAATATTTTTTATCATTAGTTGTAAATTATTCTTTAGTTTAGCTGTAAACTTCCTTCACAACCAAAGGGGTGGAGGGAACTACAGAGAGAGGTGAACAGTTCCACCTTGTCATAGAGCCAGCACTTCATCGTAACAATACCCACATCAACAAAGGCAGCTTTGTTTGAGCCCTCACAACACTGTCAACAAAGCCCAAGTAAAGCAAGACTACAAACAAACAGGACTCACAGGGGCATGATGGTGGGGTGGCATGTCCCCCACGGTAGCCTCTTTGCACCCTCTGAAATGGAACAGCCAGCATGTCTCTCATAAGGTCACAAGGGCCTTGGCAAACTTGATTTTTGCAAGGCTCAGTGGGTTTTCCTGGTAACGGAGCTGATCACTTTTCTAAATGTGACAGCTTCAAGTGCAGGCCATCTCCATTCAATATTCTGTGCTCATGATGGGGCAAGTCTTTCAGAATGTAGCGTAAAATGGGTAACTGTGCTGTTTTGGACTGGGACTGCTTGCTGACCTCCTTGATTTTGTCCCAGCTCTGGGCCACCTCTTGATTTTTGTCCCAGCTCGGGTCACTGGTGCATACAGCTCTGCTCAGCAAGCTCTTTTGAAATCCATTGTATACGTTCTGTGTTTCATTTCAGGAGCCAAGGACCTGGATGGTTGATGCCTTGGCCCAAAAAGCAATCAGAGTTTTGTTGTTTGCAGAAAGCAGTCCTGGGATCTCTTGTTGACAGGCACAGTAGATCTGAACTAATGAGCAATGTTCAGATGTGCCAGGAAGTGCTCCTCCAGAAGCAGTGAGCATCATGGAAGCGCTTGGATCCTACATGGCTGCTTTGGGAAGTTTAACGTGGTAGGTGACTTTCAGCCAGGGTAGCTTTCAGCCCTGAGCAATGCAAGTTGACTGTATGACCAGGGAAGTCATTTTTACAGTACGCTGGGACAGGCTGTGGAGGATTAATCCGATTTGTGTGTTGCAATACATCACTAAAATTCACTGACATGGGAAATAAGGAATTGTACTGATGTGATTCATGGCAAACACGTGAAACCCTATGATATGCAGTATGATGATTTAGACACGAGTGAAGAACTTCTGTGTTAGCACACAAGTTGTGTGTTAAAATTATGCTGTAGGATGCACTGTTTAAAATCAACTTGGCTCTCATGATTTGAAACCCCTTTTAGCACCTTGTCTAGACACGGCTTGCCGCCTTTTCAATCACGTTAGCTGGGTATTTTGTAACATAGGTGGAAGCTACATGGCATACACTCGTACACAACCTGATAACGCAACCTTAATGGTGTTAAACCGTGTCCACAGAGGTGTTTGGGGCCTTTCCAGTTGTAGAGAACTGACTCAGGTAAGGTAGCTCAAAGTTTAAGAAAAGCACTTTTATTCATCACCCTGCATAGACCCTCGCCTCATCTCTGAACTTGACCCGTTTTTTTCTTTTGTATGTGTTGAGACACCTGGTAAGTACAAAGTTTCCAGGGCTTTTGTTGCTTTAAAGTGTAATTCTGAGTGTATTCACTTTTCTGCCTTTGATGATGCTGGTGCCCGTGGCATCTTCACAATGGTTGCCACAGCAACTGTGTGTTTGACCCCACCCAGGCCCTGGAGAAGCCTTTTGTAAATTGAAGCCCCGAGTACAAATACTGAGCTACAATGACCACTTCAGAGGAACATAAACTCTTCACCCCTGATCCTTACTACATCCCAGGGTAAAGTTGGACGCTCACACCACACACATCCCTTATGGCTGCTGAAGGATCTTGATGCAACTGGTGGGAGGGAATGTTTTGTTTACATGGATCATGATCTTTTTCCTGATATAATTTAACTCTCCATGTAGAAGTCCACTGACGGAGGCAGGGGGACATTTGCATATAATATAATGGTCTAATGAGCAAGGGGACTGAATTATGGCCTGGGATTTCTTAGTGTGAGTGCTTGACTTTGCAATTTTAACACAACTTTATTGTGTGCAGTATGTAATATGATGCCTGGGTATGTGGAGTAGAGGGAGATTTTAGCGTATAAACCCACATGTTACACACCACCTATTAAATTTGGCTGATGCATCCTTTTATAAGATGCTATTTTCTGTGGTGCAGAACTTTGCCAGACGTAAACTGTTTGAACTGAAGTTTTCTATGCAGGGTATCTGTTTCAGGCTGAATTATTTTGGAGACCTTCAGCCAAAATTGGCCAGCTGCTTCTAAGCACAGGGCTAGGGAAAAATATGTTATGCCCATATTAAAAATCTCTGGCACCTTTTTCTTTTAGAACCTCAAATGCCGCCGTGCTTTGGGGTAGGGATTTGAAATTCAGTAGGGGCTTGGCCATTACGGCAGGGAATAGTATGCCTGTTGCTATTCTGTTGAAAATATGCCCAAATTTGGCCAAGTCAAAGACTTTGAAAAACCACAAATTTCAACATGTGTAGAGGATGGTTGCTAGAACTTTGCAGCTAAATTTCCAAGAGACTCCACCTGCACTGAGCATAGAATCATAGAATCATAGAATCATAGGGTTGGAAGGGACCCCACGAGGTCATCTAGTCCAACCCCCTGCCAAAAAAAGCAGGACCACTCCCATTAGATCATCCCAGTCAGTGTTTTGTCCAGCTGGGACTTGAACACCTCCAGAGATGGAGATTCCACCACCTCCCTAGGCAGCTTATTCCACTGCTTCACCACTCGCCTAGTAAGGAAGTTTTTCCTAATATCCAGCCTGGACCGCCCCAGCTGTAACTTGAAGCCATTGCTTCTCGTTCTGCCCTCTGTTACCACCGAGAACAGTCGAGCTCCCTCCTCCTTGGAGCAACCCTTCAAGTAGTTGAAGGTTGCTATCAAATCCCCCCTCAGTCTTCTCTTCTGCAGGCTAAATAAGCCTAGTTCCTTCAGTCTTTCTTCATAGGGCTTGTGCTCCAGCCCTTTGATCATTTTGGTTGCCCTCCTCTGGACTCTCTCTAATTTGTCCATGTCCTTTTTGTAGTGGGGAGCCCAAAACTGGACACAGTATTCCAGATGTGGCCTCACTAGTGCAGAATAGAGGGGAATGATCACATCCCTCGATCTGCTGGTAACACTTCTTCTGATGCAGCCCAGTATGCCATTGGCCTTTTTGGCAGCAAGAGCACACTGCTGACTCATATCCAGCTTCCCATCCACCATGACTCCCAGGTCCTTTTCTCCAGTGCTGCTATTTAGCTGATCACTCCCCAGCCTGTAGCAGTACATGGGGTTTTTTCGTCCCAAGTGCAGGATTTTACACTTATCCTTGTTGAACCTCATGAGATTCCTCTTGGCCCACTGCTCCAGTTTGTCTAGGTCTCCCTGAATCCTGTCTCTGCCCTCTAGGGTGTCTACCGTTCCCCCCAGTTTGGTATCATCTGCAAACTTACTAAGTGTGCAATCTATCCCATCATCCAGATCATTAATGAAAACATTGAACAGAACTGGCCCCAGGACCGACCCCTGGGGTACACCACTCGTTACTGCCTGCCAACTTGACATGGAGCCATTGATTCCTACACGCTGAAACCGTTGTTCTAGCCAGTTTTCTATCCACCTTACAGTCCACGCATCTAACCCATACTTCCTTAATTTGCCAATGAGAATGCTGTGGGAAACCGTATCAAAAGCCTTGCTAAAGTCAAGGTATATCACATCAACGGCTCTTCCCGCATCCACAAATCCAGTCATCTCATCATAGAAGGCGATGAGGTTGGTCAGGCATGATTTACCCTTGGTAAATCCATGCTGACTATTCCTGATTACTCTATTTTCCTCCAAGTGTTTCAGGATGGATTCTTTGAGAAGCTGCTCCATGATTTTTCCAGGGATTGAGGTGAGGCTGACAGGTCTGTAATTCCCTGGATCGTCCTTTTTGCCTTTCTTGAAGATAGGTACTATATTTGCTTTTTTCCAGTCCTCTGGCACCTCCCCCGTTCGCCACGAGTTTTCAAAGATAATGGCCAACGGTACTGCTATCTCATCAGCCAGCTCCCTCAGCACCCTCGGATGCAGTTCATCCGGCCCCATGGACTTGTGCACATCTAGTTTCTTTAAGCAGTCCCTAACCTGACCTACTGTCACCAAGGGCCTCTCTTCTTCTCCCCAGTCCCCCGTACCTAGTGTAGTGGGCTGGGAGCTGACCTTGCTTGTGAAAACTGAAGTAAAAAAAGCATTGAGCACTTCAGCTTTTTCCTCATCCTCTGTCACGAGGATGCCTGCCCCATTCAGTAAGGGACCTACACCATCCCTGATCCTCTTCTTGTTATTGATATACTTGTAGAACCCCTTCCTGTTATCCTTCACATCCCTTGCTAGTCGCAACTCCATTTGTCCTTTGGCCTTTCTGATTTTATCCCTGCAGTCCCGAGCAATGTCTTTATATGCCTCCTTAGTCATCTGTCCTAGCTTCCACTTCCTGTAAGCGTCCTTTTTATGCTTCAGCTCAGTGCAGAGCTCTCTGTTAAGCCACAGTGGGCGCCTTCCACATTTGCTGTGCTTTCTCCTTATCGGAATTGTATCTTGCTGTGCCCTTAGCAGGGTTTCTTTAAAATGCACCCAACTCTCTTGGACACCTTTCCCCTTCAGATCAGCCTCCCAAGGGATCCTGCCCATCAGTTCCCTGAGGGAGACAAAATCTGCTTTTCTGAAGTCCAGGGTCTGTGTTTTGCTTCTTTCCTTCTTTCCTTTAATCATCAACTTGAACTGGGGAGGCTGGGGGATGAGAAGATCTTTTCTTCTAACTGTTTTAAGCTGGCCAGCTCAGGCCAGACTCAAACACCATAAATGAAGGCATGAGTCTTACTTTCTTCTGTTCTCAATATGGCAGAGTAGATTAGAACGGTGGAGCATAGGGGAGGGAAGGAGACGAGGTACCAGGGGTGGACTGAGAAGGAGACTAGAACTGGAAGCTATAAAGAGTCAAGTGTGGCACAGACTTGGAGCCTGAGGGTGACTCGATGCCTGAGATCCAGTGAGGAGCTAGGTGGAGAGTGGGCAAGGAAAATAGGACCGGAAACCAGTGAGATAGGGAGAAAGAGGTGGAAGTGAAGATGACAGATTGGATGAAGAGGAAGAGGAGGAGGAGGAGTGGAACTAGTCCCACTTGTGCATACATATGATAAAATTTATATTACATTGTCATATCTATATTTTGAAAATGACCTTTGCCTAAGTTAGTGCACAGGATGGCTCTGCTCTGGGAATGAATCAGTGTTTGGGAATGAGGGAAAACTGTGATCTGTGAGATTCTTGTTTTATTGATTATAGAAATTGGAAGGTGTATAATGAACGAGGCAGGAAATTGCTAGAAGAGAAAGGAGAAAATCCCCGTTCGTCAGACACTTTGAAGATGCAGGTGCATCTGACAAAGTGGGATTTTTCTCCCATGAAAGCTCATGTGGTAAATAAATTTGTTAGTCTTTAAAAGTGTCACAGGACTCCTGGTTTGTTTTACATAATCTGTGAGCATCCCATGACAGTGTGACTAGTGCCAATACACGTCATCACCAGTGTGTCCTTCCCCACTGACATCAGAAATCTTCAGAAGGGCCCTCTCATGGCTTGGCTGGCAGGGTAGTGTCCTGACATCCACCTTGCCCTTGCAGCATGTTCTTCCAATTCTTCTTGGTTAAGTATCCCCAGCAAGAATCATAGTTGTCTTTGGGTGCATACAGGTATTTTTGTGGATGAGCTTGATTTTCCTACAGGTAGGAGTAGGACAGATGTCAACTCTCCATTTCATCTGAACTGCTGGATATTCAGAGAGATCTTCCACTTTCCATGATAAGGACACGGTATCAAATGGAAACTTGTAGCTGTGTATAATTCCTCCTGGTCCTCTCTGGAGAACACAGCCTGCCCATCCTCATCAGCCCACAACTGTGTACAGTGCCGCCACGTCCTCTTGCCTCTGATGGTTATGAATGGCCAAGTCTCCTCTCTGTTTTTCCCACTCTCTAGTTTCTTTCTTCGTCAGTCAGGCTGTCCAGTGCAACTTGCACCCATGCACGCATTACACACAATGGCAGGGGCTCCAGCCCAGGCTTCAACTCCACACTGCTATTTATAGCATATTAGCTAGCTCATGCCCCCTAGGCTGAATCTACCTACCCAGGATCTTAATCAGGTGCAGTGCAGGCAGACCCTCTGAGCCACCATAGTGTCTGTGCTTCACCTTACAATCCACAAAACGTTTCCTCTAGCACAGCCAACAGCTTGCACTTCATACAAAGGTATCCTCCTGGCTTCAGGTTGGAAAGAAAACATGAATAAACCTCTAGTCAGTCACTGACCACCATCAATCCTGTGCATTTGGTGGAGGTCAGAGGAAAAAAGAACATGAATTGATTATAATTAATACACATCAGAGAACTGAATTAAGGTAGCACAAGTAACCCAAAAACTGGTATTTCCTAACTTTTGAGCATTTGACTTTGCAACCTAAATAATGTTCTTGTTAAACATAGTTTTCTTTTGTGCATGATATGTGTGTGGTTTAACCTTCAAGTTTTACATTTGTTGGTTTCTTGTAAAGTTCTGTTTAATATTAATTTTTAATATTTCATAGATTCCAAGGCTCCAGGTAGGTATAAACTGATCAAGTCACTTTTAACCTTCTCTTTGTTAAGTTAAATGGATTGAGCTGCTTGAGTCATTCACTATAAGGCATGTTTTCTAATCTTTTAATGGGCCTTAGCAACATAGTACTAGAGCTTGCAAAAGAGCAAACAAACCATGTCAGCATTGAACAAATGCACCAACACAAAATGATTTTGTTCATGGGCCAGTGAACTATGACATAGTCACACAAATATCTTAAATGCCTGCTCAGTAGAGAAGATGCCATACCAAGCCCTGTAAATAATCTGCTTGCTACTTGGTTACAAATTCATTTATTGCACCAAACTTTGGTTTCAGTTGTTACTACCACTGTAACTCTGGGATTAAAAATATCACTGTGCTATTTCCCATTTACACCATCTATCTGTGTATTCCATGTCCTTAACTACTTACTGAATTGTGACCCTTCCTATAACTTTCCCTTTGAAATATAAATCAACCAAGGCATATTCATTTTCATTTTTTCAGTGTTTTGCTGCCATTTGCTTTTTAAATAAATAAATAAATAAAACTCCCTTATTATAGCAGAAGGATGGGAATTGTTTAAAGCTAAAAAGTAGAGCCCTGTGTGGATACAAAAATGTGGCTGTGCCTCCAATCCGCATCTGCTCAGTGACAGTATCTATCTGGTCCACGATCCACATGCCATGTTTTATCTACATGTGTAACCGCATTCACAACTGAGCTTGGGCTTACAGGCAGCATTATAGCCTTTGATTGGCTCATTCTCCACAGAGGTCCTCCACTTTTTCCTTTTCTTGTTTGCAGTTCACATGCTGTGCTGTCAATCAGATTTCCTTGGCCACCAACAAAATCTCTAATTAACAGCATGGCATGTGAACTGCAAACACAAAAAAGAAGAAGTGGGCAGGGAAGTCATGGAGAATGAGCCAATCAAAGGCTGGCATGCTGACTGACTGACTGTGAGCGGTGGCTCTCCAAGCCCCAGCCTGCTGTGACTGAGATTCTGATTGGCTGGCCGTCCATAGGCAGAGCTGAGCTAGCACTGGCTGGAGCACTTCCTTGTTCTCCCTGTGTGCTGCTGATACAGATCAGAGCAGCAGCTGCAGCAATGGATCACACCCTGGACAGATAAAAATAGAATCCGCATCTGCGGGTCAGTCCACAGCAATGGGTCTGTTGGTTATCAGCACTCACATTCATGGATCTGCAGCGGATACCAGTGGATCTTGCAGGGCTCTACTAAAAAGCTCGGTTTTAGACTCCCAGTTAGAGTTTGTAAAACATTCAATGTTCTTACAAGCTGTGAATGCAAACCCAAAATCTGTTGTCATGCTGACTGGAGTGACTCATGACCATAAACCCTACTTCAGGGCAATCTCAAAAACCGGCTAGACATGCTAAAATTGTGATATGTTCTCTAATTAGATCTCACCAACCTGGTAGTAAATGTGAACTCCTGGGTCACTGTAACAGTCTTTCCACAGTGTGAGAGACAGTCAGTCCTCCGACTCGCCAGGCTATCTTGCCACTCCAACAAGCTAAAGTTAGTAATACTGTGCCACTTTTAGATGAAAAATCACAAAATATTCAGGTTACTTCCAGTCCCAAAAGACGAGTCGCTTACCCCAGATCAATTGGTACCCCGGATCTTAGACTCAAGACAATGCCAGTAGCCAATTCTGGAATAAACTAAGGTTTAGTAACTAGGGAAAAGATACAACAGTTATTTCTCTCAGTTTAAGGCAAGCAGCATGTACACAAAATTGAGGTCGTTCTCTGGCTTCAGAAATAATTGAGATCTAGTTATGGCAGCTCTGAATGTCTTTTTGGAATTAACCTATACTAGCCAGCGTGGATATCTCTATGCTTATGTTTAGGAAACCTTGTCCCTCTCACTCCAGACAACATAAAAAAAAATAGTTTCCTTTTGTCAGGGACTTTTATCCCCTCCCTTCCAGAAGCAAAACAGCTAGGATGAGTTCTTGTGTAAGTCTTGCCTTCCTGGAGAAAGTTAAGAATGTAATCACCAACCTTTCTCTTTTTGCTATATAATACCTCAGTTGTCTTCAATGAGCCATTCTTGGATGCAGGGCGAGCACTTTCCTTTCTGTTTGAGGTTTATAATGGAAACACTCAATATCACTTTATACCATAGGCTATAGAGATTATAAGTGAGATCAAGACATACAGAATTATACTAGCCTTTTATAAAGTCTAAAGGCTAAAGCAGTTCTTATCAACTAACCATCTACTAACTATTCTGATGATGCTAACACACTGGAAAAACAAGACTTTTTCCCCCGTGGTGCATTTGTATGTATTCAGTAAGACATGGAGGCTTGTCATGAGCTAGCTAGCCATTGATCTGCCAACATCACACCTAGATCCAAGGAAGGTTTTACATTTCATTGTAAAAATGACATGTGACGACTGAGGTTTTGCCAGAAGTAAACTGCTACAACTCACCCTATCTCTCCCACCCACCACATGCTCACACTCTCTCAAGCACAGACACATCTATACATTCACACATGCACACTGATGAGCACTACCCAACACGCAATCTACAATCCTGTTAGTAAACTTCGACACTTGCAAGCAGACCTGGGTGCATCCTTTCATTTCCCTACACACTGTATGTGCCTGTCAGCATGAACACATGGACACAGCAGTCCTCTGAACCCTTCAAGGCCAAGGGTCAGAGAGCTCACAGGCCTCTAAACTCCCTTCAGTCATGACACACTTACTGTGCTTAACTCATTATTGTCATAGCATTGATCTGTCAAGAGTGTTGTGCGTAGAGTCAAATGAAAGCTGGTAACACATCAGTCAATATATCATTGTGCAAAGTATGGAGGGAGTTATGTATGTCTGCTAGAAATCAAGTCCTAAAGTACAGTTCTGGGGCAGAGTATGTCCTAGACACAAGACTGTTGATTTGCTCATTTGCCAGCATCTGTGATGTAAACTGAGCATGAGGATGCCAAAGACAATGGCATATGACATCCTCAGGAAGATGAGGAAACATCATGGTGTCCACACACCACAGGACACCACAGTCTGAGTCCCAGGGAGGACTTCAAGCATCATCCTGACTTTTGAGGCAAAGAGCATGAACTTGAGGGAGTATAAGGAGAAGACAAAGGGTAGCTTGTTTTCCATCACTGAGGGGACACAGAGGTCAGTGCTCTTTGTATCTATGAATGGTGGACTCCCAGCTGGGTTGGTTGGTGCTGTTGATAAGTAGCTGTGCTTGGGAAAACTCCTTTCGACAAAGCTTGGCAACTGCTCTAGTTATATATAGCCTCTTAGAAGCATGTTCTTCTTTTCTTTTATTTCTAACCATTTTCTCGTCCTGTTATCGTGGCTTAGTATCACTTACATCCTTATTATTAACTTCCTCTGGTTTTGTCAGGTCAGCATTATTATACTGGACTGAGGGGGTGTCCTCAGCTGAGCCACCAGGCTGGTACGTAGGCTGCCTCTTTGGAGACAGCTCATTTGGTAGTTCTGTAGGAGGGGCTAGATGCTGCAAAGTACAGTGACCATGCGGCAGGTGTGAAAAATTGGGAGTGGGGAGGATGGATAATAGATGTTTATGTAAGAAAAAGCCCTGAATATTGGAACAGCCCCTATGAAATTAAGACAGCTGGTCACCCCACTTCAAAGGAAGGTTAGTCCAGAGGCTTTAGGAACTGAAGTATACCAAGGGTTTCCTGCATGGTAAATCAAGACTGGCAAAGACCTGAAGTGTTCGTTCGGCCAGCCAATGGACTGAAATGTCAAGGAGCTGACAGTCAGTTTAGCAGTAGCAAATTTTTCCCTTGCTGAGACAGGGTAAGAAGGTGACCTACAGTTCGGGACTCCCTGAGAAAGTGTCTCACACACCTACATACACACTTCCAACTCACAAGCTTTCATGCTATTCACACAGCATTGGCATGTGCACATCCATGACCAGACACCTCTTCATATGCAATTCACACTCACTCATCCCACATGTTTGCACCCACATACCTTCTCACACACTCTTTCAGATAAAAGTGAACATAACAATGAAACTAATTCTTGTATGTGTATGTTGTGGAGCTGAAACATTAAAATGTTAATCCCCACCAACCAATAAGCAGGTCTGATTTGCTTCACAGATATGGGGGGTACTACCCTCAGATCCGCTACCAGATTGGAGAAACCTACGGGAAAACCACTTCTCGCCTGCTGACAGATCCAAATATTCACAAGAGCCCTTGCTCCGTGCTGGCACCCCTGAGAAAGCCAAGGTTCATTGAGGACTTCAGTGGGACCAAGCATCCTTCAAACCAGATGCTGGATCAAAGCTGCAGTTACTTTCCCGGATACACTGGTGAGTGATACTCGGGACTTTGTCCAAGGCATAAACATAAAGGGAAGTTCTGCTAGCTGAAGTCAGAGGCTTCAGCTAGGTGGCCTGGCTTTGTATTTCACTAATCTAACTCTTTAAGCATCTACACTAAAATGTTGCTTCCACTGAGGTAAGTTGCCTGCTGCACTGACTTAACAACTGCACCTTGGCAAGAGGCCTAGCATTTAGGCTAATGGAGTTAGATGGTCAGTGGGGTATCAGTCAGACATTGCATTACCTACATCAACTGTTGCTGCCTTTCAGAAACCATCCCATGATGTCCTGCACTGACAACTAAATCGGTGTAGGCATTCCTCATGAAGACACAAGCAGTGTAATGCAGACATGCAAAAGCAGTTTAATTATTGGGGTGGCTGTACATCGACATAACTTAGGTCAACTTCATTTTATAGTGTAGACGCCCTCTCAGAGCTTCTCTGCTAAATACTTGGCAGAACAGATTGTTTCATATAAGTAGGTAACACCTATTTCAAGGAACTATTCACGATGAGGTGTTCTGTTCACACTTCTCCAGTCATAAAGAGGGGAACAGCTGGGAGTATTGAAAGTGGGTTATGGATTGTTGTAATAAGCCATAAATCTAGAGTACTTATTCAGTCCATGATTTTTAGTGTCTAGAAAAATTATGCTATACAATTTCTCTCAGCCAATGGCCCGAACTAAATTAGGTGTGGTAAGGTGTTATGATAGGACAGATTGGGAGATACTTGAGGGTCTCTGATCTCATTCACCTAGCTCCAAGGGAGTGTCTGTAGCTTGCCTCAAAATGTTCACATTACTGTAATTGCTGCCAAGACAGCTGCATGCTTTCAGCACTTAGCACCCATAGATGTTCAGTGAATGAGAGAGCCTTTGATATGCCTTTTGTTTGGAGCAGTGGCGTCATGGGGGGGGGGGCTCTGGGGGCCTCAGCCCCCCTGAAACTCAGGGCCAGCCCCCAAGCAGCACACCTCTAAACTGCGTGAGGGTGCACTGTTGTGCCCCCACGGAGGAACACTGCCCAGGCAGCCGGCAGACACAGCCTCTAGCCGGCTGGAAGACAGTGTCTTCCAGCTGGTAGGGAACTGCCCCAGGCTGGTCCTGGGAGTTTTTAAACCTCCTGCCCTTGCTCTGAGCAGGCATATGCCGGGATCTTCAGCCACTGCTGGGGCCGTGCTCTCCCTCCAACGGCCAGGTAAGGGAGTCCTGGGTCAAGCACAAAGGGCGTGGGGAAGGGGGTTGGCCTGGGGCAGTGGAGACCTGCGGTGTGACTAGGGGGGTTAGAGAAGGGCTTGGGAAACCACTGGGGGGGTTGGGAAGGGCTTAGGGAACCAGCAGGAGGGTAAGGGAAGGGATCAGAGCCCTGGCAGCCGGTGGGGGCCAGGACCCCCTCAATAGTTATGTGTAGCAGCACCCCACTCTGGAGACAGTGGTCCCCCCTCCCCCAAGTGCAAGTTTCCCTCTTGAAATGGGCAGCCGCTCCTTCCCCTCATTATTTCCATATACCCATTCATACATCTTGGCTTGTTCTCTTATACAGGATTCATTCCCTACCAAAATGCCCAAACATGCTCTCCAAAACCAGCCGCTGAATTCACAGCCTCCACGCTAGTGCCAGCAAAGGAACAACAGTCCTTGGTGGACATGGATACTGGTGACTCTACACAGCAGAGAAAATCTATCCCCTCCCATCCTGGCATTCGACTGGCATGTGGCCATGGATGGAAGAGCTCATCCTGCCCTGCTGGCACACAGCAGACATCTGAGCAGGAAGAAAAGAAGGCATCTTCCTATCCTGACATTGCACTGGCATGTGGGCAGCAAAAGACTCATGGACCCTGCCATCCTGACATTGCACTGGCGTGCGGGCAGGGCTGGAGGAGTGCTCCCTGCCACCATGGTACCGAACAGGTATGTGGGCATGGTTGCAAGAGAGCGCTGTACAGAGGTAGGCAGCATGAAGGTTCTGTAACATGGGTCTAACAAGGTTGTCTAGCTGGTTTTGTGCAGGCATGAAGAAGTCCTCCTTTACCACTCTGGTAATTCCTCGGCCTGTGCATGTGAGGATTTTGTAATAGAGCTGTGTAGACATGGCAGGAATTCTCTATCCACATAGGTGGACACAGCGGGAGTTTTCTCTACTATCTTTATACTGCTCAGGTATGTGGGCATACACAGGGAGGTGCCACAGGACAGATGTGCTGGTATGGAAGTTGATGAGTTCATTCTGCCACACTGCAAAGACTGCATAGACATGTGAGCATGGGAGAGATCTCCATACTATTCTGGCATTACCAGAAACTTCCTACAGGCCTGGAAGAGGGTGATTTTGACATGCCACCACCCAGGTATGTAGGCAATAAGGAACATTTTATGCCTCTGTATGTTACACACCACATAGATTCATAGAGGTTTTCTAAAGCTGGAATGGACCACTTTGACTTCCTGCATGATACAGACCCCAGAACCTCCCACTGTGCTTCCTGCCTCAAGCTCAATAACTTTGGGTTGTGCTAGACCAGGTCTTTTAGAAAAAACATCCAATCTTGGTTTAAAAATTGTAAGTGATAAAGACTCCACCATGAACCTTTATAAGTTGTTCCAATGGCTAATTGCTCTCACTGTCAAAACTGTGTGCATGACTTGTTTCTATTCTGTGTTGACAAGCATGGCATATGCATTTACCATAGTACCTGGGGAAGGGAGAGCACCACAGATGTATTTAGGCATCTCCCTCTGGTCAAGATTCTCAGGTGGGAGCCTGCTTTTGGAGTCAGGCTCCTAAGCCAGTTCAGTTTGTTCTTAGTGAAGGGTGGCAGGGTATCCATTGTAGCCAACAGGTCAGAGCATTCTCTTATAGGGTGGCAGCCCTGGTTTCAGATCCCTTCTCCCTCTGATCTGGACCATGGATCTCAGCCCAGGTTTGCCAGCTCCCCTAGGAAGTGTCCTAACCGTCAGGCTATTGGACACGCAGGAGGCTCTCTCTCTATTTCTCCTGTAATGCAGTTCCATTTTCTGTAACTCAGTAATCACCCGAGCAAGGATTGGAATGCAGTAGTCCCACTCCCTGGGTGCGTGCCCTAAGAGCTGAGCTGTACAGTCACTTTTGCTCTCTTTAGCCCAGGGAATATTTTATTACTCTGTTGACTTGATCATTTAAGGGGAGGTTTCTGGTCTGTGTTATATAGGAGGTCAGACTACATCATCACACTGAATCTATACACATGAGGGGAGGAGAATTTTTCAGTGTTATGCTGACACTCTCCAGGTTTATACATGGATATAAGGAAATCTTCATGCGTTGCTACCACTGAGCACAGTGGAATTTTCTGCCTCATACCTGCTCTCTATAGGTATATGAGATGAACTCTCGGTGCAGAACTACTACTTGGGTGTGAAGGAGTTTTCTATGGCTGGATATTTGTTTTTGAACCATCCTCTTTTTCTGTATTTTATTTTATTTTTGAAAAGAGAAAACTCTGTTCAAACTGCATTGATACTAATAGGACCAGTCACACAAGCAAACGGAAATAAATAGCAGTTAATCATAGTGCACCTGCATTCTTATAAATGGTATCAGAAACTTTCCAAATCAGCAGATCTGTTTGAAACGGGGACATCTACACAGCAAATAAGAAAAAGAAAAGTGTGGCACCCTGTCACAAAGTCTGAGTCAATTGACAGCCTAACAGGGTTCATACTAGGGAGCTAAAAAGAGCCATGATGATATCCAGGCTCAGGCTGGAGCCTGGGCCCTGAGACTGTCTCTTTTTGCCAGAGTGAGCTTGAGCATCCACCTGACTATTTTTAGCCCTGTATCATGAAACCAAATTAATTCACTAGGACTCTGAGCGTCGCTGCCATGGAGGGAGGCGGGAGGTTTCTGTGTAGATGTATCCCGTGTGTCTAGTCAAATCCATGGGAGTAGCAACAGGTGGGCATCGGTGGGCTATGGCCCACCCACTTTGAAAGTAGACCCACCCAATCAAATTTTAAACAATTCATACTGAATTTTTGTCAGCCTCTGTTTCACTTGTGACATAAGGTTTGTGCTCACTTATATCAACTTGCAGGCCCTGTCAAAAAAGCAGTTCTGACTACTCCTTGGCATATCTGCTTTAGTGACAGCACCAAAGTTTTATTGTGCTATTACTTAGAACCCAGCTGCAGCAACCCAGCAATGGGAGAGTGTGCTTAAGTCTACTCCTGGGTTGGTGTCAGAAAGATTGTTTACTAGGCTACAATCAGTCATGCCTGTGCAAATTCAATGAAGGCAGAGATGAGGTGATTTTCCCCAAGCAAGTCAGTAGCAGTATTGGATGCAGGTCCAAGGAGTCCTGCATCTTTCTTCCTTGCTCTAAGCACTACTTGACAACAGTGGCATGGCTGCCCATGGGGCACAGGTCCCAAATATTCTGGAAAGGTCCCTGAGCCATGCTTGGAAGCTGGGACTGGCAAGGCCATTTTAAATCCCCTGCCCTGCCCTGCACCCAGGCACCTGGCCCAGGGTGGAGCAGGGCAGGAAATGTAAATAGCATCCAGAGGCTCCACTGCTCCAGCAAAGGTAAGTGCTGGGCGGGGGCCTCAGGAGCTGGGCGCATGCTGGGGAGCAGGGCAGGGGAAGATGTGCCAGCCCAGATGGGGGCCCCAGGAATGGTGCTTGGCTGGGCAGGGGGGGTCCTCAGGAGCTGGGAAGCTAGGAGCAGCGGTGTCAGGCAAAGCCGGGCATGGGTCCATCCCAGAGAGCCAGGAGCAGCAGCAGCACTGGGCTGGGCACAGGTCCCCATGGGAGATGGGAACAGTAGCATCAGGAGCACGGGAACCAGGTGCAGGTCTCCTGGGCCCACCAGGAACAGTGATGGGTGGTGCAGGGGCTCCTAAGGAACCCATGCCCCAAGTAACTTTTTTCCAGGAGCAATGCTCCTGCTTGATGGGCATCTAACTGCTCCCATCATTCTCAGATGAGTTCTTGAAAACCTGCCATGTGCTTGCTGACCTGCATATTAGTAACCCCACACAAGGATCTCAGATTAGTCCCAGGTGTTAAAGTAAAGTGCAGTAAATGCATATAAACTGAGGCAGCAGCTGTGTGCAGGGGGCTCTGGCAAGGCTGGGAACTGAAGAGATGCAGGAAAGGAAGGAGATTTCATTGGCACTTATTTTACTTTGGTTTGTAGCCAGTCAGGATTGAGGGAGTGCCTTTGCAACCAGTGACTGAAACAGTGGATGTAAGCAGATACAATCAGCTCCCAAAGCTGGATGTACCAAACCTGATCCAACGAAAAGCCATTTCAGGTAGGCGAGAACAAGACCAGATAGAAGATTAGCCCAAGCAGTTATTCACTGCAAAATAAACTCTCTCTCTTCACTTTGAAAATCTTCAGAGGTTTGCCAATGGTGTCATCTCAATTGTAAAGATATGTATCACACTCTGCATTTTACAGATGCAGAAACCAAGACACAGAGAGACTGGTGAGCGGTGCGAGATCAGCTGCGTTATACAGATACAGGGGTCCTGATTTGGGTTTAGCAACTCCTTATTAGTTGAGTTTCGATTGCAATCCAAAGTACTTCCCTCCCTCACCCCCCAAAAAGGACCAGATTCAAAAAGGTGATTCGGTGTCTCAGAATTTACGTGCTAATGACATTCTCAAACCACCTGCTCACCCAATGCCTAAACTGTAGTTAACTAAGTCTTCAGCGGGCCCATGTGAAATCACCTAAATCCATAGCTTAATGAGCTACTCTGGGTCATAGCCCTAGTAGCTCTGAAGGGGGGTGTTCAAACTACCGAATCTCACTTATCTGGTATATGGACACACCTAAGACCTGTTACCAGAATAAAAGACAGCCTGAAGCAAGTTTTTTTTTCCCCCTAAATGTGTGCACCCATCCAGATGGTAAGGGAATTCCTGGGACTTGGGAGACCCAACACCAAATCCCTGCTCTGTTTCCCACATAACAGGTGAATACCAAAGTTGTTCGTTCTCCTAACATAGGGTTATTTATATTTCTTCTGTTGAAACAGGTGTTAATATAATTACATAATCCCTGGGTAAAACAGACTGAGGCTGTAGCCCGGTGGTTAGGGCTCTCAGCTGGGATGTGGGAGACCTAGTGTGAAGTCCCTGCCAGAGGCACTGCGAGTTATAAAAGAGATTCGTGGTACAGGCTCTGATCTTTTCTCCACCTCCCCCAGCCAAACACACTTTGCACATCACACCTTTCCCCAGTACCCCCTTCTTCCAGCCATGCACCCCTTCCCTCTCTTCCTCCAGCCTCAGCACCCAAGCTCTTTCCTCAGACCCAGCCACGTGCACCTTCCTTTACCTCCCCCAACTCTCTATGCACCTGTCCGAGTCCCTTTCCTTCCCCTCCCTGGCTCTGAGTCCCTTTCCTTTCCTTCAGCCCCCCACCCCCACCTGCACCCAGCTCCCAAGGCCACCCCAGGCCCACTACAGCACTTACCCTTGCTTGATTTCTGGACCCTCCAGAAACTGAGCCCCTGCTGTTTACATTTCCCACCCTGCTCTGCCCTGGGAACGCAGCAGAGTGGGAGATTTAAAATTGCCCTTGCCAGCCCCAGCACCTGGACGTGGCTCAAGATGATTTCCAGCACATTCAGCGACAGCAACACCACCAGTCCCTGCTCTAGTTAATAGCTAACTACTTACCCAAAGTGGGACAGTTTTAGAGGGGCCTGATCCCACCCCAGAACATCCAATAGCTTGGGGGCTGAAGCGCTAACCCGGGATGGGGGTTTATGTCCATGTTCCAGATTAGGAAGAGCAAAGATCTAAGTTCAAGACTTCCCTTCCCTATTGAAAGCCCTCTCCCCTGCTGCTGGGCAGGCCATCTCACATGTGGATTTGGGTTATCAAATGCACAGTAGCAGCTGCTGTTGGAGCCTGGGCCACTGATAACTGGTTGACCTCAGTTGGTGCCAAACTCCAGGGCAGAATTCACAGCTGATGATTTGGAACAGAGGAAAGGATCTGTCTCTGGCCTGTCAGCCAGCACATAAGGCCTAGATCAATGGGAACTAAATGCCTAATGATCTTTGAGGATCCGGGTCTAAGCCCCACCTCTTTCCTTTGCATTTACTCCATGCCAGGGGTCTCCAACTCAAGTCACCACGAGGGCCGCGTGGGGACTAGTAGAGGACCACATGAGGATTATTACATTCACCCGAGGGCTGTTCCACAGAAACCTTTCCATACAATGATATTGCAAATATTGGTAATGATTGTGTCATTGCAGGCAGCAGGGAAGAGCTCTAGGGGCCGCATGTGGCCCACTGGCTGCATATTTGAGACCACTGCTCCACGCTAACTTTGGCAGCTCCTTGCTCCCTTTGCTGTCTTCTGTGCTACACCAGTACACCAAACTTGGTCCCATCTGGCCTTAAAATCTTTGGCTGTGTGAAATCACTTCTGACCATGGCTCCTTCCATTTCTTTAGCCCAGGCTGAGCAGAATCTCAAAGCTCACTGCAGAGTAAATGAAGGTTACTTATGTGTTCCCAGATGTCTTTGAGTGGCGTCTGCGTACACCCAGTTATAGGCTGCATCAATTGGTGCAGTGCTGCTGAGGGACTCTTCAGTAGCAGCCTAGCAGTGCCTCCTGGGATGCCTGCATGTGCCCACCTCCCCCCCCCAACATTGTTCTGAGGGGAGACTATAAAAGCCCTGCGTGAATACAAATATGTGGATCCACATCTGATCTGCATCTGTGAGAAATGGTCTGCGGATATCCCCATTGTAGCCATGGATGTGGATATCCACAGATATCCGCATATTTGCAGGGCTCTAGTCCTGCACAGATAAAATCATGTGGACCCATATTCGATCTGCAGCTGCAAGAAATGGTCTGCAGATATCTGCACTGTATCCACAGAAGCAGATATCTGTGAATATCTGCAGGGCTCTGCCTGGCACTCTGTCCATCTCAGTTCTTATCACCACCTCACTGGGTCCACGTTGTAACTAGTGCTGTCAGTCTGGTGTGCATTGCTGATGTGAGTTTCCCTCTGGATGCCGTCCCAGCATCCGTGGCTAGCCGAATGACAAGACTTGGTTTGATGGAGAAGGCACTTGGCCATATTTATTGTCAACAAAGTGCAGTGCTAGCGCCACATAGGTGCAACAGGTACACGAGGACATGTATGCTCCTTACACTGGACCAGCTCAGTTAAAGGCAGGAGTTACTGTTATCCCCAAGGCCAGAAAAAGAGTCCTCCAGTGGGACCCCCCTTCTTATACCCTGATACAAATGAGTTGCACATGGCATCTCTGACATTGGCTGTTGTTCTATACCTTGTTTCCAAGTCAAGCAAAAGATTTTCATCCATAGACCTGTCTCCTCTATCGGGGTGTCTCTGTACTTTGCCTCATGATTGTTTATGCACTACTGTATTTTCGGGTGGACTTATCCTGCCTCCCTGTGTTGTATCTCTGTTCAGGAGACACAGGTACTGTCTCCCAAGATTGCATTTCTGCAGTTACTGTGTAGCAGGGGACTTGTGGAATGCTAGTGGTTTAACAATGCAGTGTTTTCACCAGATCTTTGTACTGGTCAGTGAACTTAGAAGTGGACTAGCAGTTGGTGGTTGCTCATGGGTGGAATTTGGAAGGTGCCTCAGGGGCAATGCCCTCATACATTTATGATGGCTGGGAGCAGGGACTGGCCGGGATCAGGCAGGAGGGGATTGCTGCTGCCAGGGTCCCGGCCAAGAGGCAGGCAGGTGGACTGTAGCCACCAGCCTCCCATCTGGGAGTAGGGATCAGCAAGGAGACGTGTGGCTGGCTGGAAGAGACTGGCCAACCCAGGGCTGGGGTGAGGCAGCAGGCTGGCAGGCTACAGCCCAGCCTGTGGGAGGGAAGGGCTGGTGTGATGTGGGTCAGTGCTGCTCCGGCACCTGGGAGCTCTTTGGCCGCACTCTGGAGCTCAGGCAGATCAGTGCAGACCGGCCATGCTCTGAAAGCACTTGGACCAGCCAGCAGCCAGCCTGGAGGTGGGGTGAACTGGTGGTGCTTTGAGGGCTGAGGGGGGTTGGGATGGCATAGTGCTGGGGCATGTGCTCTGTGGGTGCTTGGGCCACCCTCTGGGTGCTCCAGTACAGTGGTTTCCTTGCATAGCTTTGTTTATATTAATCATTGCTGTGGTATAGTCCTTGACAATCTAGACATCTCTCTGCTGTTAATGAGGCACAAATCCTTGGACTATCCAACTAATTGCTCTAGGAGGTTGACATGTGACTTCCAAAGTCCCCATGCTGTTAGATCATTACAACGAGCTTTCCAGCCTAGGGTGGCTGTGGCTGTAGTCATTTTTATAGATGGAGCTATGCTTTTGAGGATGAATCAAAAAAAATTGGATACCATAGCAGCATATCTGGAATGGGAAGCTTTTGGGTACATGCTGCCTGCATATGGTCTTTAGTTCCTTGCCATCCAGTGTTTCAAGGTTCTCATTTTGAAACTTGTATAAGGGGTGACATAAATATCTGAAGATATAAACACCATCAGAGTCTGAGAAAGATTGTTACTCGCTGCAACAGTCATAGGTTCCAGAGCCAAAATGGACTGCTGTGATCATCTAGTCTGACCTCTTGAATAACAGAGGCCACAGAACTTCTCCAAAGTATTTCCTATAGCAGATCGTTAGAAAAACACTCACTCACAATTTGAGGATGTCAGTGACAGAGGTTATAGGTCTATTACAGAAGATGATCCCCTCTAGCTGTAAAATCTATGGATAACAGTACCCTGAGGAATCCAGGCCTCCAATAAGTGCCAATGTTACACCCTTGAGAACAATATTGGCTTTGTGAGAATACGCGTTTATTAAATCAAGCTGGCCAACCAGGAAAATTCACCTTCAAGCCCAATCCTGTTCTTAGAGTGAAAGTTTCTATTCTTCAAGTTTCATACATTAAATGGAACAATAAATCTAATGCTAACACATACAAATTCCATTCTAAATATAGTGTTTTGGATTAAAAAATGCCATTTAATGAAGTATAATCATTTCACGGTCCTCACACGATTTAAGAAAGGGTAACATTTATATAAATGCCACCACATAGAACATTGGCGGGTGTCATGGAGTACCCCAGAAAAGCCCTCTTGGATCCCCTCTGTTCACAGCCAGTCAGGACTCTGCTATGGTGGAGCCTTCTCCTGTCCAGCCCCGAGTCTCCACGCTACCTGTAGCCAGCTCCCAAATCCAGGCTCAGAGGGTCCAACCCTTGCTCTGTCTGGTCTCCCCTGGTGGGGGGGTTCTTCCTCCAGAAGAGTCCTGGCCATCCCAATCAGAAGTGACAGTCAGCCAGTGTAGAAGTCAGAGGGTTTATTAGCAATTCGTTTGCACAGAAACTAGGACAGTTGGCTTTCAGATTAACCAGGAGGTCTAGCAGTAAACCCCCAGACAAACCCCCGGAGAGCCTGCCTCTCAGATCCCCGTTTCTCTACTACCCTCCTCCTCCCTCAGCCCTTTGTTCTCCTCCCTGGGCAGCCGCCCTGCCCCTGCTCTAAACTGGCCACAACCTGTGTCACCCACAGGGGGTCCAGGTAAGTTCTGTCTATAGCCCCTCCCCGCCCCCAGTGGTTCCTATAGCTATCACACTCCCCATGTCCCATCACCAGAATATCTGTCTCCCATCACCAAAGTACAGGAGCAGAAAAGAAGAACATTTGGGTATTGCCCCTGGCATCCCTCAGTAGCCCAAGAGGTTTCTTACTTCATCATAGTGGTGATTAAACCACACTGTTCATATTCACATCATAGATCCTTTCACTTCAGCTACAGGAGTAACCAGCATCAGGGCTCCCTTGTATCATCAGTGAGGACCAGGCCACAAAGGGAGGTATAGCACATGCCTTGCCAAGAGCGTCTACGATTATTTGTAGGACAGTAGGAAAATGTTGGCATCAGAATTCCTCTGTCTGGGAAGAGGCTGCAACTGTGTAGCTAGAAACCACAAAGACAAGCAAATGGTGTGGCACATTCATTCTGAAAAACCATATGGCAACTTGGACGGGCCTTAGGTCTACCATATTAGACTGTGGATGTATTTTCAGCTGTGAATGACCCTTAGTTACCTCATCTATGAACCATGTAAATGACAGTCGCCTCCCTTAAGGCAAGGGTATGAAACCTTAGTTCATACAAAGGGTTGTAAAGTGCAAAAAATAGTTACTTCCTTCTCTTTCCCCTCCATGAGCGGTGACAGCCCTATGAGATGCATGACACTTAGAAAGTCTGAGCTAGAGGGTTGACGCCTACTTTACAAGGCCTTTTGAGGCTACAAAAATTAACCCTCCTTAATCTCTTCTGGTTCTGTATAGAAAAGAAAGTACTGGAAGCCTCTCCATCTTCAGAGGCGGCCTTAAGCAATTGGGGGGCCTAGGCAAGGGCCCTTTATGGGGCCCCATATAGGCCCCCAATGCTGCCCTCACCATGGCCCAGGGCCCCCACTGCCACCTTAACCGCCCACCCAGTCTCAACTCCCGGGGGGAAGAGTGGGGGGCTGTGGGCTTCCTGGGCCACAGGTTGCACCACCTGCCTGCCCACCTGGCCTCTCTGCACCAGGGATGGAGCAGTGCACCCCGCATACCTCCAGGCAGCCGCGCCTCCTCAAGGGGAGAGGGTGGCCAGCACAGTGCTGCAGCTTGCAGGGAGTAGGGCCCCTGCTCCCCCCCACCCCACAGCACAAGCGCAAGAAGTGAAGCAGGCAATCGCTACAGGGCCCCCTTGCTGCATGGGACCCTAGGCGACTGTCTGCTTCACTTACCCCAAAAACCACCTCTGTCAATCTTATAGGTGCTGCCTGGGTGGCTCCAACATCTGAAGGTTTAGAGAGGAAGCCACTGCCTCCGGAGGAAATCTTTGTTTGTGGGAGAAGATTCTGAACTCTTGCTCCCCCCACCCTTTCTTCCCCAGCTTTTCTTTTTCCTTTTCTAGCTTCTTTCTTCTCCATTCCTCAGTGAGGAGTTGCTGGATGGGCCAAGGAACATGGATGAGAGATGAATTTCCTGTTTCCTGTACCTAGCTATCAATGTATTTTACTACAAGAGGTCACTCTCAAGGCTACTGGTTATGAAGCACCAGTATTTCTGTTCCCATCATACTGAGGTCATATGTGGGCAAAGAGACCCATCCAGCTCACAGGATTTCCCCTGGCATAATGAAAATAAAAAAAAAAGCCACATTTCAAAAAGACTGCTGGGTGTGAAATATCTGGTTTTAAAATTTCACCTAGAGGTTTAAAAACAAACAATCTGAATTTGCCTAAAATAGGACCTTTAATATATGTATCTAATTCTCCCAAATGCTCCTGCTTGTACATCACTGAGCATCCATACAGTCTGCACCAATGTGTTCTCAAGCAATAAATTTGCTCTCTTATCTCCACCCATAGGCTACACTGGATTCATACCGCGCTTTACCTGGGTGATGGGTGTTAACTACCTCACAGGAGTTAAAGATGCCATGAATGAATTTGACCGAAATCAGGTAAATTATATCTATATGTATTATTTCAGCAAACTGATCGAGGACCTGGCCCATCTCTTGGTGGGATTCTTTCCTTTGACGGTAACAGGAGCTGGATTTGGGTTCTTGTATACTCAGGATAAAGAGCTCCCAGGCAGAATGCTGAAGAAATCTCATTTGCCATAACTAATTATAATGAACTGAAAACCATTCCATTTCTTATTTATCAGCTAAGCAAAATTACAGTGATACTGTATTAGAAAGTAAATCAGGTAATATCTTTTATTGGACTGATTTCTGTTGGTGAGATAGATGCACTTTTGAGCTACATGGACCTACCTTAGCTCTGTGTAGCTCCATAGTTTTTTCTCTCACCAAGAAAATTTGGTATTAGATCACCCACCTTGTCTCTCTGATGTTCTGAGACCGACACTGCTATGACATGACATTTCAATGATGCTAGATGACTGCTAAAATGTGCACATTAAATAACTGATAATGGATACCATATCAATAGAATACTCACGCTCAATCTTTTGCTGTTCTTCACTGAGAGAGCTTCAGGAACTTCATATAGGATCCAAGATCCAAAGAGGTAGCAGTGTTAGTCTAGTTCAGTAAAACAAACAAGGAGTCCTGTGGCACTTTAAGACTAACAAATTGAAGTGGTATTTTCTCCCACAAAAGCTCATGCAATAAATAAATTTGTTAGTATTTAAGTGCCACAGAACTCCTTGTTTGTTATATAGGATCCAGGCTCTGTAATGACACCGAACACACTCACTGAGACCAGGTGTACACTAGCAAATTAGGTTGGTATAACTAAGTTGCTCATGAGTGTAAAAAATTCACACCTTCAAGTGATACAGTTCTGCTAAGTGATACACCCTCTAGTAATACAAGTTTTACCAGCCTAACCCATGGAATAGATGGGAGGGCTTCTACCGTCAACATAGCTACTGCCTCTTGGCAAGGTGAAGCATCTATGCTGATGGAAGAAGCCCTTCTGTTTGCAGCAATTTGAGTGCAGACCTTTGCTTAGCTCTAACTCAGAAATTCCTTGAATTAATGAGAGAGGTGCATGAAGGAGAATTTAGTAAAGGGTAAACCCTCTACTTGTAGTTTTAACAATTTTACCACATTACGCAAGTTCCAAAGTCTAATTTAAGTCTAGTTCAGCAAAGCAAACAAGGAGTCCTGTGGGCACTTTTAAAGACTAACAAGTTTTATTTATCACATGAGCTTTCATGGGAGAAAACCCCACATTACCGAGGCTGAAGAGATTTCTGGTTGCCATCTTTGAAAATTTACTCTTTATTTTTAAGAAACAACTATTTCTGTGCTGTCAGCTCTTGGCATTTTATTAAATCCCTAGCACCTGGAGTTAAGTGATTATGTAATCATCTCAGCTTTCACTTAAAAAAGTAAGATTTTAGCCTTCATGGCTATAGAGGAAAACTTGAAAATATGACCTAAATGCCCTCTAAATGCTCAGAAACTAAAAGGAAAACCAAAAATTCTTTTTTTCAAATCTTATGATATTAGAGGGCCCAATTCATAATTTTTAAATGCTGGGGGTTAGCAATACTGCACCAGGTCAATGGATGCGCTGGATCTCACACCAAAAACAAAGTTGACAGCCAATTTTTTTAGTAAACTAAACAAAAATAAATGAAACCAAAGATTTATTAGCTAAGAAAAAGAAGAGATGTTTTGAGAGACTAAAGCAGGTGGAATATAAAATAGGTGAGTCAGTGTTTGTAAACTCAACTGATAGCAGAGTTGTTACATCTGCTAGGTCCCAGAAGTCTTTCAGGGTTACCCAGAACAATTTTGGGGACCACTGTCCAATCACTTAGAATTCCCCATCAGAATTCATCGGTCCAGGTCACAGGTAACAGGCTTAATAGATCAGGGAAGCTAATTCTCCCTTAGCATAGGGGCCTCCAGCCACCCAGGTCACGGGGGCTCTGCCTCTTCCCACCCCTCAGAGGTAGCAGGTTATAGAGACTGGGGAGTTGAGCAGTGGTAGGGCCCACAACTCGTCTGGCCAGCCAGGGCTTAAGGCTTGCCCCTGGGCAGGGTTCAGGGCCATCCTCGGGGGGGTGGCGAGGGGGGCGATTGCCCCAGGCTACATGATTCTGTGGGCCTGGCACTCTCCTGCTGTGAGCAGGGCAGCACGGGGCCCACACTGCCGGCCCCCTCCCAAGGCCAGCTGTTCCCCATCCTGGGGGCAGGATGAGCCAGCCAAAAGCAGAGGCCAAGTTCCACGCTCCCAGGCCCCCCTGCACAGGGATGGGGCGGGAGGCAGCAGTGTGGGCCCTCTGCTACTTTCCACTACCTCCCTGCTGCCTTTGGCATGGAGCCAGAGGCAGTGCCTGGAGGGGAGCTGGGAGCGCAGAACCCAGCCTCCGCCTTTGGCCAGCTCACCCCACCACCTGGACGGAGAACAGCTGGCCCAGGAGTCAGGCCCCATTCTCCTGCCCCTCCCTGGGCCAGCCAGCCCCACACCCCTGGTGAGAATGGGGGGTGGGGGGGCAGAGGCTGATTGCCCCAGGGCCCCACAACCCCCTAGGGACAGCCCTGTGAGGGCTGCTCTGGGAGGTGGCTGAGGTTCAGAGCCACTCCAGAGACACTGGCAGGCCAGCTGGGGTTTGAGGTTGTGCTGATTTTGAAACCTAAGATGGTAAATCATTTGAGCGTTTACCTGCTTAAACCTTGTAAATAACTCTCATTTCTTTTCTTAGTTAATAAATCTTTAGTTAGTTCACAATAAGATTGGCTGTGTTGTCTTCTATGTGAGATCTCAGGTGCAGCTAACCTTAGTTAAATGACCAGTCCTTTGGGATGACAGAACCTGGATATTGTTGTGATATTTTGGTGTAAAGGACTATCAAGCACAAAGGCGACTTGTCTGAGTGGCAAAATAGATTACTGTACCAAAGGGAATGTGTTAGATCAGTGGTCCCCAAGCTTTTGGGATCACACCCCCTTTGCTTGGCCCAGGTCTTTCCTGGGAGCCACAGTGTGGGTCAGTGCTAGGCCAAAGCATTGGTCAGGGACTGCAAGCAGGGCTGGGAGCTGGAGGCTGAGCTTTGGCTGGGGCAGGTAGGGGGATGGAGCTGCAGACACAGTGTCTGGAGTCAGGGTCCTGGGCTGGGAACAGAGCCAAGGCCTGGTGTCTGGGCCAGCCAGGAGTGCATGTGAGATTCAAGGCTGCAGCCAGGAGCCACAATTTGGGGACCTCCGTGTTGCACTGTCATCAGGAGTGTTGTTAAGAAAGACAAAAATGATTCTTCCACTCTACTTCATCCTGAGGAGGACTCAGCTAAAGTATTGTGTCCAGTACTGGGCACCTTATTTCAGGAGATGTGGACAAAGTGCAGTGAATTGTAAGTCTGTTGCCCAGTGACCTTATTTTAGGATGCAAGATTAAATTATAGGTCATGTGCTAAGACATATTAAAATGCTTTAAGACAGTAAAATAGAAGCCATTATAGCTGTAATGCAAGTCATGCAAATAAGGAAACATAAGATTCCATGTGTCCAAAATAAGATAGGCAACAAACTGAGATCTTGTAGAAGTTTTGACAGTTAGGCATTAGCATGACCATTTAATGCAAGGTTATAAGATTTAGCAACGTTTTGCAATAGGGTAATATACCACAGAACTACAAAATAATGTATTTGTAATGGATTTTTAGTATGTGTAACCTTGAGGTTAATGAATTAATGTATTGGAAACACTGGACAATGTGTTAAAGCCTTACTGATGCAAATAGGTTATGTCAGCAACCAGGAACCTCTTTGATGGGGACCTGGAAAGCCATAGATGGATAAGGAGCTGAGATCTATGCATAGTCATGGACACATAAATATATGAGAAAGAAACTACATCAAACCCAGTACGTGAATGTTCATACATAGAACTAGAGGAGTGATTGTGTAGGTGGCTGCCCCAAGCATCATCTCCTCTTTTGAGATACTCCAATGATTGTTCTTCCATCTAAGTTTCTAAGTGTCCACAGGGTTGTAAAAATGTTAATATTGGGGAAATTGCTTGATCTTGTACCAGTCTAAGTCTGTAACTAGGCACAATCCAGTGGGTCCTATTTGCTGTACTTCTTGTACTGTATTATACTTTTCTGTACTAACTTCACCTCATAAAGGTTCTATGTGAGCTTCACCAAGTTCAAACTCACTAAAAACCTTTTAGCAGTGATGGGTGTAATTTGCACTTTAATCTTACCATGTGACATCCACATGGTCAAACTCCTTAAAGAATCAGGTATTCCAGGTAAGTAACTGGTTTTTTTTACTAGCCTTCATGGTTGGAAAGAAAAGCTTTAAAATGTGACCCAAAAATAATCAATGCAACATGGTCTACTTGAGTCTGTAGAGCGCCTGGGACAACAGCCATAAGGGTGGGGAACTGCCCTGTGTGTCCCAGTGTGACGATAGCTCCAAGAACCACTGTGCTCCTCTCAGTATCATCCAGTGGAAACCTGTTTGTGGCAGAAAGGGAAGCCTGCAGTTTGCCTAGACCTCCCCAAGTGGAATAACCTGACCTCCTCAAGTGGTACCCCAGCAGCCAGAAATAATGCTGGGGATCCCCTCCCTGTCTATGTCTGCATGGAGGGCAGCAAATGGAAGAAGGGAGCTTCATTGCCAGACCAGGGTGGATGAGAGCTTCAACCCACCCAAAGAGAATCAGTGGAGGGCTCTTGAGTTGATGTGGCTTGTGTCCCTGCATAGGTTGAGTAAGGAAGCATGGCTGAGGCATGGTGCATTGCCATGGCGCATTGCCATGGCTCCTGTGAGACAGCAAGCCTGTCAGCTAGTAACTAGAATCATTCTGCACCATGCGGAGCTTGGTGTTCCAACAGCCATATTTCAGCTGTGCCACAGTGAGCTAGCTGTCCCCATCGCCATGGTTCAGCTCCCAATCCGACCTTGTCTTAGCATTAACCACAATTGTTTTTTGTTGGAAAACATGAGTTAAAATGATATTCATTTGTATGGCAACAGTTGGAATTTGAAACTAATAGCTATTATTTGTTCCCTCAGTTTATGGTAAGAAACCCAGTTTGGAACTTTGGTAAGAGACTACCACAGACGTATTGGCCTCATAATAAAATTTACACCAATGCTGGATTGATACCTTTCTACACCGGCTTTGTACCAAGTAAGTTTATTGTCTGAAAGAACAAGAATCACTGATATTATTTTTATAATTATTACTGCCATGGTAGAGTCTGCTGGTCTGAGTCCTGGATCAATCATGCAACACCCATTGTTCTGGGCTGGTAAAAACAAAGAGATGGTCTACCCAGTGTAGCTTGCAATCTAAATATGTCATGAGACAGCAGGTGGATGCAACGAACAGATGGGAGACACACAAAGAAACAGTGAGACAGTTCTGCAAAACAAACAGATTCTTGTGGCACTTTTAAAAACTAAGAAATGAGTCAGTTCTGTTCAGCATGACAGGCAGGGAATGCTTAGAAGGAAAGTTAACAGTTCTATTTTAGCTGAGTTGAGGTTAAATTGATGTCTGGGAGATGTTCAATAGGAGGATAAGAGTTTAATTGGAACAGAGGAGGCAAGTCCAGAGTTGAGGGGGAAACTGAGTTTTCAGCATAGAGGTGTTTGTGAATGAGACTGCCAGAAACAAAGTGTCACCCTTTATTAAAAAAGGATGGATCTTACGACAATCCTGTGGAACGTCCACAGGAAGCTAGAGGGAGGAGGAGGGGCTCTTCCCAAAGAAATGCTGAAGAAGCAATAAGAGCGGTAGCAGGAGAACCAGACACAAAAGTCAAGGAAGGACAAGATTTCAAGAAGACCATCGTTGCCAATGTCAAAGGCAGCTGACAGGTAAAAGAGGATGATAATACAGGTTCTGAGCTTTGGCCAGGAAAAAGCCATTGGAGACATGATACTGAAAAATAACTTTGCAAAAGAATAGGTTGTCTCCCTTATGGCTAGCTGCTCTTTGGCTTCCTTACTGCTGTGTGTGGTATGTACTTGTCTTGACTCCTGAGAGTTAAAGTGATGTAGATACCTGAGGTTTAGGTACCCAAACTGCAGCCACCTGGGATTGCAGTACAAACATGTCTGGGCCCTATGGCAAAAGAAGCAAGGAGTCCACTCCAGTGGCATTTAAAGACATGAGCTTTCATGAGAAAAAATTCATCGGACACTTTGAAGAGAGGGGGCTTACAGAATGGGGTGAAAATAAAAGCAGGGGAGTGTAAGACATGGCATACTGTAAAATGACAGTCCTGATCCCATTATTATTTTTTATCATACAGAGGTCTAATTTTTTTTTGTTGCAATTCTTTGAGTATTTTTCAATTTTACTGTCTTTCAAATATCAAGGGATGATCTCTCACCAGGGCATTTTTAAGACAATATGTTACCTTCTCATTTTTGTGTGGGCTGTTCTTTGTGCTGTAACAATACTGTAGGTATCTTTCTCCTTCTCTTCAGCAACACTCATTACTTTATATTCTATTAAGGAAAGCTTGCCTGAAGAAATGTTAGTCTATAACATGCCACAGGACTCTTGGTGTTTTTGTTATACCAATAAAACTGCCAGTGCTTTAGCCATCCTGCTATAATCATAAAAGTATAATGGAAATACCTCTTGAGTGCTAAACTCTTCTTGAGCAGGGCTCCCTAAAAATAAGAGCGTGCTGGAACGTGGCATTCCAGTGCGTTCCCTTGCTGGCTAAGCTGTGGGGAATAGGAGAGTGAGTAAGCCCAATCTTTATTCCTTCTAATGGGGTTTGGCTTTTTGTAACAAATCTTTTTGTTTATAGGTCAAGGAAAGTTCACTTTGGATTGTGAGGAGGCATGAATGCATATGATTTTCCTTTTCTCAATTTGCTTCTCCTTTCTAAGACAAGATTAGTCCACTATAGATGTATCCTTACATTTTATTACAATGCACTGTATTATACATGCTAAAGTAGGTACTGAGCTGGGCTAGATCCTGTAGTTTAAATGAAGTCAGTGAGAAATTTTACTGAGCAAGAATTTCATTATTTGTCCCTTTGTTAGTAGTTTATCAAATCACAGAAAACAAGCAACTTGGTTTTGCCTTTTGCTTATATATTCATAGAACCATAGGGTTGGAAGGGACCTCAATTTTACTTTTAGGGAGAGTGTTTCTTTTGGTATGTTTAGGAAAAAACTGATCATGGCATCTAAGAATAGGTGCTGTTGTCTTGTATGGAACATTTGATAGTCAAAAACATCTAATTCTACCCCCCCCCCGACATGCATTTCACATAAAAGCAAACAGAAAATGTCAACTGTCATAAAAGAAATATCTCCATCTGTGGTTTATGGTGGACATAGTAGGATATGATTTTTAGAAATTTGCATTTGATGTAAAAGTTTGTTTCAGGCAGGTCTGCACATAAAAACCAGCAGCTCTCACTTCTGATTTCTCCTTGCCTGGGGGTGTAAAACTTAAACAGCTTGTCTCTTTTTTTTTTTTTTTTTTAAATACTGCACAGCAAGGCTCAAAACTGACTAGATGGGGATTTCCCTACACCCCTCTGGCCCCCCCCCAGTTGTCAGCTAGTAACAGTGAGCAGCCCCTACACCCCCCAAATCTCCCCCATACCCCCTAATTTCATGTGTTGGGGTAAATACTGCCAAAAGAGATTACTTTTCCTTTAGAAGCCAACACCTCAAATTCAGCTAGACTTCATGGAGTCAAAGGCCTGCCTGCCTCCATGTGCTAAACAATAAGAGTGAATTCTGTGAAGAACTTACTGTCTTAAAATTGATTTTAATCTTGTCCATAATTACTACATTAAATTTATTGGAGATTTGCTTCCTTTGCAACTCATAATGTAAAAATATCAATCTGGATAGCAGCTCTGCAGTGTGATTCTCCTTACACCTTGATATAAATATTAAATACTTAATTTTGTGATGCCTTAAAGTGGCTGGCTTTATGGTTACTTTCATGTGAAGATGAAAAATACTTAAGCCATTCATTTGATATCCCTGAGCTACTGTTCTTCCAATTCATCTCTCAGTAACTAAGGACTAGACAGATTTCCCTGGAGTTGGATGATCAATGGGGCAAGTATTGCAGGGTGGAGGCAGTGGCTGGGTGGATGAAGGGGGCCTGGGCAGGGCCCTGGATGTTTGTGCCCTCCAAAGTCCTTTTTTTTTTTTTTTTGGTACTTCCTTGTCCTCCTTTCCATGCTGTGGTATCTGGTAACCCTACCCATGACTCCAAGATTTTTCTTGAGTGGAAACAGCTAATTTAAATCCCCTTCATTTCATGGAGATAAGCGGGATTCTGTTTTCCAATGTGCAATACTTTGCACTTATTAGTAATGAATTTTAGCTGCCATTTTGTTATACAAGCACCCAGTTTTGTGAAATCTACTTGTAATTTGTTGCTGTCAGCTAGAAAGACTTCATTACTCTAATTCTGTATTGTCTAAATTTTGCCACCATGCTGTTCAACATAGTCATAAATAATCTGGGAACATGGATGAACAGTACTGATCCACCTCACACTTTCTATCAGGTTTTTAGCCTAATATACAAAAACTAAACATTTAATAAATTTATACTTGCTTAAATACGTATAGTCTCTTTTGGTTAACTAAAGCCACCAAATTACATCAGCCATTGAGTATCAGTCCTGGAGAATCGGAGCAGCACTTTGAAGACAAAAATTTCTTGGGCAGAAGTGTTCATGCATCTGATGATGTGGACTGAAGCCTGCAGAAGCTTATGCCCAGAGAAATGTGTTAGTCTTTAAACTGCCACAGGACTCTTGTTAATCTTGAATTAAAGAGCACAAATGCAAAAATTTAACTTCTTCAATCATTAAAGCCATTCCACCCTCCAAAAAACTGATTTGTACAGGTGTGCTGCCTTTCAGTGTAGACCCCCCCCAACATTGAATAAGTTTGACAACCCTGGATGGTTGGATTGTTAGGCTTCAAGGGACTGTAACTGCAAAACTGCTCACCTATGGTAAGGGCCACCTCCACTGGTGGTGGAGTTTTAGATGCCAGTTTGTTTTATTGATTTGAGGTTAGCTGAGAATTTTCATACCTAGGCAGATAGCACCTACTTGAGCTTGGTGATCTGAATACTCTCATGAAAACTGTCCCCCAGCCAAAAAACACTGCCTTTGAGCAGCAGGAAGACAGCCATTTGCCTTTCAGAGACACCACTTTGCATTTAGACTGGTGCACACTGACGGACCTTCTGCTGTTATAAAGGCCAGAAAGACAAGGTGAACCAAGAGATCCTTTGTGCCTGGTCTCTTGCCTTCATAGGGCCAGCCCCTAGGAGCATGCAGCTTGGTGACCTTCCATGACAACAGACCCAGTAGTTTGAGGTATGGAAGGAAATCCCCATTCCTTTATTATATTCTCAAGGAACAGGAAAAGAAAGCTGTACCTTGTCTAAACCAGTTGTAGACTGCCTAAGCAAGTTCAGTGTATTAGATCTCAAAGTCTAGTGTTAATGCATGTTTCATTCAGTTACTCCACTTTAGACAATGGGACTTGTGCACCTACAGTCAGCACCCATGGGTTGCTCTTGTCTGCACTGATCTGTGCACCCACAAAAAGGTGAGACCACCACCAAGTCAATTTCCCCTTTCAAAGTTTGATCCTGTAATCCTGCTTCAGAGGAGGAAGTGAAATTACATTCAGGGATTGCTCCAAAACAAATACACCAAGTGGCTGTGATCTTCCTTTCCTTAAAGAGGCTGTTTTAGGACCAATCTACACCCAAAGCACTACATGGACACAGCTGTACCACAGCTGGCTACAGAGAGTTCTCCCCTCAGCATAAAACACATCTCTGCAAACAGCTATGAGACATAGCAGGGTCCACACCTGTGCTTAGATCACTGTAATTTGCCTTGCTCAAGGAGGTGACTAAGTCCCAACCCTTAATGACCTAAGTGGTATTGGGCATAAGCCCTTACTATCTTTCTTCCCCCAAACAGAACCTTCTAGGCTCCCAAGAGGTACAATGATTAATTCCTCAAACTACACCACACTCTTGCATGCAAGCCACATAAGCCAAATGAGCATTTCCTGTGGAGGTCCCAACTGTAGCCATCAGGGTTGTACAGATGGACTTGTCCAGGTACCAGTACCCTTTATCTATGGCCCAAAGAAACAGAGGAATAGGTGGCAGCAACTGAGATCTGCAAGCTGGAACACAGTTGATGTAAGCTCTAGGAACCTAGATTCCCTCTTCCATCTAGAGCAGAGCCCCTATACCATCACATCTTATGGAGAGATGCTACTTGCCCCAGAGTCTTTAATACCTCCTTTCCCAGGAGGGGAAGGGACAACTAAAAGAAACTGCACAACATATACAACCAGCCAATCTCCTAATCAAGTCACTCAGAGCTGCGAAGCCTGCAGGGGTAGCAGCCCCTGCAACCACCTCAGGAGAACCAGAGCCAAGGAAAGCTATTCCTTCAGGCCTGAATTCAGCACTCAAAGCTCCCAAAAGCCAGACTGGGGTTAGGGGCACTACCCTTTTAAAGGTAAAGGAAGTGCCTCTCTTCAGTTATGATTCTCACCTATGAACCCTCTCCTGGGTTCAGGCTTCTTTCCTAGAAGCAGCTACTCCCTTCTAGCCCCCTGGTTCTCAACCCCTCTCAGGACACATTACTGCACTACCACACTCTGGTAGGTGTGTCTCAGAGATGACTTGATCTGGCCTGGAGTGGGTGGGTTAATTTGTCCTGTAGGATCATGTGTCACCACATGTATTGCAAAACATTGAGAAACTGTTCTAACCCACTGGCTAGCATTTACTCTTATGAAAGGGATTTGAACCCCTACTGCCCCTCCCCCCCAAACTATAGTATAGTAGGATGTGTAGCTGTCAGTCTCACCTGTTGATCCAGTTCCTCTTTAGTTAAACAAGGAACTAGATACCTGGCTCTGCCTCACCCAGCAAAAGGCTGGCTAGAGCTGGAGGTTTCCTCCCTGTTTACCTTAACCACAGTTAAAAGTGGAGCACTCTTTCAGCTGACCCCTGCTATTTTCTAGAAGGAAGCAACACAGAGGCAGACTTATGCCAAGGCCCCCCACAGAAATTAAGCAGATGAACCCTTCCTTTCCTGTATTTATGAAGTGCTCTAGCTCTCATCTGTCAACCAAAAGCAAAAAACTAAATGCATTTGCACAGGCAGAAACTTAAGTCAGCACCATACTAATAAATTAGCTTGGTATAATTATCACTTACAAATGTAAGAAAGTTCTACACCCCAGGCAAAAAAAAAAAATCTCCTAATCCCCACTGCAGGTAGTACTGTGTCAAAAGGATGTTGTCTCAGTAACAGCTTGTGTGGGAGAGAGAACCTGCATGGTGGCAGAAGCCATTGAAGCCTTTTAAATGCAGACCTCACCTAAGCCATCAAGTTTCAGGCAAACTCAAGGGCTATCTGAGTTTAGATAGCTCAGGGTTCAACAGCAGCTTAGAGGAATGTGTCACTATTAGTGGTGCACAAATCCATACATCAGAAGTTTGCCTTCATTTCCTACCCTCAAGTGTAGGGACTGCCACTGAGTCAAGGGCTCTTACTCTTCAGACTGCACAACTGTTGAAGTGCCAGAAATCTTGTTGCTATGATACATAGACAAACCTAAATGCATCATGTGTCACTAAAAATCCACTCATCCAACTTCAAAAAAAGTTAAAGAATGCCACCATAAAACCAATGCTCTACCTCAATGAGTCCCACCCCCCCCAAAATTATATTCTTCTTAAAAAGCTTGGGCTTATCAGCCAAAAGGAATTAAGGTCAAGCCCTATCCTTATCTACAGGCAACCTCTTCCTAACCTGCAAAAAAAAAAAGCCACACACACACCAAAGTTGCCTATGAAAACTCAGTGTATTTAACCCCCATCCCACCCCTCCTTGCACTACCCTACCCCCTAGCAAGGGGGTAAGCTGGTCAAGTTTTTTCCTGAAAAAATCCACTAGCTATATAGGAAATGTTCACACTTCAAAGTATTCAGTATGAAGTTTTCTCCAAGGTAAAAGAAAAATTTATGATTATGCATTTAAATAAATGCACCCCAATCTTGTTTTATTAGAAAGAGAGCACCACCAATAGACATGCTTTAGTCTTGCATATCAGATATATAATTTTTTATTTTTGCCAGCTAAAGATAAGGGCAAGAAAGCAATGCTTATGCAAATATAAGTTACTGTATTTTGATTTTTTTCTAGCCCTCAGACACAGCTATGCTTTAACATATGGCAACAGTACCCGAAAAGCCTACCAGAAAAGGCAGACACAAAACTATGCGCCATGAAAGATGCTTTAATTGTGATGTCTGTACAGCATTTGACAGGAGGTCAGCAGGAGACAGAAGTGGAAGGTGCACAATAAGAACATGAATAAAGACAAGTTTCCAAACATGAATGGAATTCATTCATACAGCTTTGAACAATTTACAGAAGTACCATGCTACTGCACAGGTTTTATGCTGCCTCCTCCTCAGCTTCCTCCTCAAACTCCCCCTCCTCCTCAGCTGTAGCATCCTGGTACTGCTGATATTCAGATACCAGGTCATTCATATTGCTCTCAGCCTCAGTGAACTCCATCTCATCCATGCCCTCACCAGTGTACCAATGCAAGAAAGCCTTTCTACGAAACATAGCAGTGAACTGCTCAGAAATACGCTTAAATAGCTCCTGGATAGCTGTACTGTTGCCAATGAATGTGGCAGACATTTTCAGGCCCCGGGGTGGGATATCACAGACTGCAGTTTTAACATTATTGGGAATCCATTCAACAAAGTAGCTGCTGTTCTTGTTTTGTACATTAAGCATTTGTTCATCCACCTCTTTCATTGACATGCGGCCTCTGAAAACAGCAGCTACAGTGAGATAGCGGCCATGACGTGGGTCACATGCAGCCATCATGTTCTTTGCATCAAACATCTGCTGGGTGAGCTCTGGTACAGTTAGAGCCCGATATTGTTGGCTCCCACGACTGGTGAGTGGTGCAAAACCAGGCATAAAAAAGTGCAAACGGGGGAAAGGAACCATATTCACTGCTAGTTTACGCAGGTCAGCATTTAGCTGACCTGGAAAACGCAAGCAGGTGGTAACTCCGCTCATGGTTGCTGACACCAAATGGTTCAGATCACCATATGTCGGAGTTGTTAACTTCAAGGTTCTGAAACAGATGTCATATAGCGCTTCATTATCGATACAATAGGTTTCATCCGTGTTCTCTACCAGCTGGTGTACAGAAAGCGTGGCATTGTAGGGCTCCACTACAGTGTCCGATACTTTGGGAGATGGTACAACACTGAATGTGTTCATGATCCTGTCAGGATACTCTTCACGAATCTTGCTGATTAAGAGAGTGCCCATGCCAGAGCCAGTGCCACCACCGAGAGAGTGGGTAAGCTGAAAGCCCTGCAGGCAATCACAGCTTTCTGCTTCTTTCCTTACCACATCTAACACAGAGTCAACCAATTCTGCACCTTCTGTGTAGTGGCCTTTCGCCCAGTTATTTCCTGCTCCACTCTGACCTGGAAGAGAGCCATTTTCACATGGGATTAATACACTAAGCCTTTCAGCTTGCACACAAGAGAAGGGATGAGCCTTAAGTGACAAAAACACAGAAAAAGCTTTCCAAGCATCTGATCTCACTGCATCTCAGGTGCCAAGGAGGATGAGAAGTATTTTATCCTGTTATTTAGCACTGCAGATGAATTTTGCTTGTAATGTTCCAAATAACCCTATGAATTATCTACTCATACCCCACCTACTTACCTAAACACTGCATTACTAAGCATGACCTTTGCACCAACCTGCCACCACAGGCCAAGAGCAGCAGGCCGGGGACCGGTTGGTAGCACCCCCAGCCCCTCCACTCACCTGCCACGACCAGCTCATTGACGGGACTCGCGCTCCAGCTAACACACCCGTTTCCCCCCTTGCCCCAACAGGCCCCCCCCGCCGCGCTTACCAAAAACGAAGTTGTCGGGCCGGAAGATCTGACCGAAGGGCCCGGAGCGCACCGAGTCCATCGTGCCCGGCTCCAGGTCCACCAGCACGGCGCGGGGCACGTACTTGCCGCCTGCAAAAGAAGGATGCGCGTGAGGGGGAGGCGGCGGGCAAGGCCGGGCTGAGGCGGGGGAGGGGGCGGGCCGGGCCCTACCTGTGGCCTCGTTGTAGTAGACATTGATGCGCTCCAGCTGCAGGTCGCTGTCGCCGTGGTAGGTGCCGGTGGGGTCGATGCCGTGCTCGTCGCTGATCACCTCCCAGAACTGCAACACACGCAGCCGTCAGGGCGGGCCGGCCCTTCCCCCACCCCGCGGCCCCCACCCCGCGGCTCGGCCGGCCCGGCCTCCGCACAACTGACCTTAGCCCCGATCTGGTTCCCGCACTGCCCGGCCTGCAGGTGCACGATCTCCCTCATGGCGGCGGCGGCTGCGCGCAACCCCTCCTCAGCGACGGCACAGGTGCAGCAGCACTCGGTGGCACGCTCCTCGTACTAGCTGCGTCAGCCAACCGCCACTCGTTATATAGCAACGGATTGCGCGCGCGCCGCTCCTCGCCCCGCCCACTGCGGCTGTCCGCCGCAACTAATGGGTGCTCAGAACGAGGCTCGGCCGAAAAGGCGCTGCGGGTGGTGAAAACGACGTGTCACTCAAACGCTAGTCCCGCCCGACGGCCGCTCTTTTCTCTATTGGTCAGGCTGCCCTGCTGCTTGAGTCGTCACAATTTGTAGTCGCCCTCCTTAGGGCGCCGCTCATTGGCTCGATTGAATGATTGATGTCGGGACTGATTGGCTGGCTGCCTGAGCTACGAAGGGATTGGGTGAGAGCGAGGTGTCTTAGTAACGGCCGCTGCTGCGCTGGAAAACCGCACTGCAACGAGGGCGGTGGCTTGCGACTACGGCGGAAGGCGTATTCCTGAAGTTGCCTGCGCCGTTCACGTGGCGTAGCGGGGCAGCGGTCAGCGCCGGCGGCCTTGGGGCACTACGTTAAGGCCGTAAGGGGAAGTTGTCTCGCTGCCCGGTTGCGGTGGACGCGGTGGCAGCGGTTACCGTGGAAACAACGGAATGTAAACAGCGCGAGCCCTCGCCCGCCCGCCCCCC
>ML682047.1:3297566-3478370 GCA_007922195.1 Podocnemis expansa
CCCCCATAAATCCCCATAGCCCTGCTCCAACAGCCCCCACAGCTTTGACCCCCACTTCCCTCCTACAGCTCCCCTGCCCCCAGCCCCTACCCACAACAGAGCCCCCTCTACAGCCCTACCTCCTCCCACAGCCCCCCCCATAGATCCCCCATAGTCCTGCTTCAGCAGCCCCCCACAGCCTGCCCCCTCCCTTGCTGCCCTCCCAAAGCTCCTGGTCCAACACAGCTCCCCTGCCCCCCACTAGCTTCTGCCCATAACAGAGCCCCCCACAACCCTACCGCTTTCAACAGCCCCTGCCCCCCCATAGATCCCCGTGGCCCTGCTCCTGGGCCAGCACAGCTCCTCTGTCCCTTCACAAAGCTCCCAACACAGCCCCCACCCACTTCTTTCCCTCTGCCCCACACCAGCAGCCCCACAGCCTGGTCTTCCACACAGCCCCCAGCTCATCAGCGGAGCTCCTCACAGCCCTGTGCCTCATCCTGCCCCCCAAACACAACTCCCAGTGAGCCCCCCCCCTTCAGTCTGTCACCCCCACACAATCCTGTGCCCCATCCAAGGGGACACTCCCCCAGCCCCATCTCCTACACTTGTAAGGGATTTGTAGCACAGATGTGCCTTGAATGATTGACTAATGAGCCCTGGCATTCAGAAAGGACGCTGCACTGTAACTAACATTGCTCAGGGGGTGTGGAAAAAACCCACCTCAGCAATGTAGTTATCCCAGTCTAACGGTTTGTTGGTGAGAGAGTGTCTCCCATCAACATACCTCTGGCCTCCAGGAAGGTGGATTAACTCCTGTCCTCACAGTGCATCTGCACTAAAGTGCTCCAGCTGCGATGCAGTGTTTTCTGTAGACCTTTTGGCTAGTCAACACTTAAATCGCACAGCACCACAGCTGTACCCCTATAGCTGTACTGCTGTAAAAACATTTGTGTAGCATGTCATCGACAGGAGAAAGTGCGCCCTCCAACATAATAAAGCCACCTAAACAAGCATCAGTAACTGTCCGTAGATGAATGTCTGCCACTGATATAGTGCTGTCCACACTTGATCTTATACTGGCAAAACTTACTGTTGTGTGGGAGTGGTTTTTATCACACTCTTGAGCAACAAAAGCTTTGCTGATAGAAGTGCTAGTCTAGATAAGGCCAGCATGTGAGGCACTTTATCTAAGGAGCCACAAATATCCACCAAGTTTGGGCATTCCAGCTAAAGAAATAGCTAAATTAGGGTATTGTTAATCATGCAGACAAAGGCTCTTGTTTGCATATTAAAATAAATAAGGAGTCCTGAACTAGACTACCCCTGTGGAGTTCATTTGCATAGGTATACATCCGTTTCTGTTTCCCAGCCTACCTAAAAAAACTTGTTACCAGACAGTCACACCCTACTTTCCTTTGCAATTGCAAAGTAGAATATTGCATGTTGAGAGAATGATTAGAACATTGCATGTTGCGTGAATTAAGAAGATATGGACAGGGAAATTGCGAATTAAAGAAACAAGAAATGCGGTTTTAAGATTGAAGGTCAAATTAGGCAGACTGTTATCCCAAGAAATCTAAACCACAGGTTTTCACACCTAAATTATAAACTATACATTTTTTCCTTGTAAATCAAAAATATTAGGAATAATTCCTTACCTTAAATTAGAATTTACACATTTGTTTGCCTTGTGAGGTCCACATCCTTCTATGCATGGAGAATGTAGCCTGGTCTATTTTAATTCCTAACTAATGTGAAATTCTTGGTATAATCAAAAAAACATATAAAGTATCTCTTCTAAATATAGAAGAGTATAAGGATTGTGTTGGTTTTCATTGTAAATGGTTGGTACGTTCTAGAAGTAATAGGAATGAGCTGGCATAAAGAAAAAGAAATGTTGATATAAAACAGGGTATAACATTGGGATAGTAAGAGAAATTGCTTAAAAGAAGGGATTACAGTTCTAATCCTTAGCAAATTTTAGAAAAAAGCTTGGGATAAGAAAAGTATATACAGTAGGACATTTTTCAAATGGGTAGCCATGTTAGTCTAATTCAGCAAAACAAACAAGGAGTCCTGTGGCACTTTTAAAGACTAACAAATTTACTTAATATTGGTATAGTTTATAAATTTGACATACGGTATTTGTTATACACCAGTGCCATCTACTGCGTACAAGTAGAAGCTGCAGAAAAACAGAGTTGAAATGGTCCAAGTCCAATAGGAATCAGGGAGGGGCCCCCTCTAAGAAACCCTCAAAGGAGAGCATATATCCTGAGGTCACCAATTTGTGTGCTCGAAGGAATTGATTGAATCCAGCACAAGAAGCTGCAGAATGCTAAGTGTGACCAATGCCTTGACCAGCCACATGGAAAGTACTCTCCCCATCCCAGAATTAAGAGAGAAAGATTTCCTTTCAAAGATGGCATTTCCCCTCCTATTTTTTAACATAAATAACTGTAGGTTATCTTGCTGAGTCTACACACTCTAGAGATTTCAAATAACCATATTTTACACTTTAACTTCTTTATAACTCCAAACAAACTGGCCTAAGCGAGCTTGAAAAGAGTTGTTTTAACTAGTTGCTTTTAATGTTCTTCTACACTTAATCGTTTTGGACCATTCTAATCAAAGAGAAATAACCACACTCTTCAGAGTGCCTTAAAAACAAGTGCACCCTGGGAAATCTGATAAATGTTAGGTACTAACAATTCAGAATTGATGATCGTAAGTTAATGTAACAAGGACTCTTAGTGATTTGCATTGGTGTACCTATGGAGTCGCAGCAGTCTGCTGATTGCTTACAAGTGTGTATTGTGTGTTTAGTACTCAATTAATTGGTTGTGTCTATGTTTGAGTCATGAATTGTCGATGTGGTGACTTAGTAAGTTATTAGTTGGCTAAGAATAAGCAAGTGTCCTGATCTGAGAACTAGGGCTCTAGTTAAAAGCTGATCTGATAAAAACTCATCATTAAACTAGTTCCGGGACTCAAAAGGGGGTTATCCTTTTGGAGCCTATTTTATATTAGCAAACCTAGTTTGTTAGATTTCAGCTTTAAAAATCTAACTGGAAAATTCATAAGTTTTCACACTTACACCTGCCTTCCCGCTTCACAGAGACCTCATATAGCTTACCCTCCACAGCTTCTCCCCTCCCTCCAAACTGATCCTCCTATTTCACTGGCCTGTAATTGTCACTTGCTTCCCAGCACAGCCTCCAGCTCCCCAACACAGTTCCTTCTCATGACCCTGTCCACTTAACAGACCCCACAGAACCCCATCTTTGACCTTGACCCCCCCACAGTCCTCTGCCTCCCCCATACAGCTCCTCCCACAGGCCATTCCTTCACCCTGCACTTCCCAGCACAGCTCTTCCGACAGCCCAGCCACTCCACTCCCTCCACCCAAACAGACTTTTCCGTGGTCCATGCACCCCTGCTCACCCTCCACCAACAGTCCCCCATAGAGCCGGTGGGAGAGCTCCTTCTCCTTCTAACTGCGCCTGCTACTCTGGACAAACCTTGTTGGTTGGGGAAGAGTGCCAGTCAGACACAGAGAATTGACTTTTCCTCTTGGGGGGTTGTTGAATGAATGTGGGGGAATTGAAATTGGGAAGTTGAAGAAGAAAACAAAAGTGAAGCAGGAGCCTTGGGCTGGAGAGAAAAGGGGCTGCTTGAAGGAGAATGGGCCTCTGGCAAAAAGAGGTCCTTGTAAATGCCTAGTCCGGAGCTGAGACCAGCAACTGACACACCATACTGAGCTCACAGTGGATGCCAACACCAGCCCAAAGTGCAGGGACAGGTTAAACTGATCCACAGTGGTGTAGAGGAGAGAGTTTGTGTGTGGCTACCCAGATGTGGGGAAGAGCTGTTCTGTGGTATGCTGTGCCGGGGTGAGGAAGTCTGTATAACCACTGCTAGAGGCCCAGGCGTGGGTCAGATAAATGGTGTGCAATTAAGTGTGGTGCTTGGGGGTTAGCACTGACCCTCTCCCCCACAGGAGGGAGGATGGCATTTGCACGGAGTTGTGAGGATAGGCTCTGGGACCCTGACCTCATCCCTAGGTCTGGCGCCCCCACATATTCACCTCATAATACACAGTTCAGGATGGTCCTATGTGCCACCAGCCCTTGGTGTGGGAGGCCAGCTGTGAATGGGGTAAAGCTACCACCAGCACAGGCTTTGGTTGTATGTCCTTATGGCAAAAAGCTCCCACAGCAATGAATTTCAGAGCGCAGGTCTACAGACTCAAGCTCAGGGGGTTCATTCCCTAGACATATAGACACTGAGACTCAAGCTAAAGGTGGGCGTCTGGGATCTACCCTGCTCGCTCCTCTTCAGAGGCTGGCTCCAGCCCTAGCGCAAAGATCCACACAAAAGACAGGAGCATCTTGTAAAATCAGTAAAGACACACAGCATAGTTGCTAAAAGTAATTATCATCAGATGCCTGAGTCTAAGAGGGTTAAATCCCAGACTAACTAGAACATCTTTCAGACTAAATGGACAAGGTTTGGAAAAATTCACAACCCGAGAGATGAGTGTCTAGCCAAAAGTGCAAGATGTAATAAATGCACAGAATATGGACAGTTTGGAGCTGTTTGCCACTAAGGAAGTCAGGGAATGAATTATTACAATCAGGAACAGTGGTTTTGAGGAGCATGTGATGACACAGAGCCAGTCTGAAAAGTGAAACTGAATGTGTTTGGGAAGACGATTGACCATAAAATCGATTCAGGAGCAGACATGACAGTCTTCTCAGAAGGACCTTACAATCACCATCAGCCCATCCTCGAGCTGATATCACCTGAGTCAGCCCTGAATAACAGTGAATACTCTAAACCCATAATCTGATACACTAATACCCCAATACCCAGCTCATACCCTCTTGCCCTCCTTTCCTGACCTTTCTTTTAAGCTAAAATTACCATCTTTGTTATAGTCTTCTCCTAAACATACTATTTTTTAATTACATCAAAGGAAATTGATGCACTATCCAAAACCAAGGCAAGGATCACTCACCATCTTGCAGGAAGACTGTGTGTGAGAAAGACCCTCTTAAACAAACCTTTGAACCAAACCTTGTGAGACTGACATAGATTTTTAGATGTGTTTTCACATTTATTTTCCTGAAACCATTTCTCTCTCTTATACTTGGAATCACTTAAAATCTTATTTTTTGTAAATAAACTTGTGTAATGGAGTGGTTTCCCCACTCTGGTGAAGAAGAGGTTAAAAGTCCTGGGAAACGAGCAGCCAATGGCAGCAGGTGTCTGCAGAGCCAATCAGAGCCAAGGAACCCTGGATAAAAGAAAGCTGCACCCACACAGCTCTGGCTAGTCTTCCCCTAGTGCTTGTGGGGAGCAAGTGTGATCTGTGTAGGTAGGTGGTAGGACCAGGGACAGCTCTGTGGGAGCTCAAGTCCAGAACCCTGATACAAGGGTGAGAGGTACTTGGAGATGGTGTTGACATGGCCTAAGGGACATGAAAGACTGCACTGGGGTTGAGGAAGTGCTAAGGTGTGGTGTATAGGATCCCTAGGCCAGGGTCCAGAGAAGTGGGTGGGCCTGGGTCCCTCCCCACAGGCTGCTGGTGGATGACATAAGGACTAGTGGCTGCCTGGACTAGACAATGCGCTACAAGGGGGAACTTAGCAGAGGGGTTTGGCTGGGGGACTGAGGCACCAGACGGAGATTGAAAGAGATGGAGCATAGGCACTGGATGGGCATGTGTTTGAGCTGTTTCACAGACCTGTCGTCAGGCGGTGCCCGTCAGATAAGCCCTGTGCTAATGAATAGTGACAGCTTGTTTTAGTTTTTAATCTACACCAACCCAGGGCTGTATTTAAAGTGAACTCTTTGGTAACTTCAGTAAAAGTAGTAAACTCTTGAATATTGACTCTTTACAGGAGTAGTAAATCTTAATAGCTGAGCTAGCCTGCAGAGTGCTGGACAGAAGAGTGCAGAATACATATTGTTGGGAAATTTGGAACTGAACAAGTGTTGGGGTCACTCTGAAAGCAGTAACCAAGGCTGTTGAAAGCCAGGATGGGAATGGTGTGTGGCTGCCAGACTGCTGGGGTCAGACCTTCTGGAGAAGGGTGTGAACTGCATGCTGGTGGGCTGTTTTATGAGTGGCCCAGGTTGGGAGCTATAACAGCAAAGCATAGTGAGGCACCCAGAGGTTGCAGGGTAGGTGGTGACACAACTCCACATGGGTACAGTCGAGACCAAAGAATGTGATAGTGTTTGCTAATTATATATATGCACGTGTGATACGTGTCTGTTAATGGCTGGCTGCATGTTGGGTCTGTGTGCGTATCACGGATAGGGGTGCGTACGAATGCCACACACACGTCCAAGAGACTCTGTTTTATTAATTAAAACCTTTATTTGAGCCAGAAAAACCCCCTGTGTTATTACATTTACTATTAAAATAAGAAATGGTAGGTATATAGTAAACAGGAGCAATTAGCTACCTTCTGTGAAGGCATTGGTGGGTCCCAATGGATTTCTCCTATGAACTCTGGCTATGCCTTACAATCTCCCATACAGCACGCATTTCCAAACTGCATATTTATTAGTCCTCTTCCAATCACTCTTAAGTATTATGAATATTAAGTACATCACGTATGCAATATGCACTTGTGAACTTTTTTGGCATAACTTTCTATCCTTACTCTTTTCATGTTGTTCTTTCTCTTTTCTGACTGGTCTACTGCCAGTGACTAGGCACTAATTGCGGCTATTTAGCCAGGTTGCTTTGACCTGCTCTGTGTGTAGAGGCTTTTAGGCACTTTCCATTTTTCTGCTTTCATTTTCCTTAATTGCATTCTGGCAGCACATTTTGTAGATATGTTATCTTACAATGTAAGTGCATCCTGTGTTAAAAACACCCCTCTTTGTCCTATGCAGCCATTTTAAACAAGTTTACTCAATAATAAGGTCACTTCAGGCAACATTTCACATTTAACTCAGGGGTCTCTAGGCCAAAGCCAACCATTCTGGCCAAACTTGTGCATCAGCCATGGCTGTTTTACCAATACTGAGTAATGTGCAATGTGTCATATGTGTTTGTATATAATGGGTGGGTGAATCTGAGTGTGATGGATGCCCACACCTGAGGGGTACATGTGTGTGCCATCACATTTGTACACCTATCATAATCACAAATACCCAGCACACAATAACAGATCCAGCATGTGCACTCTCAAGCACAATACACGTGCACCCATCACACATGCACACACATCTATCATGCACAAAGATCTGAGGCACCCGCATACCCATGAACCCATCACACACATATGTTCCTATCACACACATGCGCATCTATCACATGGAGACACGCAACCACAAGTGCACACTCATCGCACACAAACAAGGAGTCCTGTGGTACTTAAAGACTAACAAATATATTTATTGCATGAGCTTTCATGGGAGAAAATTCCATTTCATCAGATTCTTTGAAGAAGGGGGAAAGCGTCTGACGAAGTGGGATTTGCTCCCATGAAAGCTCATGCAATAAATGTATTTGTTAGTCTTTAAGTGCCACAGGACTCCTTGTTTGTTTTACTGAACGAGACTAACACATACAGGCATCCATCAGGTGCATGCGCCCTTCAAACACAAGCATGCATCAGATGCACATCTCACATGCCCAAATATCACAAGCACACACACCCACATGTGTGAACCCAAATGTGTGCACAACTGTCATGTGCATGCACCAATCACAGACTTGTGCAACCTTCAAACATCCACCCACCTATGGCCACACGTTCACGGTGTGATTGCACATGCCTCCCAAATGTGCACAGCTATCACAACTGCATGCTTCCAACAAAAGTGGGAACACAACACATGATGCACATGCCATGCATGCTTTGTGCCACCATCACACAGTCATGTGCATCCGTCACCCATGCGTGCACTCATTAGGTACAGGCATGCACGTCCACCACATTCATGAGCACCTGCTTCTGTCACCTGCGTGTTCTCCTGCACCCATCAATGCACGTTCTTTCCTAACTGCCACATGAAGAAGCAGCGTGGGCATGCACTGCCAGCAAGAATGTTATAAGTGATTGTTATAGTTTATTTGGGGTTGTTAGGAATTAGTTATGGGATGTTTGTAATGGGCCATGAGGGTTGATGAGGTGTTGTTGGAATTATTAGGATTTGCTGGGTGGTAGCAATTGTCAGTAAGGTGTTAGTAATTAGTACAGGTTGTGCATTATTGGGGTTGTTTGTGGTTACTGGGTATTAACCACTCCCTGAGTCTGATAAATCCTAGCAGGGCATCTCCATCAGTCCCTAATAAATCCAACTGACTCTTGACAGCATCAAATAACAGCATCTAACAGCACCCAGATTCCCCTAGCAATGCCTGGCATTCCCTATGGATTTCTTAAAACCCTAAGCCCTCACCAAATCAACCATGCCTAATGCTACTGATCCCTGATAACGAACATAGCTCACAGACAGCAGCTGACAAGCCCTAGCAAAAGCCAGCAAACTAGCCACCCTGGTACCACCTCCCAGCCCTTACTAACGATACGGTAAATCCTAACACCCTCCCCCCAACACTTATCATGTCAAACTATGCCTAACAATACTTCCTGACAATTAACTCCTAATAACCCTGCCATGTCCCCACTTACTGCAAATCAATCCTAATGACATCAGCAACTAATCCCCACCACCACCGAACGTCCCATAAATAACTCCTACCTCTCCTCTTGATCCCTAACAAGGCTGAGGAGCAAATTAATATCTAGCACAGGGGTCTCAAACATGCGGCCCCTAAAGCTATTTCCTGCAGCCCGCAATGACACACATGTTACCGATATTTGCAACATCATTGTATGGAAAGGTTTAAGTGGTGTGGCCCTTGGGCTACCATACTAATCCTCAGATGGCCCTCTGCTAGTCCTCATGCGGCCCTTCTGATGATTTGAGTTTGAGACCCCTGATCTAGCAACTCCTAATAATGGCTCAGGATTCCAAACAAGTCCCCAGTAGTGCCTAAGAGCCGATAATAAAACCTCAAAGCCCTATGTCAAAAGATGTAACTTCTATTAACCCCAAAAAACTGCTAAAAACGGGTTCCAAAAGGGTATCTGTGTTAGTCTAGTCCAGCAAAACAAGCAAGGAGTCCTGTGGCACTTTTAGAGACTAATAAATTCATTTATCACATGAGCTTTTGTGGGAGAAAATCCCACTTTGTCGGATGCTTGAAGGTGGAGATGTACAGATGAACGGGAAGAAAATAAATGCAGAAAATGGACTTAGTTATTTGCATTTATTTTCCTTCTCCTTGTTTGTTTTACAGAAGGCCCAGGAGTCCCGGGCAGGAACCAAGCTGTTGTTTCCCACTCTGGGCAGGTCGATCACACAGCTGCAAAGGCAGTTGTGGCCATGTTGTCAGTTCCTTTGACAGCAGGAAGACAATCTTTCAAGCTACTAGGCACTCTTAAGGGAAGATCTTGCCTTTCTCTCATCAACATCCCCATCCCCCTGATACTTTGGTTTCAAGGAACCCTTACATGGAGCAGAGCTGGGGGAGAACTATTCCTATTTGTGGTGCCAGGCCCACCCCACCGGCTCAGGGCAGAGGGCTCCCATGGCAGTGCCCCCCTGCCTCTCCCCAAGGGTCTCAGGAAACCATGGCAATGGCTCCTGGCAACTGCTGGCCTCGTAGTAGTATGGCGCTGGCATCTGGAGCCTCGCCATGCTGTGTGCACCTAGAAAGGTGACTTCAGGGTGCCCATACTGGCAATACCCAGCCCTGCCCAGCCAACTGAAGGGCACCTGTGGGGTGGTGCCTCTAGCCCTGCCAGAGAACTTGGCGCAGCTAATTGCGTGAACCAGGGTAGGTCTAGTTTTGGCAGAAGAGAAGACAGCGGGCACCGGCTACTCACGTAAGCACATTCCTGACCAGGCCAGGGGGAGCCGGGAGTGGTGGCGGGAGGAGCAAGACTACCCAGAGCTCTCAGCTAACCAAGGGAACACAATGCCACGAGGCTGCATGGGCACACACCAAACCCCTGTCAGATAAGGCTGGGAAGACAGGAGAGTGGAAGGGGAGGTTTTGTTTGAATAAGCAGGTATGGCATGTGCAGGTGGCCAGCAGCTTCCCCAGGACTTGAAATTAGGGAAGGTGTAGGGGAGATGGGGGGGTATTGGGGTGCTCACTAAATTGGTATAACATTTTTCGTAGCTGCCAGCGGGGGGAGGTGTTGGGAAACTCAGGGGGGGCTTGTAGACATCTTTCTTTGTGACTAGCATAGAGGTTGGCTGAAGTAACATACTGCCCTGCCTGTTGTGCTCCATCAACAGCAGCAGCGGGAGCAGCTGTAACTGCTCTCCTGTGCTCATCCTCCCTCCTCGTCAGGGCCAGCTCTACTGTGAGGCAAGAGACAGACATGGCAGGTGATGGTTCTTAGGGGCGCCCAGCCCCCCTGAAGATCAGGCTGGCTCCTGCCTCTTCAACTCTTTCCTAGCAGCTCAGGCGCTGTTAGTCAACCTGCAGCTGAAGTCATGTAGGCAGAGTGCACTTTAAATCCCTCTGCAGGCAGACACTGGAGATTTAGGCACTTTGGAAAATCATTTTCAACCTCCATGAATGAGATGGGGAGGTGCCAAATCAAAATTTGGCTTGGGGCACCACAACCCCTTAAGCCAGCCCTGCTCTCCATCACACTCCCACCAGTCTCTGAGCACACCTGGCAGACATGCCCAGACTCCACCTGTGCCAGGCTCCCTGCCAACTTCAGGGCAACTGCGACAGTGACACCTGGACCCCCTACTTCCCCCACCATTCCCCCACTGGAATCAGGACATCTGCCCTGGTCAGCCAGACCTAGATCAGCTGGACTATCAAAGCCTTGGCCTGTCTGTCCCCATCCCCCTGGCTGGGCCCAGGGGACCCCCAAGTGGGGGCAGCCAGCAGCGACTAGCTTTCCCCCCACCCCAGCCAGTCCACTGCACCTGGCTCACATTTGCCCTCCCCAGCTGGTGGCATCATTCATTCACCTCGCTTTCCCCTCTGCTGGCCTCAGGACACCTAAAACTGCCCCTGCCCATCCTGCCTACCTTGGCTGGCTCTAGGTGTTTCAGTGCCTGGCACCTCCTGCTGCTCCCTGCTGCCAAACACACAGCTGCCCTTTGCCACTCAGAGCTGTAGCACCCATGTCGTTCCCCCACCCCCAGGTACCTAGTGAGATTTGCATGGAGAGCAGAGAGACGAAGTATAATTCTTGTATATTCTTAATATGCCTCTCTAGCAGGGCCATTTCTAATCCATCTCGGCACAGTGGTCTAGGGTAGCAGGTCTCAACCGTTGTGTCAGAGTATTGCCACATGGCGGTATGTGTGTCATGGAGAGCTGGGGAGATGGCTGGATTTGGCTTGGTGGGGGTGGGCTTGTGAGTCCTGTAGGGTTGCGACACGCCACCAAGAAAGTCATGATCTGCCAAAGGTTGAGAACCACTGGTCTAAGGGGATGGATCTGTCTATGAGTTCAAGGGACAAGATAGACTCTCATTCTTCTGCTGCACAAATTTAAAAAAATATGGGAGAAAAACCTACAAAAGAGCTAGCTGTGATCTGGTACTGCAGGGTCCTCGAGCATTGGTAGATCAGTAGTCACAGACCTCCCTTAGCCCAGGGGACCAACAGACAGGATAGACTAGCCAGCCACCTCTGCCTTTATGGTCTCCTCCTGCTGCCATGATCAGGTGTCTTTCTTATCTCTCATGCAAAAAATAAATCTGTTAGTCTTCAAGTGCCACACAACGCCTTGTTGTTTTTTCACTGGACTAGACTAACATGGCTATCCATTTTAAAATTTCTTATCTCTGCCAGCCCAGCCATCCTGAGCAAAGCTGGGTCTCAGTGACAGCTTCCTCCAGCAGGGACTGAACGCCGGTCATCAACTGCTTTTTAGCGGGATCAAGTGGTTCTGAACGGCTACTGGCTGGGCCTCAGGGTTCTTGCTCCCTTGCTCTGCAGGCCTTTAAAGGGGCAGACTGCCCTGCTAAGGTCACTGATTGATTTAAATCTATAAGTGCGAGATTTACTATCTCCTCCAGGGTTTTTGTTGCCATTGGCTAGTAGCTAGATGGAAATGCACTCCTCAATTACAGCAGAAGCCAAACCAGTCAGGCAGCTCTCATTGCCAATTATACTGAAATAACAGGTGCATATTTAGTCTGTCATTCCTTTTTTACTTACTGAATGTTTGAGAGCTTGGAATAAAACTGCACTGCAAAAATATCAGTTACATTCTCCTTCCTCTTCATGGGGAGTGCAAGGTGTGTAGGGAAGGAAGTATAAAATAGACAAGGAAAGAGACTTCAAAATTCAAAAAGAAGAGCATGGAACATTTGAGCAATTGTTACGGGAGTGATCATGGGTACTCGTACACAGGATCAAATTCACTTGACTTTATCTCCTAGGCTTAGTTCTCTTGAAGGTAAGAGATAAAACAAGCAAGGAGTCCAGTGGCACGTTTAAAGACTAACAAATTTATTCATTGCGTGAGCTTTCATGGGAAGAGATATAGATGTTCCTGAGGTGATAAAGCCTGGCCAGGAGGTGGCATAGTTACTCTGTGGAAAGACATCAAACATGCTGTACTGCAGCTGAACCCTGGCAAGTGACAGGAAATCCCACCAAACCTGGGAGCCTTTTAAAAACCAGTCAGCAAATTTAAGTCCCATGACAATGGAGTTAGAAGTGGGTGGGGACAGGAGAGCACCCCCCCCGAGGAAGAACAAAAATTCCAGTTGGATTCTCCATCCTGCTTCTTCATTTTGAAGTTTGTAAAAGTTTAGTCTTTCTTCCTAAGGCTTGGTATCATATCTTCAAAGATATTTAGGTGGCTAACTCCTTTTGTTTATCTTTGATTTCAGTGGAAGTGAGGCTCTAGGTAACTTTGGGCCCATTTATCACTTTGATTGGTGAGAAATAAAATAAGTGGAGAAAGAAGAGAAGAAGGTTAGAGTCATAAAGGTCACCCCAATTTCCTCAGTTTTGGTTTTTGTTACAATAGTTCAGCACAGGGCCGTAACTACGATGGGGCCAACAGGGCACAGCCCCAGGCAGCCCGAAGTGGGTCAATAGAGTCACGCTATTAAAGGGGCGGCTTTGCGGCACCGGCTCTGAGTGCCGCTAATTGGAAGGGGCTCATTCCAGTCAGAACGTGCCCCGGGCAGCAAAACACCACATTATGGCTTGGGGTCAGTGGTTTTCAAACCGTGGGGTTGGGATCCACTACAGTCACAGGCCCTCAGGTACTGGGTTGCGGCACCCCTTGCTGCTACCACCAAAAGACTGGAATGCATTGCTGAAAGATGTAATTGTTGGGTCGTGGGCATAAATTATTTTTTTCAACTGCGTCCTGAGAAAAAAATGTGAAAACCACTTCAGTAGTTCACAGAAGTGTCCAGACATGCACAGATGTACATCTTCTAATACAGAGCTGCTCAGGTTTGGTTTGAGTTGGAAGACTCTTCAGGCCTGATGAGCCCATGGGGGAAAAGTCAGTGCTTTTTGATCTCTTTCAGAGTGTGTGTACCTGTGGATACCTATAGAACAGTTGTGGCCAAACTGCAGCTCACAAGTCACATGCGGCTTTTCCAAGAAAAATTGTGGCCTCCAAAGAGCACAGCAGGGAAGGGCGGCATGGTGGGAGAAAGGGGCCAGAAGTGTGCAATGGTCTGGAACTGCAGAGAGGTGGCAGCATGGTAAGAGCCGGCAGGGAAGCAGGGGATGGTCACTGCCAACAGGGAAAGGGAGCATGATGAGAGCCGGCAGAGAAGGGCAACATGGTCAGGGTCAGGGTGGGCAGAAGCGTGGCATGGTTGGGGAGAGCAGAGAAGGAGCAGTGTGGTAAGAGACTGCAGGGTAGTGGCAATGGCGGTGGGGGAGGGAAACGCAGCATGGTTGGAGAAGCCCTGCCATGTTTAGATTTTCTCATAGGGCCTATTGCAGCTTACTCGTTGTTAAAATACAATTGTGTTTTACAAGTCCTAAACATGATGTGGAATACTGAGAAATGAAAATACAAAGGAGAAAAGTTTAAAACTGAATGTAGATTACTTTCAATTTTTGGCACAACTTACTGCTGTGAAGCATTATATTCCACAATGACATTCAAAACATTGTGCAATACTTAGAGATCAGCATCTGAGAGAGCTTTTACCTACTGCATGGACAAGTTACTATCCAGATTTTAAAAAACTTGCCAGAAGCCTGCAGTGTTCTACATGGAGTTTTCGTGGTATCCTTAAGTAATTATTAGAACCTGATGTTAACAGGATCAATATTTGTCCTGTTTTTACAATAAAGTTACAGTATGCAATGAATTTTAAGCTTGGTAATTTTGGAGCAGGTAAAAATATGTGGTTATATGACTCAGTGCAGCTCTCAAAGGTTTAATAATCGACTTGTGCGGCTCTTGAGTTGCGTAAGTTTGGCCACCCCTGCTATAGAACCTCAGAATGTGGGGGGAAGATCGTACAAAGGCAATTCTCTGTCTTCCTTGCCTGCTAAAGATCACGATTAAGGACTTGCTGACACTTGCAGTTATGCTGACAAACCTTTCTCTCTCTAGCATGTGAAAAAACCACATCCCCCAAGCAACTCAGTTTTGCTGGCATAAGTACAAGTGTGGACAGCACTGTCAGTGGGAGACACTCTCCACCAGCATAACAGCTGCTGCTCATTTAAGTGGGTTTATTTTGTTGGTGGGAAAGAGCTACACTCGTATGTATATTGTTTAGCAGTGTGGGTTTTATTTTTCCATACCCCAGAATAACAAAGTTTTGCCAGCATGACCATGAGTGTAGACAAGCCCTACAAAAATAAAAGCACTCTCGCATCCTTGAGCCAGAGTCAGGGCTGGTTTCAGGGCCCTTGACGCCCTGGGCTACCCGCTATTGTTGCCCCCCCACTTGGTGCCCCAGCCCCCAACCACAGTGGCCTGCAGCAGGAGGCCCTGTGCTGGGAGGACCCTGCGGCCCTCTGTCCCCAGCTGGGGCAGGGCTGGCTGGTGCATGGGTGGCCTCTGGTGCAGTCCCCCTAGGGCGATGGACCCTGCAAGGTTGGGCCTGTTGCACCATGCACTGGCTGGCCTGAGCCTTGAAGTGGAGCAAACAGACACTTTGGGGGCAGGGGGGGATCAGACCAGCCAGCCTGGGGGCAAGGCAGGAGTATGGAGCGTGGTCTCTGGCAGCTGCCCCCCTCCATTCCAGAAAGTGGGGGCAGGGCTCAAGCTGGAGTTTTTGGGGCTGGAGACCAGGGCCCCTCTTTAGGCCATGGCCTGCAGCTTCAGACCCTGTAGCCCCTCCATTGATCTGGCCATGGCCAGAGCTATGGGACTCCAGCACGTCTTTCTTATGTGTTCTGTTCAACAAAGCTCTTTGAGTTGCAATGTAAGATACAAACTGGACATTGGTGAAAATCAGTGTTTTGGTCACTTCCCTGATGTGTACTGGAGGCACCACACTCAAAGGCAAGCTTGCTTGTGAGATGGTCTTTTGTGAGGTGTTTACTTGCTGGGAACCTGCTGCTCATGTTGAAGTGGTACCCGAAATCTTAGGCGCATGCACGTGCTCAGAATAGTCCAGAATGAAAAACGAATGAACGAGACCATATGTGATAAAAGGCAGATTGGTGGGAAGAAAAAGGCAGAAGGAAAATGTAAAGACAGTAGGACGGCAGAAAGAAAAGGCATATTTAATGGAACCATGCTAGGTCTGATTCTCGACTCCGTCACACATGACTAAGCTGGGTGCAATTTTATAGTCTTCAAAGTCATTATGCTGGTATAACAGGGTAGAAATAAGGCCAGGGAGTTAATACGTAGAGTCAATGGATTTCAGGTTTTAATACCAACTTTGGTACTTTTTTTATTTTTTTGCATTTCCAAACACAAAACCATGACACAAAAGAAAACACCAGCATCTGGGCTCCTTGAAATCAGTGGATTTACAATGGATTTCCACTTGTGCAAATGAAGTCAGGAGCTGTCGCACTGGTCCCTACACCCAGCTCTTAGAAATGAGCACCCAGATGTATATGTAAGAGAAATCTAGCTCATTAATTTAATTGAGAGCATGGTGATTTTAAACATTGCAACAGAATTGAAGATTTTTCTTCTTTACAGTCCCTTCTCTTGCTCCCCATTTCTAGTGTCTGTAAATGGAATTGACCTTTTCATCTGTCACCCGCCTCCCCGGTGGAGATGGCTTTATGGAAACAGCAGCAGTGATGGAGTAACTAATGTAGGTGCGTTTAAAAGCTGCTGTTCAGCATCACCAGAGATAACAAACAAGGACTTATTTGTTTTGCTGAACTAGACTAACATGGCTACCCCTCTGGAACTTGTCACCAGAGATGACAACACTTAGTCCCAAAATATGTAAATGTTTAAAATATGGGCAGTTTGGTGACAACAAATACCTAATTTATCTGCCATCTGTCAAACAGATTCTCCAATATGGCCTGGTGCAGTGGATAGACAAGTTAGTGTTTAAGGAGAATTGTAAATTGAATATAACGCCCCAGAATGAGCATTGCTGATGAACGATCTTTCTTCTCCCTCACTAATGGCCACAGACCTTGATATCTGTATTTAGGGTTTTTTCCATTTCTAGGCTCCTGGTATCAGCCTATCAACCTTGTGAGAAGCAGCGCAGTACCAAAAGGATCATAGGAACTGCTGTGCTGGATCCAGCCACCCATCGCTGGCTCCTTTCTCTGACACTGGCCTGGACCAGATAATCCGGAGCAACAGTTCTCAACCACTGTGTTGGGACACATTACTGTATCACCACACAGCAGTAAGTATGTTACGGAGAGCTGGGGAGGTGGCTGGATTTGGCCTGGGGAGCGTGAGCTGGTTTGTCCTGTAGGGTCACAAAATACCACCAAGTGTGTTGTGACCCACCAAAGGTTGTGAACCACTGCTCCAGAGGATGTTCACTCTGAGATGGACAATGATGGAATAAAAAAGAAGAGTGAGGGCTTATACCTTCCAGACTTGTGGTTCATGTTATGTCATTACTGATGCATCTCTGGATGTTCTCATCATCAGTACAAATAGCTCATCCTTTGCTGAATCTGCTAGGTGGTCAGCCTCAATGCTATCTTATTGCAGGGAGTTCCGCTGACTCACTGTGCATTTTCCTGTATCCCTTCTGTTTTAAATCTGCTGCCTGGGTTCCGTGTCCAGCATTGAAAATGACTCCTTGGGTTACTCATGGCCTCCTTCTGTGCCTCAGTTTCCCCACTTGTAAAAAAAAGGGACTGATGCTGTCCAGCTTTGTAAAGTGCTTTGAGATCTAAGTATGACAATGCAAGTTAAGAGCTGTTATTACCGGATCAGCACAGCAGGTTGTCACTACACGGGCAGATAGCCTTTGATCACAGTGATCATAAGACATTCACTCCCCCTGCAACAGCTCCCCTTGATAACTCCTGCCCTGGGCTGATGAAAGAGAGGGCCCCAAGTCAACACGCACCAGATGGAAGGAAGAACCAGAGAAGCCCAGCTCCCACATAATGGGAAGGTACTCTGGAAATGTCTGCTGAGAGGTCCTGAATCCCAGAAAGGGAGAGAGACAATGAATCCAATCCTGCTGGTATCTACCCAGGGGTGAATGAGGAATAAATAACAGCCTCTCATCATTAGAGTTACAATGCTGTGTGGAAGAGGACTTTGAGGCCCTGAGATTCCTTCCTGAATTAGCCAGAGGTCTTTAAGCTGACAAGGAGAAAAGGGAAATACTCACTTGCCCCATCACAAACACGTTCTCTCCCTCCTAGCCCCTTATTTGCCAGTCCGCGTCAATAGGGGGCTGGAGATGACATTGCCCAATGCACCAGGATCACAGGGCACCAGAATATCATGAATACTTTGATTGTCAGTGCCTTGGGGCAGGGGCTTTCTTTTTGTTCTGTGTTTGTACAGCACCTCTTCCTCTGCCCTGGGAGCCTGGCTGGGGGGCAGGTCGCAGAGCAGTGACAACTTAGGGAGCAGGTCCCCAGGACAGTAATGGCTGGGGGGCAGGTCGCAGAGCAGTGACAACTAAGGGGGCAGGTCCCCAGGACAGTAATGGCTGGGGGACAGGTCGCAGAGCAGTGACAACTTAGGGGGCAGGTCCCCAGGACAGTAATGGCTGGGGGGCAGGTCGCAGAGCAGTGACAACTTAGGGGGCATGTCCCCAATCCCAGAGCAGTAATGACTTAGGGGGCAGGTCTGCAGGGCAGTAATGGTTGGGGGGCAGGTCCCAGGACAGTGACAAGTTGGAGGGCAGGTTCCCAATCCCAGAGCAGTAATGATTTGGGGGGCAGGTCCCCACAACAGCAATGGTTGGGGAGCAGATCCCGAAATCCCAGAGCAGTAATGACTTGGGGTGCAGGTCCCCGGGACAGTAATGGCTGAGGGGCAGGTTCCCAATCCCAGAGCAGTAATGATTTGGGGGGCAGGTCTCCACGACAGTAATGGTTGGGGGGCAGATCCCGAAATCCCAGAGCAGTAATGACTTGGGGGGCAAGTCCCCAGGACAGTGACAAGTGGGAGGGCAGGTCCCCAGTCCCAGAACAGTAATGATTTGGGGGGCAGGTCTTCACGACAGTAATGGTTGGGGGGCAGATCCTGAAATCCCAGCGCAGTAGTGACTTGGGGGGCAGGTTCCCAATCCCAGAGCAATAATGATTTGGGGGGCAGATCCTGAAATCCCAGAGCAGTAATGATTTGGGGGGCAGGTCCCCAGGACAGTAATAGTTTGGGGGCAGGTCCGGGGGCAGTGACAAGTTGGGGGGCAGGTCCCGAAACCCCAGGGCAGTAAGGATTTGGGGGGCAGGTCCCCAGGACAGCAATGGCTGGGGGGCAGGCCCCGAAACCCCAGGCAGCAATGGCCGGGGCAGGTGCGGGGCGGGCGGGCTCCGTGCGGAAGGACCGGGCTGGCCCCGCCCCGGCTGGCGGCAGAGGCGGCCCCGCACGGCCCGGCTCGGCGCGGCGATGGTCCGGCGGGGCGGCTGAAGGATGGAGGCGGCGGGGAGCGCGGCCGGGTCCCGGCTCGGCGCCCTGCTGCTGCCCGGGCTGGTGCTGGGGAGCTGCCTGCTGCGGGCGGGAGCCAGCGCCCCGGGTGAGTCCTGCCGGGGAGCAGCCTAAGCCCCGCTGGTAGCGGGTCCCGGTCAGACGGGAAAGGGGCCGGCAGCTCGCCTCTTGCCGGGGGGAGAATGGCTGGGAAAGGGGGGGGGGGTGGCCACCGCTGGGGCTTGGCTGGTTTTCCTGCTCAAACCTTTCACTGCCAGTGAGTGACCCTCTGCATCTAAAAATAACCCTCCCCCAGCCCGGTGCCGGGCTCCCGGGGCAGAGGAAGAGGCGATGGTGCTGCAGGGAAGGTGCCTAGGCTGGCGGTGAACCTGGCTGTGTCTGTACAGACGCAGGGAGAACCAGGAAATCTCAGGAGGATCCAGATGTTTGCCTAGCTGGTGTGTGACCAGGAAGACAAGGCGGTTGGCGTACAGTGAGAAGGATCAACACGCTAATATAAAACATGAGCGGTGTGAATTTTAATATGAATAGTTTAGGGCTTCGCAATGTTTGACCAGTGCTTGCCCATGAATCTCCCTGAGATGATTAAAATAACCAATAACCTTGTTGACAAGGTAAAAATTTCTTTGCTCTGTAATAAGACTTCAGATTTGACCCCAATGACATAATATCGCAGGCCTCCATATGGCTCTCATGGGGACAGAAGGCCAGTATCTTCTCTGCAGGTTAACAAAAATCTTGTGAGTTTATGACCACCGTAAACATGGACTTCTTAAAAATCAGGGTGGTTTACCCAGGAAAAACTTTATGCCCATTCCCGGGACAGGGAACTCTTCATGCCTAAAATGTTGGAGGAGAAATTTAGGTTTATACAGAAATTTATTTGCATTTCATAAGCTGCCAGTGTTGGGTTTTTCAAAGTCATGGAGCATGAATGTACAAAAACAGGCAATGCGCTTTTAAGTCATGTGGGGTTTTGTCCTCTCCTGTGTTGCGGAGGCATCTGTTCTGGCCAGCCTCAAGTCGAATAGCACTATCCAACAAGAAGGCTGGCCCTTGAGGTGTTAGATCTATGCAGCCCATGGCAGTGAGTCTCCCAGCCTGGATATAGAGATGCAGCTTATCAAAGCTCAGGCTAACTAGCAGTCTAAAACTAGCTGTGTAGATGGCCCTGGAGCAGCTCTAAAGCCCACAAAGAGGGACAGGCTCCAGTCCAAGCTGTGTGTGTAAAGCCTTGTCTTTATAGCTGGTATTTGAACGCTCACCCAAGAACCCTAGCCCACGTCTGTCCATCTGGGCTGGGGGCTTGCAGCTGGGTGTACACTGAAGATATGTCTATGCTGCTGTGAGGCCCCCACAGCTGGTCCGTGGCAGCTCTCTCAGGCTCACGGGGCTCTTTAATTGAAGTGTAGAGGCTGCGGCGTGAGCTTGGCGACCCTCCCACCTCTCAGGATGTCACAGGCTGCGTGGTTTTATCCCTAAAAGCATTTAGCCTTTTGCCTTTTTCCACCTCCTTTTCTATTGTCTGGAGACCAGGACAGCAGCCGGCTGGCTCATCCATCAGGCAATGCCCAAGACGTGGTCATTGTGTAGCAAAGGAATGGCTAGTGACTTTCTGTAAGGGTTTGGTCCTCTTATCCTCACATGCTGGACCTAACTCCTTCATGGAGCCCCATTGACTTGAGTGGGATTCCTCTATGGAGGAAGTGTCCACACATGGATCAGACCCTGCAGCCCTCCATCCGACCCTCGCATGACCAGAGGGTGGTGTCTGCAGAGGGAGAATAAACTCATAGTAATCATGTCTGAGTTGCTTCTCATTGGCTTTCTAAGCCGTGCCTTTGAGAATGTAATAAAAATAAGAGTTCGCTGTCTCTAATGCAGTCAGGTAGGCAGGATGCTGCTGGCAGTTGCTGCAGTGAGTGTGATTTGCTGCAAACTTTTACACTTGGTTGGTTCTGTTTGCTGAAATATTAAAAGATGCTTGTACTCATGGGTCTGTTTTCAGACTAGTGGGAGAGCATTCATCCGGCGCTGGGTTGGATCATTGTTTCAGAATCAGGGTTGGGCAGAGTCCTGCAGCACATGTTGTAATGTGGCTTTGTAAAGTGGAGTTATTTTAACAATGACCTTAGAGTCTTGCCAAGCTGTCATGAAAATGTACCAGCTCGGGCACGATGATTGCACATCCCCTCCCTTCATTGTTATGATTACTGATCGTGAACAAAAATACTTACTCCGAAAAAAAAAAAAGACTCCCTAAAATTACTTCTCTTGAGTGAGTAGAATTTTGCTAGGTTTCCCCTGTTTTCCTTTAAAAGAACTTAAGTGAGATTTTTTTTGCCCGCCATAGTAACCTCTGGCTGCTACCTTCTTCCAGGAGTGGCAACAAGAGCGAAGGAGCTTGTTTTGGAGGATTCAAAGTTCATGTGTGTGCTGTGTTCATTTGAAAAAAACCTCAGTGGCTGATTTCTAGGTTGTGGCTGATGTGTAGGAATAGAATAAAAAATAGCCTTGGCTCTGGATTTCAGAGTGTTTCAATGCACAGAAACCGGTCCCCTGAGAGCGACTTGAATTCTAAGAGTTAATGTATTTTGTCTGTGGAAGTGAGGATTTCTCTTGCTCCGGTAGGTTGCTCTTCAGTTAAATGGCAAACGTGTTTGTCAATTTCCAAAGGGATAGCCGTGTTAGTTTAGTCCAGCAAAAAAACAAGGAGTCGTGTGGCACTTTGAGACTAACAGATTTATTTTTCGCATGAGCTTTCGTGGGAGAAAATCCCACTTCCTCAGATGCTTTGAAGATGGGTGAACTTACAGAAGGGAATGAAACTAAATGCAAGGGGGTGTAAAACATAGTATCAGGTCATACAGTAACAACAAATCAGAGCAGTTGTTAGGTTCAAACCATGGGAAGCCTGAAGTCAAATTATCTTTTGTAATGGGAAAAGAACCCATAGTCTCAATTAAGTCCTGCTTTCACAGAATTTAGCTTGCATATTAATTCGAGTTCAGCTGTTTCTCTTTGAAGTCTTGATGTACAAACGTGTTTGTAACTTCTGGCTAATATTAGGGATGAAAAGTTAACAAAAAGGCAGTATCCTTGGTTTATGGGACACACAACTTTTACAGTGGAATCAGGTCAGGTGTTCGGAGGTAATAAGCAGGGCAATTGCCCAGTGCCCCACACAGAGATGACAGGATGGTGGGGGGCAGTTTGTGGGGTCACATGCCCCTCCGGATTTGCTGCTTGTCGACACAGATCGAGCACCCTCAGTAACACTGCTGAATCTGACTGCCTTCACTCTGTCCCCTCCGATGATCTGCAAGCATGGCTCATCTGTGGCCCCAGCCCCTCCAAAGCCAAGTTGAGGGTTGGGCTTCAGTCCTGGGTGGCAGGGCTCAGGCGTCAGCGGGACGGAGCCCCACTCCTTAGCTACGGCCCAGCCAGTCTAATGCTGACCCGGAGTGGAATGTGTCTTTATCAGTAAGCAGATAGGCTGTAAAAATTATCCCTCTTATCCTGGGAGCGAGTGCCCACTGACATTTCACAGTGCCAGCGCGCTCCTATAGGACTTCAGTGTTATGTCTTTTAAGGGACCCATGACGGTCCTGGCTAGCCTTTTGCTGCTGGAGAGATGGACGCTATCCAGCAGAGGAGAGGGCAGTAGTGGAATAATTAAGTGTGAGTAGGTGGCGGGTGATGGGATGGTAAAGGAGAGACTAGACTGAGTGGATCTTCAGATTTTCATCATGTCCATGGATGATCCTTCACAACTGACTTTGGAAAACTTACCAGACACCCACTTGCCAGAGGTACTCTGGTGATGCTATGCACAGCTTGCAAAGCCTTACTGACTTAGGAACCTAGATCTCATTCTCAAAAGTGATTTAGTTTTCGAAGTGCCTAAGTCCCTTTAAAATGAAGTTAGGGTCCCAAAGCAGTTATGTGGTGCAACACTGAGCCCAGCAATGCCTATGTGTTTTTAGGAATCTGGCCCTGACTCTGCGAGCCTGAGGATGATATGAAAATTGGGGGAAAAGGAGTGAGGGCGAGAATGTTGGAGGATACAGCATGTCCAATGCCTTGATTACTACCCATAACTTTCTGCTGGCAGCAGATGATGTTCCAGCCTGTTTCTCTGTAGCCCGCAGCTTTTGAAACAGCAGGACTGAAACTGAGCAGTGTTTGGTCAGTTTCACTCAGGGGCTGCCAGAAAACTGAGCAAAGCTAGAGCCTGGCAGCTTATTTCAGTGTCGGGGGAAGACAGTGCTGCATTGGTTTACACTTAGGTCACATCTGGAAGATTATTTCAAGCTATAAAGTCTTAATGTTTAAAATGAAAACTTCTGGGGAAGGTGGTAAATTAGATCTGCTCACTCCTGGGGCCACCAATTAACAGGGCTTGTTTTTTCAAGCCTTGTTTGTTGAGAGGAGAGAGCTGACGACTAATAATCTCTTCCTTTGCAATGTTTGGTGGTGGCAAAATCTCTAGTGGCTTCTGGATAGGAGTCGTGTAGCTGCTCGCTGGATGTTGTTCCTAGTAAAGTAATTAAAGCAGTTTCCACATTTTCCAGAAGAAACAATTTGAGATCCAATATTGTACAAAAAAGTTATTTCTGTAGAAACTCGTGGTGTTTCAAGAAAGTCCAATGACCTCGCATAATTAGCTACAAATTTAGGGCATTGCAAAGCTGAAAAGGTTTCTTTGGGGTTATGGGCTTTGAAGTAGAAACTTCTCCCATCAAAGCTTTCTCCAAAGCAAATCTTCACATGGAACAACCTGACTCAGCAGTGGAAGTTTCAGCCTTTTGGGATCTCAGCTTACTAGAGATGTTTCCCCAGCATCGCTGCTGACATGAGCAAGTTTGTGGTGAGGTTTTCTTAGGAAGCTTTTTTCATTAGGGTTTGTAGGTGGGGTTTTGATGCATGTGGCAGAGGGACAAAGGAGATTGAGAACTGTATCCAGAACCTGACAAATCTCATCTAGTTGCCGCCAGCAGAGTCCCTAGAATTTAAGTTGTCTCTCACAGCAAAGTTTCCAGCCTTCATGACCTGGAAGAGAGCACCATGGTGAACCAAGTGGAAACCTGGGTGGTGATGTCAGCTTCCTGGCTTCTCCAGTGTCTCCACATCTCCAGAGTTAAATTAACCAGACTGGTCCACTTTGCTGCTCTGATGCTGTGGACGGCTGTCAGTTTAATTCTGCGCAGGGTCAGGAAAGCTGAGCAGCCGCAGTGACAGATGATAAAGATATTAATGGATTGAGGATCCACAAATAAAGGCTGGAGGGTGCATAGAATAGTGGAGACATACTCTTCTCATCTACAGCCATTTTCCCAAAATTCAGGAGCTAACTGTGAATCTTGGAAGCCCACCTAGAACCTGCCATGGATAGGTGGGAGAATAAGTGGTTCCTTGCTTGGGACCTTGCAAGTGGTTCTCCAACTATTCTTCCCAGCTCAGACCCTTGGCCCAAACTTTTTTGTTAAGGCCGCTGGCTGGTCGGTTTTAGTTTGACTAGCAAGTGTCTAGAGCACTTTTTCAGTCTCTGGTTGTACCGTAAAGGTCTTCTGTTCCATAGATTTCCCTCAGAAACATGCCTGGCCAACGCTGTTCTCAGAGCTGCTTTCTCTTGAATTAGTCTTCTGTATTGTTTGCAAACTGTGGGGGTGGAAGGTACATACACATCTTTAAAGCTGCCTGCCAAGATAAACAGGAGATCTTCCTATATTCAGAAAGGCACTACTAAAAATATATGAGGGGGGGAAATGTACATTCTCTGTTTGGAGACAAGAACAAGTAGATTTCCCTTTAAGCCATCTTCTCTTCCTCTAATCAGCCACTGTCCATATGAAGGATACAGCCTCAAAATACACATCTGAACGCACAGAGGCTTTCAGAGGAAGTCACAGATTCCCACATTTCCTCTAGGCTTTATTTGTTTGGAGGGTGTAGTCTCTATCCTGGTGCTGTGATCCGACATCTGAATCCACAGGATGGAAATCAGAAGTGCTGCTGGGCTTTTGAAAGATGCGATTGGCTGTCATGCTCTGGTGCTTGAGGTCCATGCCATAACTTCACAGCCAGTGGAAGGTGGTGCGTAGTTTGGTTAAGGAAGGAGTTTTCCGTAAAGTGTTTTCATGGATTCAAAGACCAGAAGGAACCAGTGTGGTGAGCTAGTCTGACCCCCTGTAGCACAGACCAGAGAACTTCTCTGAAGTTAAGTCCTGTTTGAATGAGGTATCTCAGGAACATATCCAGGCCTGACTGAAAAACTGAGTGCTGGAGAACCCACCAGGAGCCTTGTTCCAACAATTAATTACCCTCACTGCTTGTTTATTTCCTGCCTGAATTTGTGTGGTTTCAGCTTTCCATCACTGGATCTTGCAACACCTATGGTTGACCCGCTGTCCACTATCAGAAATTTTGTCTTGTGGGCAGAATTCAGGTTTTGAACCTGTTGGGTGGAAGGAGGAGGTTTCTGCTCAGATGCTCTCTAAATTGAGATGTGGTGTTTTCAAAAGAAACTCAGGAATAAATTATCAATGGAAAGCAGTGCTTTTTTTGTGATGGTACTCAAGGGTATGGAGTACCTGCACCTTTTTTGCTGGCCCTGTTGCCCGGCTGGGGAGGGCAGAATCAGTAGGGGGAAGGAGCATGCCAGCACCTTTTAACAACAAAAAAAAAGAAGCACCGATGGAAAATAAGATTCAGAGGCGTAGCATGCAGTCGGATTTAAGCAACAGCAGAACTCGAGGATTAAACAGGGACCTGTTTCTCAGAAACTGCCATCTGAGGCCTGATTATTTTACCAGTTATTGAGTTTCTGCTGAACAACAAACGCTGAACTGCTTTCTGATAGCACACAGCATGTGGGTAGGGATTTGTCTCTCAAATGACCAAGGAACAGAGTACTCTAATATCCTTCACTTTCCTCCGAGATCCTGTGGTGGTTCTTGAGCGATTCAGTTAGCGCAAAGCACCGGCAAAGGCAGCTGTCATAGGGTTGATGTAGTTCAGGTACTTCTGCATAATGAAGTAGTTTTTCCTGAGGACGTGAATTAAAATAATCTAACCTGACACTGGGAGCAGCACTCTGACATTTCATTCTTGGGTTGGGTTTCAGATAGCAGGTGCCACCCGTGTTTGCTTTAGGGTATGGCTGTCTGCCTTTGGTATCCAGATTAGTTTTGTAATAGGTGCAACCAGTAAATAAATGTGTGTTGTACAGGGATACAGTCAGAACTAAATCAGAATCTTGCTGGTACACTTCCAGATATGCCAGGGAGGGGAAATTACCCCTGATATGCTTCCAGATGTGCCGAGAAGGGGAAATTACTCCTCTTTGGGGGAGAGAGAGGTTGCCCACCATGGTTTGGTTCTCTCAATGCAACACTGGTGAAAAAGAACGAGGTGGGTTTTAATGTTTTGTTGGCCAGATTAAGAGGCGTTTGGGGTGTTTGCTGGTAATGCTTTCGGCCCTAAAATTCTAGCTCGCCCATAGGAAGAGTGTCCTGTTGACAGGAAATCGATATTACTCAGTGGACTCTGTATACATTGTGGTTCTTCAGGGAAATATTGAAGGGCCTGGAACTTCTGTTCAGTTTTACAGGATTGTTCCTGTAAAGACACTTGGACTGAAATATCAGAACCTCTCCCTGGTGTTAAAGCACCCAGGGAGGGGGACGGACGTGGCCTTTATCTTGTAATCTGTCTTTTCACATCAGGTGTGTCACTTGTTTATATAGTGACAGTGGAGTCAGAAATTACTGCAGCCCTGAGCCATGCCCTCTGCCTCCTGGAATGCGCTACCCTGATTTGGGAAATGGCTTATTCACCCGTGGCATGGGACCTCTTCTGTGGGAGAGGGGAGAATTGAACATTTTAAGAGGGATGTCTTACAATAAACATGTCTCCCCATTTTTGGACTCTGATTTCTGGTTTTCTGCCTTAATTTTCTTGGTAACTTGGTGCAAACTGCAAAGGGACAAAGCTGCTAATGTCAAGTCTCCTTGCCCCCGTCCCCCCAGCCTGGGTGGTGAAGATGAGGCTCTGTCACTGAAGAAGATGAGGAGGAAGACTTGCCTTATCTTTAATGCACTAGGCTGGGAATTGGGAGATTTGGGTTCAAGTTTCTGACTCTGCCACAGACTCCCTTTGTGGTCTGGGCAAGTCTCTTCTCTGTGCCTCAGTGCATCTGTAAACTGGGGATAATATTTCTTCCTTTCACCCATGCTTTTTGTCTTGTCCATTTAGATGGAAAGGAGGAGGGGACGGCTCCTCTCTCCTTCTCCACCTCACAGCAGGTTTGAGGATAAATACATAGTGTGGTCCAGGTGGCCGTGTAAGTACCTTTGGTAAACAGCAAAAATATCCTTAGGTCTGTTGTTTTCGCTGGGGAGAAAGTGGTGGGTGTGAAAGCTTGTTGTCATCAATAGACACTACTGGGAGTCCTGGTTGTTCCTGGCTGGTGGGGCAAGAAGGCAGCATGGGTGTCTGAGGGGTGTGGAGACTGAATCCCTGAGATTCCCTTCTTAGAAGAGGTCACTCAGACAAACTTCTATCCCACAGTAGTCCTTGAACTTGGAAATCGTAGCCTCCGCCCTGGTTTCTGCTAGACACTTACTGTAGTGTGCTGAAAGGGAGAAACAAATGAACGTTGTGCCCTTTTTTGTCTGTGTTCTGACACGTGTATTTCTCAAAAGAGCATTTTATTCTGTTTACATTAGAAATTCAGATGTTGCCTGACCTGTTCCTCTGGAAACATGTCAAGGAGGCCAGGTCAGGTCATGGCATCAGACATCCTGCAGGTGGAACTTGATAGACAGGGAAAGTGACTTTTCGAATGTTTTGGTTATTGGTAACATGCTGGAACTTGGTTTTCTGATAAACAGTTAGGAGAGACTCTCATTGGTGATGATGTGAAAGCCTGCCCCTTCTGCCGTAGCTGGGGTTCAAAATCCACACCTGCACCGCAATCGAATGAGTTCTTCAACAAAAAAGCAACAAGGAGTTGTGTGGCACTTTAAGACTAACAGATTTATTTTTTGCATGAGCTTTCGTGGGAGAAGATCCCACTTCCTCAGATGCTTCGAAGATGGGTGAGGAACTGGGATCTTCTCCTATGAAAGCTCATGCAAAAAATAAATCTGTTAGTCTTAAAGTGCCACACAACTCCTTGTTGTTTTTTTACTGGGCTAGACTAACACGGCTATCCCTTTTGAAACTCTTCAACAAAGCCAGACTTCGTATTTCTGGGCTTAGCATGCAGAATATGGCAAAGAACCTGGGGTGGGAAAACTTTTTCAGCCTTCCTTTATACATGATGAAGAAGCCAAAAGGGCATAAACCCCAGTTGCTCCTGGCAGGTTTAAAGGAGAAGAGGATCATGAATTAGTACTGGCATGAGAAGTGTTTAAAAGTCAAAGTGTGTAGCTCTGCTGTAATGCTATGGACTTCTAACGCCTTGAAAGACTGCTAGTAAATAAATTTTGTCCTACAGAAAGTGCTTTATTGCTCATCCCACAATTTGACAACCTAGGTGCTTTTGCAAGTACCTAGCTAGGCAATAAAGTGGCTTTTGGAGAGTAGCTCACTGACTTGCAAGCTGAGGGAATGTGAGGGAGAACCAAGTTGAGCACTGAATGTCTAGGTATAGTGGCTGTTCTTCAGGCAACTTCAAGAAGCAGTGGAAAGGAGAAACTCCAGTCACGCTTTGCTAGGATGGAGTCAAAAGAGCTGAGTTTCTCCCTGTTTTCATTGGCCTCTCTTTTTCCTCCAGCTGGACTGCAGGGTAAGTAGATCCTGATCTAGGACTGTGAAATTGGAGTGCTTTGAGAGTGGTCCTTAAGAGAGCGCATGGATCACATAGATGGGCAGGCTGGCTCCAGGGTGTAATAGCTGCCAGCTAAAATTCGTTGTGCTGTTCAATACCATTCTGGCTGCACTCCACTAAGTTCCCTGCTGGGAAAGTGAGTAAGCAGCCATACGCACAAATTAACTCTTGCACGGGACTGCAGTAGGTGAGTGGGCATTGCACAAATGCTTTGAGGTAGCAAGCATGGGACTCTCAACTTAGCAACTAGATCATGAAACTGGGAGTTGGGGGACCTGGGTCTGTTCCTGCGTTGGCCTATGGCCACTGGTGCACCTTGGAGATCTCCCCTCTCTGATCCTTTTTCTCTTTAGTGTGGTTAGAGGGAGTCCCTTCCCCAAAGAGCTTACAATACACTTATTCAAGATTAGCCTTGTACATATTTTAAGTAATTATTTTGTTTGAGCTTTTTATTAAGGAAAATTACAATAAAACACTGCTGTACCACTTGGGACAGAGCCTGATACTGAGTCAAGTAAATATTCAAAGAACCAGGCTAAAGTTTCTGATTTGCTGCTTAGGAAGCTGTTCTCCTCTGAGCACACTGACCACATTTATAAATCTCTATTTGGTGCTCCTCTTGTGTACTGCTTGGTGTGAAAGATTTTCTTTGAGTAGGCCAGTCCATACTGTGCTCTACCACAATTCCACAAGAAGGGAAAGTTATGTTTCCATTAACTTGCAATAAACGTCCTGCTGTTAACAATTTAAAAAAATGTATTGTTTTGTTTAAAATGTGGGTCCTTTACTGGATCATTAAGGAAGGGGCTCAAAAATCAGGGACCCTTTTATGCTTTTTCCCCCGGATCAATGAGAGAAATATCTGACAGCAAAAGAGCTCTCAGATCTAACTTCCGTTCCCCCCTCATGCCATCTAGTGGGAGCAAAATCCTGTCCCTTATAATATTTTCTTATTGTTTCACTCCAATGGGAAGGAAAGTGCTTCAGGGAATGAAAAGTCTCTGCTGCTTTAAAACCAAGGAGCTAATGAATGTGTTGAGATCCAGCTGCAGTCTCCTCTATTGCATTTGCTCTCTAGGCTGCAAGAGTCAGCAGCCTTCCCAGTTGTTTAGTCTCCCCTTTCAAATGCTGCATGAAAGGGTTTGCTGACTCCAGTCTCTGTAAAACCTCTGTTAAAGGGCTGGCGCTCTTTATAGCACTGAAGGTATGAAATGGAGGTTGAATGGGTTTAATTTAGCTGGCTGCTTTCCATTTCTCTGATGCTCTGGGATGCTTTTTTGCCCATTATCCAGAGCGTCATATTGTGTATGGAATTGTGCTTGCCTGGTATCCCTAGCTCCTAACAGCAGCAAGTGGAAGAATCTGTCTGAGAGGGAGTCTTCACTTCTCACTCCTTTTAACATATTAGGAGTATTTTTAAATCTCCACTTCTCCATGGAAACTCTCCAAACCCCAGATATTTCTCTGACATCCCAGTTACCACTGACAGATCTTATTCTCATGGCTGATGCGGCTGCTCTCGTTGCTATTTAGATCCAGAAAATGAAGAGGCAGCAATTAGAGAGGAGAATGGTTTCTAAGGCAGCTATGTATATAAACAGAAGCTTTTCAAAACCTATTGCTTGAACCAGCACCTTCTGTGGCAGATTTACAGAGCATCATATTCTTGAAGAGGTGGGATATCGTTTGGAATTGAAAGGCTAAAGGACAGACCTTGGGTGTGAATGCAGCAATAAACGGCTCCTTTCACCATAAGTTGATGGAAATGTTTTTCCTCCTTAAGTTGGCTGAGAAATTTCTGAGCCTGTGGATTCTTTCCTTGTGGGATGACAAGTTCCAGAGGGATAGCTGCGTTAGTCTAGTTCTCCCACGAAAGCTCATCTGATAAATAAATTTGTTAGTCTTTAAAAGTGCCTCCAGACCCCTTGTTTGTTTCCCCATGGGGAATTCCTCTAAGCGTCTTAGTTATAAATACTTCCTGATGGGATGGGGAATGACATACGGGCTGAGTGGATTTATTTGTCGTGCACATTTGTAATAGGGACTCTTTCATTTGTGTTTCAGAACAGCTGGTGAGCTATCCCTCTGGTGGAAATTGTCCTACCTTCATTGACTCAGATGGGGCTATGACAATAAACAGCAGCAAAGGGGAAGTGCGTGTGGATGTCAAATGCACAATGATAGACCTGGTAGCTTGTATTCCTTGCTGCAGAGGCCAGCTGTCATTTCCAGAAAGGAGGCTTGTTTTTCCCTTGGTGTGTTGATAAATCTTTTTCCCCTTAAGATATCGTGGTGTTGTGAAGGGTGCCATTGTCCATGGAAGAGCAACCCCTCCTTGACTGTAAACAGGCGTGCTTTCCAGCTGCAAAAAATTTTGTGCTGTGATCAGAAAAGTGCCTCTTACTGGATCAGCACTGCAGATATCTGTGGCTCAGTTACTGAAGAGTGATAGCCATGTTAGTCTAGTCCAGTAAAAAAACAACAAGGAGTTATGTGGCACTTTACGACTAATAGATTTATTTTTTGCATGAGCTTTCGTGGGAGAAGATTCCAGGAAGTGGGATCTTCTCCCACGAAAGCTCATGCAAAAAATAAATCCGTTGTTTTTTTACTGAAGAATGAGCCTGCCTTCTTTTCTCTCCTCTACACCTTAAATCATACCAACAGTGAGAGAAATCAGAAAATCATGCAATGACGTCCACTCGGAAACCCCTGGTCTAGTGCATGAAACTAGATTGGAGAAAGTCCTAGACAAAGATGCTATAAGGAACAGTCGTGTGCTGTCCTCTGTGGGGACTGAAATGGTGTCTTAGGCTACCTCTCGTTTCACTGTGCTGTTGGAGAGCGAATGGCTCGGCGGCCGACGTGGAATGGATGCGTATTTCAGGAATCGGTCTAGGTTCTTACTGAGCGCCTGTGACCATAGAATCTGAGTGGCAGCTAGCAACCTGAAATTTCGGTCCTCTTTATTCTAACAATATTGCCTCAGTTTCTTTGCTCCTCTGCACCCACCTGTGTAAGATCAGGGTATATTTATGAGTTAACAGCTGGTAGAAAGAGCATAGATGGGTGGAATGAGTAAATTAGAAGCAGCTGCTGATGGGCGTGCGAGTAGGTGGAAATAAATGAGAAAACAAATGAGAGGCTGGTGGCTCTGCTCTGCTTGCTGCCTGATCAGGGAGAATGGGGAGACTTGTCCCCCGGTGACTGAGCTCCTCTTGGCCTGAGTCATATAGAACAGCTTTTTTTTCCTCTCCTGAGCACCTGTCATGCAGCAACGCTACTTGGGTTAGTGGCTCATGAGAGAGACATGGACAGCTCTTTGGAACTGTGGAGGTATTTGAGAATTTGCTCTTCATTGTAGTCTTGTAGCTATCTCTTTGCACCGATCCATTTTGCTAGGTGTCTGCTTTGACCTGGCAGGTATTTCCTGGATAAATCCACATCTTTGTATGTGTTGCTGTTGCCAAAATGTGGCCCTTTCCCGGCATCCCTGTGATGTACTTAATTTGTGAAAACCTCCCTTCCTTCCTTCTATGGGATCCAGCATGGAAAGCAGTCTGCAGGGCAGGTTTGCCTAAAACAGCTCATCTTCTGGGTCACAGAAGCATTAGAGGAGTTAATAGGCTTATATGCCTCCTTTGTGCTGATTTAGTTACGGGGTGCGTTTGGGATAGAGAGATTTAGTATTGGGCTCTCTGTAAATGGGGAATCAACTATTGAGACAACCACACAACAATTCATTCTCCCCTCTTGTGAATGTCCATGTGTGTTAGCAGGATTTGCTTTCTAACCCCAGGGGTTGGAGCAGGATTTTTCACTGGTCAGCCGCACTAAAGGACAAAGAGGTTCTCATTTATTTGGAAGCCTCTAACTGAAATGAAAGCCAAGCCTTCTGGAGAGAGAACAAAGTGTAGTCTGTCATCTAATAGGTGTATGAACAGCTTCTAGCACTGTGGAGCCCTCATCTGGGCTGAGGCCTGGAATGAAAGGATTTTTTTAAAGTCACTGATTTTTGGGAGCTCTACTTTGGCATCTCTAAAGAGCTGTAATTCCCCCCTCTCCCGCCCCAGGGTGGGTGCTCAGTACTACATGTCGGGTCTACTTGATGTGTCCCAAGTTGGGCACCTAAGCATCATTAGTGGTGACTTCTGAAAATCATGCCTCAGTATTTTAGTTGTTCCGAAACGTTTTCCCCTTGTAGCTGTCAGAAGGAGCCCTGCTTCTAGCCTGGCCACAGGAAGGAGAGCTTCTGTACTATGAATCCACTTGCATTTGCTCCAGATACTTAACTACCTAATGGCTCACTGAGGACACCTCTGGCCTCTGATTAATTCTGACCTATGAACTATTTTGTGTGCAGACTTAAAGCATCTCTAGCCCTGGCTCCCAGCTGCTCCCTTCTCTTGGGACAAAGGAGAGCTTAGAGCTGTTTGGATGATGGAAGCAGTGGGCACTGCCCCAAACTGGTGTTGAATGTAGTCATATCTGAGAGCATGTTTCTGATTCTAGAGAGCTGACTGAACCAGACCACATGTACTCTGGAAAATCACGTGGTGCAATGGCAGAGCCGCATCTGTCCTTGCAGACTCTGTTTTCAGACATCTTCGGGCTCTAATCCAAGGGTCTCAAACTCCAATCTCCGTGAGGGCTAGTACGTTAGCCTGAGGGCTGCACCACTGAAACCTTTTCATACAATGATATTGCAAATACCAGTAACGATAGTGTTGTTGCAGGCTGCAGGAAGTAGTTTTAGGGGCTGCGTGTTTGAGACCCCTGCTCTAATCAGCCTCTTGGGGCAGCAGCTTATTCAGACAATCCTAACTCCCATCCCGGTTTTTGCATCTGACGCTGGGGAGAGCCATCTTCTCTTCCCCAGCTGCGATGGTTGAAAGTGTTTCTGGGCAGAGGAGCTGGGGGAGTTTGCTCTGAGGTGCAAGCTGGGGTGAGGTCTGGTTTTCCATCTCACCCAGTATAACCGAGCTTCTCGTCGTCCCTAGAGCAGGGACAGCTGGGGGCCTGCAACATCTGAACAAAACGCCATCAACTCAGATTCTTGGCTGTCACCAGGTGCAGCTTGGTCTCAGAGGAGCCTGTTCTGTGTCATAGCATCCCACCTGCTACTACATCTGGTGAATTTCCCCTCCGCCACATTTCCTGCACCAACAGCTGGGATATAGTGAGGTGTAGGAGCGACTACGCCACTGAGTTAGATCCTAGATTGGTTTCAACCTATTCAGTGCTGGTGGTCCAAAGTGAGGGTAGCACAGCGAGCGCTGACTGTGCCACATGTTCTAGTGACACCAGCAGTGGACAGCTGCCTGTTTGTGATGGAGGCAGTTGCTGGTTAGCTTGCTGGGTGCTGAGGTCCAGAGAGATTTCTCCACCTCCTTTGCCATGGTTGCCTCTTCCATTTGCTCACAGCCTCATGTCCTTTCTGTGGCCTTGCAGCAACAAAGGGCTCTGGGCACAATCAGGACATGCTGGTGTAGCAACCTTGATTCTACCCTTGCCCACTGGAGATCAATCAGTTACTCCCCGAATGAGCTGTTTGGTTTCCAGCCAACCAAAAGATTTTCTGATTCTGGTTCATTCCAGGCAGGGGTTAAAGTAAAATTTGGTGGGCCCTGGAACCCTTCTAAATTTGTGGGCCCCTTTCAGGTACATCCAGGCCCCCTTTACCCACCCCAGCTACCGCCCCGCCGACTCCAGCTACTGCCCCCAAAACACCTGCCCCCCATCAGGCCCTTCCTTTCCCATGTTCTCCTGAGCACCAATCCCCATTTCCCCAAGCTCCCTGCCTGCATGTCCCCATTCCAGCCCTCCTGATCCCCCACCTTCATTCCACCGCCTTCATCCCCACAACCCCCCCATGCCTCCCCAGCCCAGCATCCCGACCCTTTCTTCCGACCCTACTGCTCCCTTATGCTGAGCCACCCAAAGGGAGACCGGTCCCTATATCTTCAGCGGCATGCAGACTCCTGAGGACTGGCTGGGGAGAGGGTGAGGGAGAACTACCCCTTTCTCACGCTGGCTGGCATTTTACACAAAGGCAGGCATGCCTTCCGTCTTCCTGGAGTGGTGCCTGCACTGCTGCAATGCACTGGCTCAATTTTCTATTTTTAGGGGTGCCAGAACGCTGGGCCTCCTAAAAGTAGACACAGCGTGCCAGGGCCCCTAGAAATAGAAAACGGAGCTGGAACACTGCGTTCCAGGGCCCACTATTTTAAATGGTAGGACCCAGAATGCAGCATTCTGGCTCCATTTTTATTTATAGGGACCCCAGAATGCTGTCCCCCTAAAAATAGTGGACCCGGGAACGCTGGTCCAGTGCGTTCCGGCCCACTTTAATCCCTGGTTCCAGGATCTGGATTTTGACAATGATGGTATCCTGCCCTTCCCCCAACTGTAGAGTTTCCGCTGTGGGGTTCCTTCGCAGAAGCTGTTAGCACTTGTTGTGACTCCAAGATAATTCACCGTACCAGAGACACCGTGTCCCATCCCTAATGCAGTTGTGCTTACTGCAAACACAATAGAAATGCTAAATGGAAGGGACAAGCCTATAATTAGGAATTTCACAATGTGGCAATAGCTGTAATGAGTGGAAATGGAGCATGTGAAATGTCAAAAATGTGCACAGTGTTTGCTAGTATCGCATGCTGGCTTAGGTCTGGCAAACGTCTCCTTACTTCCCTGTGCAGGAGGAATGGTGCAAACCAGAGCTATGGGAGCTTCTTGGGTTTATGTATACAAGGGTGTTAATCAAATATTTAACACACCTACCACATCCAGACAACTGGCATGTTTGTATTTTAACCCACTCGGCCTTTAAATAATTTCAAAGTGATAATCTCCAGTTCTGGAGTACGATCGAGAGGGGTAAAGATTGGAATTTCCATCCCCTGGACTTTTTTGGAATTGGCTTCCATCCCAAATCCCAAAGAAAACTCCAGACATTGACATCTTTCACAGAATAAAGAGTTCCAGAAACCGTTTCAGGGTAGAACTGTGGAAACAGTTCATTTTGATGACAGTGAGGTAATGAAACGTGTCGATTGCCCTTGTTTGAAACTTTTTGAGTCTGTTCAATCTTAACGTCCAGAGGGGTGGCCGTGATAGTCTAGTTCAGTGAAACAAACAAGGAGTCTGGTGGCACTTTTAAAGACTAACAAATTAATTTATTGCATGAACTTTACTTCTGCATCTTCAAGTGTCAGACAAAGTGGGATTTTCTCCCATGAAATCTTGTGTGACAAATTTGTTAGTCTTTAAAAGTGTTACAGGACTCCTTGCTTGTTTTGTCTAACTTTGTTGTGTTTGTCTGTGGGTGTTGCAGTGCCTTGTAGGAATTGTAGGTCTGATTCCTCATGCCCTCTCCTGTTTTCAAGCTGGCTTTTCTGTCTGGACTAGCTCTTAAAGCAGGGCAGAGGGAGAAGAGTAAATTTGGGGAAGGGTTCTTGGAACCGGTGCTTGTTCTGCCCTGCAGAAAAGTGTTGAATGCAGCAAGTCAAAGTCCTGTAATAAAGTCTAAATGAGGGCTGGAGCTAGTTAAACATACAGTGGGGAATTAAGGCCGGATGTAGTCCAAGGGGAACAGGCTGCTCTGGAAACACCTGAGAGAGAGAGGAATATGCACCAGCTGTTTCTGTGCGGAGCGCTGAGTTTTGCATAGAAATGGCAGGAGTTTGGCATTATAGCAAATCCGAAGCTGTCGTCCCCTCCCTCCTCCCCCCCTGCAGGGAAATTCCACCCAAGAAATGTTGATTTTTAGTTGAGATTTCCAGGTGTAATTGGAGAAAAGTACGATTCAGCTTATCTGTAGGTAAATTACATTGCAAACTATGAGAGAGACCAGGGGTGAGGTAATATCTTTTATTAGCCTGACTTTTGTCGATGGAAGAGACAAGCTTTTGAGCTACACAGAGCTCTTCTTCAGCTCACAAATTAATGGGGGCTCTTGCTGAGCTGTCACATTGAGTTCTTGGACGCGCCCCTCTGAAAAACTCCAGGGTGAAAAACAGAAAGGAGAGCTTGCCACATAAAGGAGCTATGAAGTGTGCACATGCAGGGGGGAAATACCCTTGGGTATTTACCTCTGGAAGTAAACGCTTGAATGAAAGCAGCTTTGATTCTCTGAGACTGCCTGGTATTGTGGAATATCATTAATAATGCACTAGAGCGGGCTCACAAGGTACAACATAAATGAGCAGGCAGCTAGAATTAAACAGGAACCTGCTGAGGCTTACCAGAGAAAGGGCGTCATGTTGAGGGGAAGCAGTGAGGATTTCTGCATGGATCATCCTGGCGCAGTTGCATGTGGGTTCTTCGTAGGGATCCCGTCTGCTTTCAGCCCATGAATTATTTTAAATCATGTCATAGACAAAGGCACATACTGCATTATCGTTGGGGGTGGCTTTTATCTGACGCAAAAGGAAGAGAGGTGAATGAATCCGTGAGTGTAGCTGGTGTGTTTAACTAGGTTTGCTGTTAGAGGCTTGCAGTTTGTCACTGAGCAAAAGCAGAACTGGGGTGTGAGGAGAAAAGCTATGTGCAGGATGCTAAGTGCATCTGTGAGGTGGGGTGGGTGAGGGTCGATGGGAACACCGGCGCCCAGTACTTGCTTCTGGCTATGGAACGGCTTCCTCAAAGCGGTGTATTCTTCTCACTTTGATACATGCAGATGTGATTGCGTTTAGTGGCATTTGAGAAGCAAATATTAGTCCATTGGGGCTTTAGTGACAAATCTATCATTTATTTCTGGGATTGGTTTTTATGAAATCCTTGTCTCTTAGGTCTTGTAAACACTAGAGAGTTTTGAGGCAAAAACTCGTGGTGTTTTTTTTTTTTTTTTGCATCAAAACAAGTCCACCATAATCACCTGAATGCTTGTTTTGTCATCAAAATGGCCCAGTTTTGGCCACAAAATAATACCAACTGTGAGAGTCATAGCACCTTTTGTGCAACTGTTTCATCTCAAAGAAGAGTGTGTAGGCTCAGGGTGTGTTCTTTGCCTTACACGGCCTCTGGAAATGTCCCTGAATGCCACTAAAGGACCACTCTGGGCTTCCTTTATCAGGTTGGGAGCTGTCAGTTCCCCTCAGGAGCTCATCAATTTCTTTGCTCTAAGGAGCTCTGGTGACTTCAGCCCCACACTCCCTGCTACCAAGGCTCCTCCATCTCTGGCAGCTTCAGTCCCTCCACTGCCATGTGGGAAAGGGGACCCCCAGCAGCTTCAGACCACTGCCACCAGGACCAAGGAGCCCCACCGGTTGTCCCCTTGCCACGGGGAACCACAGCCAGCTTTCCAGGGCACCCATGTCCCTGGCAGCAGCATGGATGCAGCTGCATCTACATTGCCACCGGGGCTCCATGAGCCTGGCACCTGCTTCATTGTCCCCAGCAATGGTAGGGGGGCAGGAGGTGGCCTCTGGACTCCCTGCAGGGAGCTGAGTGGTTGACCTCTCGGCTCCCCTTCACTGCCTCTTTGGTCAATGGAAGTGGTCCTAGTGGGGACACATGCCACCAGCGAAAGAATGGCTTTGTGTACACTACCCACCACTGTTGTCATAGCGGTGGCTGTCCTGGCAGATCTCTGTAGTGTAGACATAGCCTTAAACAAGATTCATTAAGTCATGTAGTCCATCTGCCCTTCAGAAAGAAAGGAACAGAGAAGTAAATGCATGAAAACCCATTGTTCCCAAGTGATGTGATTCTCTGGTTCATGCTCCAGTTCTGAACCATCCCGTGAAGAAAGGGAATATTGGGAAGGTAACAGTATTCTTGCCCTGAAGCCTAAAGGGGAAACTCCTTTATTGTGGTTGCACGTAATCTCCCAAGCTATTTTCTTAGCATGTGAGCAAGCTGTTAGTCTATGAAGAAATGCTTGTGCTATTAGTTGTTGTGCAAGGCTCTGTGTAGAGAGAGCTTCTGGAAGGGGAACTGTGTACACCAGGGGTGTCCTCTCTACGTAATCAGCCAGGTCTTGAGCCAGAATTATTCCCTGGCTCTCCGTATGCCAGAGTTCTTCTGCTCTGCAGAGGGGTGATGCTGGTGTTGGTGGACACTTTAATCAGAAGAAGGGACAACACTGTGCTCTTTCTGCTTCCTTTCTCCCTTCCCCACTTGGAAAGCCATCTTGTCTAGCTTCTTGGTGTTTCCAGTCACTGCCTTTTTTCCCTCCAAAGTTGAGCAGGAGTGAGCTTGTCTGAAAAGTCCCATGGTGCAGTAGTTAATGTTGGTGGCTGTGCTGAACAGTCACTCACTAATACATGTCACCGTCCAGGTACCCAGTGCGTGAAATACCCAACCATCCCAATGATAAATGACAGTAGTTAATGGAAGCTTTCCCTGGAAAACTGCTCTCAGAGGAACCTCTTGTCTAGCAACTTTGAATTAGTTTTCATTGCTATCTGATTTACAACATTGCTTTATCCTTCTGCGGTCTCCAGTCCCCTATCCCCAATGCCTTTCTTCTGTAGAAATACAAAACTAAGTTTATATATTACTAGCAGTCTGGCACTCCCTTGCCACTCCATACGCCTTCCATGAATTTGACTGGAAAGCTTCTCTATCAGGAATGGCCTATAGGGACACAGGGATTGTCTGGTGGTTTTTAGGAGTGTCTGAGAGGAGGAACTGTGAACCGGTTGTGACACTGTCTGGGTCTAGAGAACTGTTTATGATTATCTTTCATATAAATATTTCATATTTGTAGTAATCCATATGTGATATGCCATGTTTGGTACCAACAGAAAGGTTGTAGTCTGCTAGGAATGATTATATGGTTTATGGGTAGGTGTCATGTCTGTATTAGAAGTTAAGAGTATGTTTGGTGTATCTGTGTTCCAAGTTATTTGATTCTAAGGCACACCCAGACTGGGTATCTGCAAAACCATTGAGTTTATTTGTAAATTTGGTTGCATTGCTTCAGATCTTAATGAGGACATTGGATTTTTCTCTCATTACAACAGGGGATCTGACCTCATCTCCCTCTGTATGCTGTTCCCCAATGTTTGAATCTTTACAACTGTTTTGATGTGCTGTTACAATGTGACCTGTTCCTATGACTTAAACTTCCCTGCATTTATTTCCTACCATTCTGTAAGTTCCTCCATCTTCAAAGCATCTGACGAAGTGGGATTTTTCTCCCACGAAAGCTCATGCAAAAATAAATTTGTTATTCTTTAAGAGCCACAGGGCTCCTTGTTTGTTTGTTTTACTGAGCTAGACTAACATGGTCACCCCTTTGGATCCTGCAAAACCATTAGCCTCCTAATGGCCCGTTAAGGAAGCTCCCAGCTACAGTACGCCTGGGGGAGAAAAACCTGCTCAGTCAGTCACCCAGCCTGATTGTGTGACTCAACTCCATTTTAATTTTGTAAAGACTATAGAGCATGGTTGAGGCCAGAGGTGATAAAAGGCAGTGGCCCCATTTCCATTTTGTCTTCTGCCTCCAATCTGCAACCAACATCCACCTCTGGAACTATCCTGCTACCACTGAACAAAGGACAGAGACCCACCCAAGTGCTGGGTGTCTACCAGAGGAATTGGACTAACCTGCAAACTCCAGATTCTTCAAGGGCTTGCTTTCTATGGACTCCAAATCATTTGTATGTATGTGATTCACTTTGACCCTTTACCATTTCTCATATTTTGTTGTTCTTATATTAAACCTTTAGTTGTAGTTACTAAAGGATTGGCTGGCAGCATGGCATTTTGGGTAAGATCCAAGCCTGTATTGTTCTGGGTGATGTGACTGGCCCTTTGGGGTCAGGAGAACCTATTTATTTAAGAGACCCAGTGGCTAGATGGGGACCAGATGAACTGAGGTGCAATAAAGGTGTTGTTATACGATGACCAGTGTGGGGAAATCAGAAACATGTTTTGTTACTGACTGGGAGACTGGTTAAGTACCACCTGTCAGTGGTTTAGGTATTTGGCCCCTGGTTTCGCAGCTTGCCCTGATTTTTGCACATTCAGGAGGTTATCCCGTGAGGCCTGGGTCACACTGGTGTCTTGTTCTTCCCTGGATAAGCGGCTCTCTAAATCCAGAAGATGGAAGTGACATAATAGTTTTGCTCTAGGTGGCGTCCGGTCCAGGCTGTGGTTGGCCCATGTGCAGTGGTCAGTTGCCAAGCTGCAGTCAAGAGATGAGTAATGGGGTTGGGACCTGTGAGGGTCTGTACTTTCATGTTTCTCCTTTTAGCAAGCCTGTGATAAATTGTGCATGAAGTATTCCTTGTTAGATATCACTCGAAACTTGATAACAGGCTGAACGTTATTGTCCTGGTAAAAACGTGTGTGGCAATGCTGTATATGAAGTTATAAGATTGTGCTGTATGAGTTTCCTGAGACGTGTTCCAAGTTTAGAAAAGCAGGCACAGATAGTTCATCAGAGACATATGGCAAACTGGCATCTCAGCCAAGTGTGAGCAAAATCAAATGGACCATAACCTGGTTAAGCAGCCATTCTTTGGCAGGAAGAAGAGTGTGAGATTTACATTTTGGCAGTGGAACAGCTGGGGGTTCCCATGTAAACAGACAGGCTGTTGCCTGAACCCCAGCTGGAGAGAATTCTCGGAGGAGGAGAAGATATAAAAATGGAGAACAAAGGCCACAAATCACTTCTCTCAACTCATGGCATCAGCAGTGTTTGAAAGATGGAGGAAGACTCGTTGAACTGTGAGAGTAGTCCTGGCTGAAGGAATCCCACTGGGCCTGTTGTAACTTGCATGTGGTGAGAAGAAACCTTTGGCTTTAAGTTCTTGAGAGGTTGCCATGGACTTCTTGTTTCTTTAGCTTTGTGTTCACTTTGCTTGTTAAGTGAGGGATTATGGTTGAACCTCAGAGTTATGAACAGACAGGTCAACCCACACCTTATTTGGAGATGGAAGCATGCCATCAAGCTGCGGCAGAGATGGAGGGGAGGCATAAACAAGAAACTGGGGTCTGCAGCAGGGTCAGGAGTATGGTCTGCGACATTGCTCAGACAGCAACTCGTGATGTCTTCCTGATTATAGAGCAGCATGAGCCAATGAATTGACTGTGAAGAGCCACACCATTTCTTGCTGGAAGGCTCCTTCTGGGACTTCACAGGTCCTCCTTGAGTAACCTGGCTTAGGCTTCCAGGAACAATGTGGATGCATCAGTGGCCCAGAACCCCAATGGTTGCAGGTTCTAGTCCCGTGGGTGGCGATAAAACGAGCTATGTTATGGAATTGCAAAAGCTTATACCAGGCGTGGCCAAACTGCAGCTCGGGATCTGCATGTGGCTCTTCAAAGAAAAAATGCGGCTCGCTGGCAGGGAGCTACTTCAGGCTGGGGGAGTTAAAATCTCCGGTCTGTCGGGCAGCTCCGCAGCCAGCAGCTCAGAAGAAAGGTGGGGAGGAGGAGCAGAGCTGGCAGGGAAGAGCTCAGAGGAGGAGCGAGGGCCGGGTGGGGAGCAGGGAACAGCAGCAACAGCTCCGAGGAGGATGAGGAGAAGAGAGCCGGCAGCCCCGGGAAGCGATGGGGGTCAAAGAGGGGTCTCAGAAGAGAAAGGAACTTCAGGGAATGGAGGCAGTGAGGGAAGGGACTGAGGGGATCAGGGAGGAGACAAGCTGTAAAGGACGTAAAGACTAACACATTATTGTTAGTTTCTGTTTAATAGATTTCAGTGTGGATTTTCTTTTGCATTGCTTTCTTTAGTTTGGTGTACTTTGTATTTTTTTATTTTTTTTTGCTCTGGTTGGTTTGGGTGGGTTTATTTGCTTTCTATTTACCTTATACCACATGCCAAAGCAGCCTCAGTCCTGTCCACAGCACTTTACAAACTTAGGGGCACCTCATGCACTCCCTTTCAAGTAAGGAAGTCAGGAAATCAGGTTAAAAAGTCTTCCATTGTAGCAGAGGGAGAAGGAATAAGCCAATGAAGAATCCTACTCCTTCTTGCCAACTCTACAAAAACCTGTAGATTGAGCTCTGGACACTTAAACTAGAAGTTTTGTGGCACTTTTAAAGACTAACGCATTTATTTATCACATTTCTCCCATGAAAGCTCATGCGATAAATAAATGGGTTAGTCTTTAAAAGTGCCACAGGACCCCTTGTTTGTTTTGCTGAACTAGACTAACACAACTACCTCTTTGGAGCTGTGGACAGTGTGGCTTTTCAGAGACCCTGGGAAATTGGGATTAGGGATGAGCTGTTTTCCATAGCATCCTCCCCCTTCAGAATTATTTTATGCAGAAGCCTATTCCACAAAACCAAGCCTGTTTTGAAGGACAAGTGTTAGGCCATGTATGCAGTAGGAAAGTGTTTCCCAGGACAGTTGAGTTGGCATAGGAGACAGAAGCAGTGTTCCTTGTAGGGGGAATGTTGCAGCATGGTGGGAGACAGCAGGAGAAGTGAGCAATGGTTGGGGACAGCAGAGAAGCAGTGGCATGGTAAGAGGCAGCACGGGGGTGCAAGGGGAAGTGTGGCATGATCAGCTAAGCCGTGGCATGTTTAGATTTTCTCATAGGCCCTGATGCAGCTTACTGCTTTGTTAAAATTGTGTTTTACAAGTCCTAAACATGACATGGAATACCAAGAAACAAAAATACAAAGGAGAAAAAGTTTAAAACTGAATGTAGATTATTTCCAATTTTTAGCACAATTTATTGCTGTGAAGCATTGCATTCCATAATGAAATTTGTTAAAACATTGTGCAATACTTAGAAATCAGCACCTGTGAGCTTTTAGGTACTGCATTGATAAGTTACTGCCCAGATTTAAAAAAAAAAATTGCCACTAGCCTGCAGCGTTCTACATCTAGCAACAGCTAAGTTTTTACAGCATAGGCCTAGTTTTCATGGTACCCTTAAGTAATTATTAGAATCTGACATTAGTAGGATCCATATTTGCCCTGTTTTTACGATAAAATTAAAGTGTGCAGTAAATTTTAAGCTTAGTAATTTTGAAGTAGGTAAAAATATGTGGTTATATGCTTCAATGCAGCTTTCAAAGGTTTAATAATTGATTTGTGAGGCTCTTGAGTTCTGTAAGTTTGCCCCCCCCCGGCTTACAAGGTCTTGTGTTCATAGGAGCACCCTGCACTGAACCATTTTGGCCTTGTTGTCCGGGAGGGTGGAGAAGCAGGGTTCTTTTCCTGTGTGCTCTGAAGGATGGCTATATCTTTGGTAATCGAATTGTCACTACTTGGGAATAGAAATCCCACCCCAATGAAGAAGTTGGAGGGGGACTGGGCATCTGCTGAAAACGGCAATGGTTAGCTAGTGAAATCATCCCCCAACTGAGAACAGTGCTTAAAAGGCCAGAGAAATGGGTGAATACTTGGCAGAAGGGTGGTCTTGTGGCTGAGGCACCAAATTGTGACTCAGGTCTGGGTTTTCAGTTTCCAGCTCGGCTGCTGACTCCCAGTGTGACCTTGGCCAAGCCACTTCCTCGCCTTGTTCCTCAGTTTCCCATCTGTACAATGTGGAGGAGAATTCCTTTGTCTTGCCTAGGTGGAATGTAAGCTCTTTGGGGAATGGAAGGTCTCACTCTGTATTCATACAGCACCTAATACCTGGTTTGGTTTGACTCCAGATGATACTGGAGTTGCATAGCTGAGCTTTACCTCAGAATGCATGTGGACTTTCCAACTGGTCCGTAGGCAGCATCTCCCCATGAGGAGAGGAGGGATAAAGCTTTGCTTTGTATCTGGGGAGATTTCATCTGCTGGGGATTATCCCCAGACCATCTGCTACACTGGAAGTGGGAAGGAAAAGGGAATCGGATTGCTGTTTGTAATGTGACCTTACCTCCTGGTGCAGTGCAGGCTATAGCAGCGTCTTTTTCTTTGTGTGCTGGTGATTTCCTTGTCTTCGTTTCTGGAACTGGTAAGATTCAATCAATAATTTACAGTAAAACAACCTTCAAAATCCAAGGTTGCTTCATTTTGCATTGCAGGGCAGCTAACATCTCTGCAAAATCCTTTTAGTCGCATTCTTCTTCACTGCCATTTAGTCCAGTGCAACTGTTGTCTCTGGAGGGATCCTTTCTTGTGCCTTGAACGCAACTGAATGGCCTGTCTTAGAGATCACTCCTCAAACGGCCTCTGGTTCTGCCAACACTTAACTGTATTGGTTCTCTGCATGCACATTACGCAGTGGTTCTTTGTAAGGCCTTCCTGTGATAGAGGGGGGTGTCCTGCAAGCTCATTTTGATCATTGTGACTTAAAATAGGATAAAAATAAACTAACTTTAAACTGCCTAACTGATGGGATTAATAAGAAATTTTCTCTGGGGGCAGGTCATTCCATAATTGGCCGTATAAACTTCTTGTGTATTTGACTGCTGTCCAAGTTAGGGTGCTGAGCTAGAGAAACTTCTGACCTAGATGACTTTCTGAGGTCCCTTTCAACCCTAATCTTCAGCAATTCTCTGATCGGATCCAGCATAGCAGTTCTGGTGTTTCAAATGCATCTTGTTATGACTTTGAAAACAGCTGTAGTGTGGAAGATATTGTATGTTGCCTCCAATCAATAATTGCAGCAGCCAACAAGAGAGCTGGGGCCCAAAGGGTAGCACATCTGGGCCATGTCTGAAGCTGCCCCCCCCGGATGTGCTCCTACCCACTACTGGAGCTGGTGTTGAGCTCTCTGTAAAGATCACCTCGGCTCAGGTTTACACTGACAGTGAAGATCGACATAATTCTGCTCACCTCGACCTTCTGCAGCCTGTGTCAAAGCAGTAAATTTGGAAGAAATGGAGCTGTAATTCGACCTGCTAAGACCACCCCTGGATCTGGTGTGGACTGAGGCCAAAACTGACAATTCAAATTTAGGTCTGTGTACCTAGAGACCAGCTTTTCCAGTTTTTCCTCTTCACCATAGCAACATAGCTCTTCCCCTGCCTGCACCCCGGGGAAGTTTTTAATTAATTCCTCTTTCTACATGCAGCAGTATGCCTCTATGTCCTGCCTGCAGCAGAGAGACAGAAGGGAAAAATTTTCCTGCTTTTCTTTCCTTTAGAGAAGAGGGGTTGGGGAGTGAGCAGAGGACAACTGTCTCTTCACAAACTCCTGCACCTATTACCCATCGTGCAATGGAAGTAATCAGGAAGTAATGTGAGCAGTGGGAATGTGAGACCCAGAGCAAGCAATTTGCTGTGATCACTTGCCTTTGCCTTCTGTAATTCAACAGCCTAAGATTGAATGACAAAGTCACCCCGAATGCGGACAAGCTCTCATTGTGTGAAGGGAAGGGTGAGTACAGGGAGTGAAAAACACATGTTTCTGGGTAAAGGGCGAGGCTCTGGATTTGAAAAGGGCAAATGACCTACATGAGAAGCCAAAGCTACTGCTGCTGCAGATTCCTGTCTGCAGGAGTGTGTTTCGATGGAGTAGTGGACGGCTGAAAATCACACTTGAAGAATCTTTTTTTAAGACAAATAGATCAAATAAAAACATCTCTTGTTGTTCCAGGAAAGCTGCAGGGCAGCAGCGGTATCGCAAGCTACTGATGAGCCAGCCGCAATTGCTCAGTCGTTACCCAGTTGCGTATTCTGCTGCCTCCTCTTGTGTGAATTGTCCAGGCATTGATAACTGTGGATTGTTCCATTGTCTGACAGGGGAGTGTGTCCTATTATCGGAAGCTGAATGGCAAAAGATTTGGAAAGGCCCAAGCACAGCTGTATGTCCACCTTTCAGCAAGGCAATTCTGGTTCATTTTTGGTGTGAATGGTACAGAGGCAGCCATGCTTACCATTTGCAGCCCTATGGGTCTTGTGGGGTATGTCTGCACAGCAAAGAAAAGTCTGCGGCTGCTCCGTGTTGGCCTACTGGGACTTGCAGGGTTGTTTCATTGCTTCTAGGCTTAAGCTGGAATTAGGGTCTAGGACTTTGGATCCTGGAGCCCAGACTGCAGCCTGAGTCCCCGCATATCAAATTTGACCGTCACAGGCCAGCTGTGGGTTTTTCTTTGCTGTGTAGACCCATCCTGCTGCTTTTTTCTCTGTGCACTTACCTGCAATTCTCTCTGACTTGTCCTGCAGTCAGGTATCTATTCATACTCTTTAGGCACTTGGGCAGTCACTTGCATGGATGTCAAGTTTTGGGTGCTTTTAGAGTAAATTGCAGCTTTTTTTTCTTCCAAAGTAGCTATGCTAGCCATCCTCTGAATGTTGTGTTTCACAGATCACCAGGAGGGGAAATCTCCTTGGTTTTCTCCTAGGAGACAGGAAAGTGGCCCCATACTGTCATTCAGGGCTTGCAGCCTTGCTCTGCTCTGAAAAGTAAGCTCTGTACTGGGAAAAATTGCTCCATGTGTGCATTGTGTGTGATTTGCTCATTTAACTGGGCAAGGAGATGGCTGTCTGCCTGGCAGAACCAACCTGGGTCGAGGTGGACAAACGAGAGTCACCAGAGGAAGGCCCATCACTGTTGATCTTATGAGGATGAGTCAATCCCCACTGGCATTGCTCTCCTTGCATTTTTGCCTGTGATCATCTCCAGTGGTCGAATCTCCAGACAGCTTTTCCCCTCCCTCGCACAAAGAGCCATTTTGAAATGAGACTGCCCCATTGTACAACAGGTGCCAGAGAAAAGTGTGAATAGCAAATTGCTTCAAAATGTTTGGTGCCTCTGGCAAATGCATTTTGAGCATTTAGCGGTCTTGATTATTTTTAGTCCAGTAACTTTGTGTTTCAAGATTTCCTTTATTTCAAAAGTTAAAAGAAAGAGGTGGAGGGAGTGTTGGATTTTTTTTTTTCAGTTTTTTTTTTCCTACTGAAATAATCTGCCAAAGTCAACATGAAATCAGAGAACTTCTGGCCCACCCCCAAATCTACATCTTTCTTTAGTGCCCCTGAAACATTTTCACCCAACTCTAGTCACCGGCAGTGTTGAGTGGGCATGTTGGCATGACCCGCTGGTGAGTACATGACTCCGTGCCCAACCTGCACAGGATGTGAGTCTCTGGTACAGCCTCTGCCAGGGACCCCTTGTTCTTTAGCTCCAACTGTAGTAACTCATGCTTTTATCTTTGGAGATCCCCAGCTCGGTCCAGGTGCATCAGCCAAAATAGCAGCCATGACCCTCCCCAGGTTTCCTTTGAGTGTGTGCCAGGGCTGTTGAGGTCTCACACTGGCTTTGACTGTTGCATTGATCGCTCCCATGGATGAGCTTGCCACTGCCTGCGGTTGACCCCCACCTACATGCATACCTGGAAACCCACTCATGCAGGAATGGTGAATTCTTATGTTGGAGTTTGGCATCCATACTGCGTGAGAGCTGGTTGGCTCTGATCTCTGAACCTCAACAGCTTCTTTGCCACTGAGGCTCTGTTACGGAACTAGCACAGTTCAACACAGCCTTTCCCCGAGGAGCTGATTCCTGGAGAACCATCCCATTTGGCAACGTTTAGGTAGGAGAGCGGCATGGTTCCTCTTCTTGTCCCAGCCAGTGCAGTTCCTGTTCTTTGTGCAGCTTTCCTGTTTACAATGACTGGATAGCAGCTGAGCTCTCAAATGTTGGACTCCTGCATTTCCTGCTGTGCTTGGTTGGACCTGCTAAACACACTTCACTAATGAAAGGAAGGAGCGAGGCTGGAATTTCCAATCTGCTGATAGGTTTTTTGTTTGGTGCCAGGAGTGGGGAGGGGAGGAGATTCTGCATCTCTCTTATCATTTTCCTCACCTCCTTTTTCCCTCCCTTTCTAGTGGGTAACCGGTCTTTCTCCTCCCTGGCTTTTAACCTGGATGGGTCTCTGAAATGATGACTCCTCATCCACTCCTTAAAGGAGGCACACAGTGTTTTGAATTGTAGGATTTCCCCCTACCCACCTCCAGTTTGCTGCAGAGGGAAAGTGATGTGATGTTTTGGGTGCTTCCTAGTGTGTTTGTCACACGAAGTAGCAGTGTGAATGGGATATGTAACCTTACACAAGCTTCTGCTGTGCACTGCCCCGGAGCCAAAATAGGTGAAAGTGCAGGTAGTGTGTGACATCTCCACCCCAAAGCAGACAAGTAACACAGATCTCAGAAGATACTTGTGCAAGGACTCCAGTGGAGATCCCTAGAAATGTATGTTTAAATGCACCAAATAGAGCTGGTGTTAGATGTTTGATGGAGTCAATGAGAAACAGACGAGGAAGGATCTGGAGATCAAAATTAAATTACATGGGGTGCGTGACCCAGAGCATCCCAACTAGGTCACAGGCAGAGCTAGCTGGGGAGTATTTGGCTTCATGAAAAATATTGAAATTTTGGTGTGGCTTTTTTTATTTTTTTAAAGGGCACAAGTTCCAGGGAGTATCTTTGTTTTCTGTCCAGTTCCAATTTATATCCATACCAAATTAAAGAAACATAACATAGTGCTATCACAGTGTACTAATGGAAGTGTTTTATTTAGAGGCCGTAAGCCACGCCTGGTATGTCACTCTGCTCTGCACAGAACAAACGCAGTAAAAAGAGTCTCTGCTCCAGACCATTTACAATCTTGGGTGAGGGATTTTCTCCCATGAAAGCTCATCTAATAAATCAATTTGGTAGTCTTTAAGTGCCAGAGGAGTCCTTGTTTGTTTTTACATTCAGTACAGAATATGCTTTAGGAAATATTGCTGATTGTTTAATGACTTCAGAGCAAACTGAGTTGGGATCTTCTCTGTCATTTTGCCAATGAAAGCTTGCACTGCTCTGGATTTTGTTGTCCATGAGTCAGGTTAAAAGTGGTAGAATAATGTGGATGGTTCTGTAAGTTCTCCCATCTATGAAGCATCTGACGAAGTGGGATTTTCTCCCACAAAAGCTCATGTAAAAAATAAATCTGTTAGTATTTAAGTGTCAGACGAGTCCTTGGTTTTTTGTTGGACTAGACTAACATGGCTGCCCCCTTTGGAAATTTTTTTCTCTTGCCATTCATGCACTTGATCTTGTGACCATACAGGTGAAAGTCAGCCTGCGAAGAAGGGCACTGAATGCAGTCACAGTGTTCCTAAACTCTTAATGTGGGTGATCGAAACAAAAGCTGGTAAAAAGCCAGCGATGATGCCCTGTTTCAGTATTAAAAGTGGAGGTGGCCCTTTATTTCTTTTGTTCAGGATTAAGATGAAATCTTGCAGGTGTCCAGCTACAAGGACACAGAGATCATCTGGATGTGCTGCAGCTTCCGGAAATACTGCTACATCCCTTGGAAAAAACTCAGTGAATTACAACAAATCCATCTTCCACCTTATGCTAGCAGGGACTGCGACCCATGCCCTTTGCAGTGGTAAAATCACCACTGTCACAAGCCTGCCTTATTAATACGTGGGAAGAAAGGACAGGTCACAACCCACCCCCCCACCCCCAAATCTCTGTAACTGTGCCACTTTTGGGGTTTTGCAGCAGTCTCTTTATCTGAATAATCGCAAGGAAGGAACACAGGGAGGAGTATGGTCATTGCTGCCTCATTAGCTCTGCAATTGTGATTTCCAGAGCTATGTTTTCATATGTCCTGGAGCCTTATTCTCTTCCTGCAAAGCCCGTTAATTCTGTTTCTGTTTCCTTAATGTGCCTTAATGTGTTAGGCTAAATGCCAAGGCAACAAACAGTTACTTTTCTATCCAATAAGAGGTTTTAGCGGCAATTATGTGAAATATTTCTTTTATCTGACCTAACAGGGTTCCCTGGTAGAGACCTGGCTTGCATACTGAGTGCTTTAGGGTGCTTGGTCCTGGAGAGGCATGTGGAAATGGGTCATCTTCTTTGCATTGTTGTTGTTCTGAAATGGGGTGGAGGCATTTGCCTGATCTGTGGGCAGGTGAGAGTGTTTTGATTAAAACTCTATATCCAGAGCAGAATTTCCTATTCAATTCCAGAGGACTTTCTCATTAGCATGGCAAAACAAATAACCTTTCTTTAACAGGAAAAGGCCACTTCTCAATTGTTTTCTTCCATTGTTTCTTCACCCCTTCGAAAAGAACGAGCGAGTCTCAAACTTCTTATCGCTCCCATTTGGCAAAGATTTCTTTCCCCCCTTTGAATCACAAGCCAAGGTCATTGTTGTTTGCCTGCCTGCTTATTTAACCTTGTCCTGAATGGCCGCAGCTATTCTAGTAACAAATGTTTGTTCAGGTAATTTGGAAGCCCAGTTAACACTGAGCAATAGCGAAGTGTGAACTACTGTAGGCTGTTGCTTTAATGCAAAGATTTTCAAACCTTTTTCCTTGTGACCTGGTTGGAAAAAAATCATTTATGCCTGCAAACCAGCAATTACATCTTTGAGTAATGCACTCCAGTCTTTTAGCAGTGGCAGCAGGGGGTGCTGAGACCCAGTGCATAAGGGTCTGTGACCCAGTACTGGGTCCCAACCCTAAGTTTGACAGCTACTGCTTTAACGTCTCCAATGGTGGGTTTCAAATAACCCAATCACTAGGAGCTGTTGTGGGTTTTCTTCCTGCTCCAGTGTTTCCAGATTTCTTGATCTTGGGATCAGAAGCATATGGCAGCATGATTACTCTGTTATTAAAAGATGATGAAGGAATGCCAGAGCAAAAAGAATCTAACTCAGAAGCTGATCTTGCATTGCCTTAGGGCCGCTTGGGGGTGACCATTCAATATCTTTCAGGAGAAAAAAAAATCTATTGGCAACATCTGAATTCTGCTGTGTTAACAGGTCGGGTACCATAACAGGCTCTGTAAGAGAAAAGTCACCATGAAGGCTGTTCTCTTGCTGGCGAGAAAGAGACTGTTGCTATTCCTTCTTCAAGAGCTGCTCACATCATTCAGTTACAGGTGTGTCTACATACTGCAGCACACGGTAGCTCGGAAAGTCAGCCTGTCAGGTCAGGGCACTCTACCAACGCCCCCTCTGTACCATGACTGCGGCTATATAGGTGACCATGACCCTGACCCTCCCAGTTCCTTTTTCTGCCCTCAGCGACGGTTTTGGATCAGCCAAGAAACTTGCGTAAGCAAATGCCTCTCTTCTACCGCGAAATTCAAGATGCCCGGTTTCAAACCGTACTTAGGATGCTGCAAAGCTTTCCCACTCGACAATCCACATGATAAATGTCTCGCATGTCTGGGTGAGTCCCACCTCACCAAGAGCTGCCCTCTCTGCCAGCCCTTCAAAAGGATGACTCGCAAGAACAGAGAGCTGCACCTCCGATCCCTTGCTGAGAGTAGCGCACAAACCTCTGATGCTGCCCGAGCCCTGAGTGCTCTGTCAGCTCACTGATTGCCCTGGGCACTGGAACCCCAGGACCATTCTTTGGTGCCAAGCCCAAAGTCTCGGTCAACTCCACCGTTGGTATCATTGGGGCACTAAACACTTTGGTTGCTGAACGAATCCGGCACCGAACCGAAAGTGGCATGGCCAATGGCACTGTCGATGCTGCAGGCCCCTGCGACGGTGCTGCTGCCTTCCCTGACTTGGGTCCCAGCACCACAGAAGAAAACCAGCTCGGCACTGACCTCGGCACTGGGAGTCCAGTTGGCACAGGAAAAGGTACCACCCACCAACCTGGTACCGCCCAGCCCACTACCAGTAACACAGTCCGGACTGTTCCTCAGCCAACCCTGAGGACTGCTCCCCAGCCTCCTCCCCGTGCTCCTCCCGGGACATGTCAGTGCCGTGCTCCCAAGCTTCGGGCACCCCTTCCCACAGCTCGACGTCAACTGCGCCTCCAGCCTCGATCCGCCCTTCTCCGCTCAAGATGGTAATAAGGGTAGGAGAGCATTTAGGGAAACAGTGCTGTAAGCACTCCCCCTCTCCCATGCCTCAATGCAAGAACAGACTGTTGGGACCGGCTGGGTCAGTGGGGCCTTCCCCATCTGGTACCTCACTGTGACCTAGTCGAGGCCACTCTCCTCAGCGCCACCTGGAGGCCAGAGCATCTTTTAACGACTGGTCACACAATAGGCTGGACATGGCGGCTGATGATACCCTAGTCTCACACAGGGGCATCGCGGCCCCGTCCCCTGCCCACAGGCCATGCCCCCGGCTGGGGACAGGGCGGGCAGCAGCAGCTATGGCCGCGGGATCGCCCAGCCTTTGAAGGGGCTGGAAGCGGCCGCCGCTGCTGCGGGCAGCTAGGCCGTGGAACCCCGACCAAGGACAAGGCCAGGAGCGGCAGCAGGAGGCAGGGCCCAGCCAGGACCCAGGGCACTAGTGCCGGAATTTGGGGCATGGGCCCCATGTGCCAGGCGCCAGTGACGCCCCTGGTCTCACAGCACCACTCTGTCCAGTCCCCCTCGCAGACCATGGACTCGGAATTCTCAGACAATGAGCCCGATCCTGACTCCACACGTCATAGCAGATCACAGGCCCATTCTTCCTCCTCGCCTGATGAGTATACCTTTGAGAGACCGATTGACTGCAACAAGGACTCTCATGCCCACCAGGAGTTGCCACACCGCATGGCAGCAAACCTGAACCTGGGGTTCGAGTTTGTCCAAGAGGAGACTAATCCCCTCTTTGACGTCAGCCATAGGGCCCTACCTGCTAAGGTGTCTGTCCTGCTCCACGAAGGGGTATACAGCATCGTCAAGGTCCATTGGCAAACCCTGTCCTCAATTCCGCCAGTATCAAGGGTCGTGGACTGTAATTACCATGTGCCTCAGGACAAGTTCTCCTTCCTGTTCCAGCACCCCACTCTGGGGTCACTGGTTGTCGATACCGTGAACCAGAAAGAGAGGCAAGGCCAACCCAGTTCCACCCCTAAAAATAAGGAGGCAAGGAAACTCGACCTGCTCGGCAGGAAGGTTTACTCCACAGCAGCCCTCCAGCTGCACATAGCAAACCACTTGGCCCTTATAACAAGGTATATCTTTAACCTCTGGAACACCATGCAAGGCTTCTGCGCCATTATCCCAAAAGATCATCTTAGGGACTTCAACACGATACTTGAAGAAGGGGAAATGGCATCCAGAGACGCTTGGCCATGTGGGATGCCACAGACACAGCTGCTCATACGATGGCATCGGTGGTGGTGATGCATCTCTCGGCCTGGCTACAGAGCTCGAGCCTACCACTGCAGCTACAGCTTACTATTCAGGACCTCCCGTTCAAAGGCCCTGATCTTTTCGCTGAGTCCACAGATGTGAAGCTCCATGGCATGAAAGACTCAAGAGCCGCGCTCTGGTTGCTGGGGATTTACACCCCCCAACCTAACAGACGCTCTCTAAAACCTCATCAACTCCTTCAGCAACAACTTCAGCAGTTAAAACCACAGAATCGACTGCAGACTCCCTTCCTGAGGTCCTCTTCTTTTCCCCAGTGCTGTCTTGGGGCAGGGACAAGGGCAAGGTCCGTTCGGGAAAGAGTGAGAAGTCCCATGCTCTACAATTGGGTAGGCGAGGGCAGGCCTCCGAATGCTCGTCGGTGAAGAAACAGCATTTTTGACCGTTAGTATATGGGCAGCGAACTCACAACCCAACCGGTCCTCAACAGCTTACACCGCTTCACACACCACTGGACCAGCGTCACATCCAACTAGTGGGTCCTCAAGACAGTCGCAGAGGGGTATCATGTTCAGTTTCTTTCAATTCCTTGGGACAGAAAACTACCCCCTTGTCCAACCCTTGGAAACTAGGAACTGATCCCACCTTCTTAAGATTGAGTGCAAGAAACTCCTCTCCCTCGGAGCCATAGAAAGGGTTCCCAAGAGGGAGTGGGGAAAAGGGGTTTACTCCCGATGCTTCCTGGTCCCAAAACCCAACAGGGACCTTCGACCCATTCTAGATCTCAGAGCCTTAAACAAGCACAGAAGGAAAATAAAGTTCCGCATGCTTTCCCTGTCACAGATCCTCCCATCTCTGTCTCCCGGGGATTGGTTCGCAGCCCTCGACCTGAAAGATGCTTACTTTCACATAGCCATAAGGGCCTGTCACAGGTGGTTCCTAAGGTTCATGATGGCAAATGACCATTTCCAGTTCACTTCTCTATGCCTTGGGCTCTCCCTGGCCCCCAGGGTGTTCATGAAGTGCATGGTGCTGGGCGCGGTGTACCTGCACAGACAGGGCCATAAGAATTTACCCCTATCTAGACGACTGGTTAATAGTCAGGAAAGTGAGCTATCAAGTAGGCCTCCACATCGGAGTGGTAGTGAGGCGCTGCGACTATCTGTGCCTCCATATAAACCAAGAAAAGTCAAAGCTCCACCCATCTCAAAACATTCACTGGGGCGCGTCTAGATGCCTGCAAGGGGTCAGCATTCCTACCCCCTCCAGATTTCAGTCCATTTGCAACATCATTATGGAGCTGCAAACGTCCCCCGTGACCATGGCCCGCTGGCGCATGCAGCTCCTCGGCCACATGGCAGCCTCCACCTCAGTGATCCAGACGGCACACCTGAGATTGAGGTCTTTCCAGATCTGGCTTTCCATCGTGTTCCATGTATGGAGGGACTCCCTGAACAAGGTACTGTCAGTTCCCCAGGACACTCTGGGGACACTTCAGGTTTGGAGGGATCCCCACTTTGCGATGAGGGGCATCCCCTTCAGAGACCCCAGGCCTCAGTGACCTTAATAACAGATGCCTCGAACACAGGGTGGGGGGCCCACATCTCTGGGGGCTCTCCACCCAAGGGCTCTGATCCCACGTGGACAGTCCTCTCCATATAAACATGAAGGAACTAAGAGCCCTCAGGCTAGCTTGCATGACCTTCTTGAACAAGATACGGGACAGGTCAGTCCACATCCTCACGGACAATACCACAGCAGTGTTCTACATGAATCGGCAAGGGGGAGGTCCGCTCCGCATCACTTTGCGAGGAGGTGTGCAAACTCTGGGAATTGGCCATACGACACAACTTCATCCCAGTGGCCTCCCACCTACCGGGGGTGGACAATGGGCTAGCGGACTCGCTAAGCAGAAAACCGTTAGCAAACCATGAGTCATCCCTCCATGAGAAGGTGTTCTCTGTCCTGATAGACAAACGGGGTTCCCCCCAGATAGACTTCTTTGCAACATGGCAGAACCACAAGTGTTTCCACTTCTGCTCCCTCGGGGGGAGGGGTCTCTCACTGACGCCTTTCTCATCAACTGGTTGGGGCCCCTGATGTATGCTTTCCCGCCGGTTCCCCGATACAGAGGGTTGTTTTTTGAAAGTCAACAGCGATGGAGGAAACATAATACTAATAGCTCCGGACTGATCCAGACAGCATTGGTTCCCACTACTGCAGGACATGTCCATAGAGATGCCTCTCTGTCTCCTGCAGTGGGCGGACCTCTTGATGCAGGACTTGGGGTGCCTTCGGTACCCAGACCCGGGCTGCCTACACCTGATGGCCTGGATGCTCTCTGGCTCAGCGAGCAGGAGAGGCTCTGCTCAGACAGGGTTAAGAAGGTCCTGGTTGGTAGCAGAAGACCATCCACCAGGTCCATGTACAAGGCCAAATGGAAGCGATTCTCCATTTAGGTTTGGGACTAAGGTGTTGACCCTATATTAGCCCCGATATACCTGATCTTTGACTATCAGACCTTGGGGAAAAAGGCCTTTCTTCTTCCTCACTGAGAGTCCATCTAGCGGCAATCTCAGCTCTCCACAAGTGTGTGAACGGGCAATCGGTTTTCTCCCATCCCACCTCCATCAGATTCCTAAAAGGCGTGGAGAGACTCTTTCCCCAACCCCATAAGCCCACCCCGCCTTGGGACCTGAATGTCATGCTCTAGAAAATGACAGAGGCACCCTATGAGCCTTTGGACTCAGCCACCCTCCTAGTACTGTCCTGGAAGATGGCTTTCTTGGTAGCAATCACCTCTGCTCAAAAGGTTTTGGAGTTGAAAACCCTCTCCTCAGAACCCCCACGTACGAGGTTCTTCCCAGATAAAGTGGTTTTGCCTCACCACCCATCCTTCCTACCTAAATTGGCCACCCCCTTCCACCTTAACCAGGAAATTTGCTTGCCAGTTTTTTACCCGGACCCCCAGATTGCGCAGAACCAGAGGAGGTGGCATACATTGGACGTGAGAGCGCTCCTGATTTACATAGAGCACCCCCTACCATTCAGCAAAACCCCCCATGTATTCGTGGCAGCCGCTGAATGTAAGAAAGATCTATCAGTATCCTCACAGTGTATCTCTAAATGGATTGTGAACTGCATTAAAGACTGCTACGGAAGGTCGAACATGCCACTTCCCGAATCTGTTAGAGCCCACTCTACCAGGGCTTAAGTGTCCTCAACGGCCTTCCTTGCCGAGGTCCTGATCCAAAAGATCTATAGCGCTGCTACATGGTTGTCGATGCACACTTTCACGGCGCACTATGCTATCACCCAACAGGCTAGAGATGATGCCACTCTGAGCAGAGCTGTACTCAGTGTGGGTAGACTGTCACTCCTCCCACTGTCCATGGGTACAGCTAGCAGTCACCTGTAACTGAATGATGTGAACAGCGCTTGAAGGAGAACGGTGGGTTACTTACCAGTAACTGTCCTTTTTCCAGATGGGCTGCTCACATACATTCAGGCTCCTCCCACCGTCCCCACTAATGGAGTTGGTGAAGGTATATGGGACTGGGAGGGTCACAGTCACAGTCACCTCTATAGCCGTGGTCGTGGTGCAGAGGGGGCATTGGCCATGTGCCCTGACCTGACAGACTAAGGCGGAAGACTTTCTGAGCTACCATGCGCTGCAGCACGTAGACACACCTGTAGCTGAATGTACCGCGAGCAGCCCATCTTGAAGAAGGACGGTTACTGGTAATGGTAAGTAACCCCCCCACCCCCTGTTTTCCATGGAGCGTCAGAAAACCTAGTGCCTGCGGGCTGGAGCAGGGGAAGATTTTGTCTGATTTGTGGCAGGGCTGGAGAGTCTAAGATCCATTTACAGAATGGATTGAAAATCCCATCATGTGTAGGGCTAGGGAAGCTTTCTCCCGTGTGATAGAAGTGGGACATAGGACAGAGATGCCACCAAATTCAAACAGTGACCTTGGGTTCTAGCAGGCACAACCGATTCTTCGTCATGCGTTTCAAAACTCTGGCCTATCTGTGCCAAATGTTGATGTTCAGTTCTAAAGCCTAATCTTGCCTTTAATCTTGAAAACAGCCGTGCATGTGTAGCAGGTGGGTTTATCCTTGTTTATACACAAAAGCCACTTGTGTTGAGGTGACGCCACCACAGCAGATTGCAGACAATTCGACTTTTCCCACTGAAAGATCGGGCGTGGGAGGGACCTTGGTATCTGCCTGATCTGACTGGTGGTGGATTTTGTTCCTCTTCATGGCTTTGCTTCTGGTTTTCCTTTTCTTTACATGGAGTCTGGTAACTTTATACATCACAACAATTACATCTCGCTCTGCCTTCCCCTCCGCTGACTCCGCAATGTTCCCTGTGATGAGCCTTGAAAAGACACATCCTGAGACAGGGTCCTGCTCTCCAGCCACTATTCACATCACTCTCTTTTGCCTCATTTGGCTGGTACCTGCCCTGGCAAGTATTATATCTGTGGGTGACTATGCAAGATGTCTCTCACTGCCCAGGCCAGGAGCTCAAAGTAACTCAATGAAAGGGGGGAAAAAAAAGCAAGGATTCTTGTGGCACTTAGACTAACGGATGGAAATGAAAGGAGCAGTGGTCAGTATGCCTTTGGGAGTATGGAGCGGGAAATAGAGAATGTAGAAGCACATCTTCTGCTAAGCTCTAAAGGGATGGCCATGTTAGTCCAGTCCAGCCAAACAAACAAGGAGACTGGTGGCACTTTCAAGGACTAACAAACATATTTATTGCATGAGCTTTCTTGGGAGAGGATTCCACTTCAAATTCTCTCCCACCAAAGCTCATGCAATAAATAAATATGTTAGTCTTTAAAAATGCCACCAGACTCCTTGTTGTTTTTTCCTCTGCTAAGTTGGTTGGTCATGGGTCTTGTGGCACTTAAAGACTAACAGATTTATTTATTTCATGAGCTTTTGTGGGAGAAAAATCCCACTTCATCAGGTGCTTTGAAGAGGGGGTTTCAGTGTTCAGGTGACAGCAATCCACCCTTTTGTAAACTGAGTACAATAAATTCACTGGAAGCTAGAAAGGAGAGATTGCCTGCTGGCATTTTTCCTTTTGGTATACAAGACCTTTGTTTTCAGTTGCTTACAACCTTGAGCAGCGTCAGCCATGTGAGCTGAAGTTTTCCATGCTGCATGTCTGCTTCAGGCTGAATGGTTTTGGAAAATTTCAGCCCGTTTTCTAAGAACGTAGCTAGGGAAAAATAAGTGGTTTTGCCCAGGATTAAAAAACCATATACCTGAGACCTTTTGGTTTGCAGTATTCTCACTCCTCCATCCTCTGGAGCACGGACTTTACAAGGGGATGGCCTTGTGCGAGGGATTGTGCCTTTCTCCATCCCTGTGAAAAGCCACCAAATTTGGCCAAATTATATGCTGGGGAGCTCAGTTCATACATATTCAATAGAGACGTCTGAGATTTTAACAGCTAAATCTACACTCCTGTTAGTGTGACCAGTTAGTAAGTGTGAAGGATTGGGATGGGGTGGGGGGTAACAGGTACCCAGATAGGTCAAAGCCCTGAATATCAGGACATCTGATCAACCCAGCTCCTATTCTTGGTAAGCATGTTCTGCTCCATCACAGCTCATAGTGCCAATCAGACGGTGAATGCACCTTCCCGTAAAACAATGGAGCATGATTCAGCCAAGGGCTCTGAGGGTGCATAATGACTTTTCTTGTAATAGTGGCTCCTGGCTGGCCTGGGTCAGGGCAGGCCTGGCACTGGAACTTGAGGCAAGGAGTCTTCTTGCAAGTACTCCCTAACCTGGAGGAGGAAGCACCTGATACTCATGCAGAGTGGACAAAAGCCAGATTAGCCCGGAGGGGAAAGGAGCATCCTGGTCTGGTGAGAATATAGGACTGGAGTGGGGAGAGGAATGCAATTGGCAGTTCATGGGAATGAAACTGGGAGCTGGTGAGGGGACGGGATGGTGGGGCTTGGGGGAAACATAGGGCCTCTGCTCCCCATCTGTAAGATGTGAATAACACCCTCTCATTCCAAAGGGTTTTGTGAAAATGGATTGATTCGGATCTGAGAAGCCCCCAGCCAGTGTAGAGATGACAGCCCGAAAAAGGCTGCAAGAAAGGAAAGATTATGTCTTTCCTACTGTCTGTGCAGTAAATAAGGCTTGAGGGCTGCCCATGGTGGAACAAATAGTTGAATAGTCACTCATTAATTGAACACTCTGAGTCATGGGCCCTGAGTGAGGCTGGAGATCTGTGGGGAAAAACAGCATGTGACAACATGGTGAAAACCTGTATTGTGTATATGCACAAAGACAAGCGAATGACTGGTGCAGGCAGCCTGAATGCTGTTCTTTCAGAAGTTTGAAGGCTTGCCTTCATGGCCTCCATAAAGTTATTATAATGTAGTTTTTGAGTGCAAGTTGAATTTATATTTGAAATCCAGATACTACTCTGAGGAGGGCTATGTAAACACCTGACTGGATTGAAAAATGGTCTGGCTGAAGTATTGCTTGCTTCGCTGCACAGGAAGAGGGTGGCCTGGGCAAGGATACTGTTGCACAGTATATTTTTTTTTAAGTCCATGTCGCAGTCTCTTTTGGCAGCACTGCAAATCAAAACCCCACAAATGCTGCCCTGCAGAGAGAATCTACACCACAATCTTGATTTTTTGCTTCATCTCAGCAGCTGGGACCTCTGCTGGTTTACGGTGCTTTGAAATTCAGCGTTATTGTAGCTGTGGGGGTCCCAGGACAGCAGAGACGGGGTGGATGAGGTAATGTCTCTTATGTTGGTGAATAAGATACGCTTTCAGCACCACAGAGCCATTCCTCAGGTCGGAGAGCCTTGCTCAGATCTGTTTCCCACAGATTATCAGTTCGTTCAAGCAAAGGACAGGATGAAAATAGACAATATGCTGCCAAGGACATCAAGATGTCATCTTTAAAATATCCAATCAATAACCATGTGCACACAGTGGGGGGACTGTGGGTGTCTCATCCAAATGCTGAAGGGGGGAGAAATGGTAATGTCTGAAGCTGGTGGAGTCTGGCTCCATCTCAGGCTGTGAACAGTGAGAGAACAAGTCTGAATTGTGTAGCACTGATAGATTGTAAAGGGCTGCTCTGTTTGGTCCCTGTGTCCCATGTCCTGTGCACATTTAAACCAGAGCAACAAGCACTCTTCCATTTCTCAGTTTACAGTGTCTGTTCTTCACCCTAGCGCGGAGCCTCAGCACACGAGCTTAGGAGGGACCACTTTGGGCTGCACCCACCTCCAGAAAAGAAATCATGGAGATATGGGTAGCAGCTACCAACTTCTTCTTGTGCAATGTCCAAATCGGAGTCCATCTCTGAGCCTTTCCTGGCCCTCTGAGAGACTGGGTCATAGCCTGGTTCTGACAGATGAGTTTGGTGGTAAGAACAGCCATACTGGATCAGACCAAATGGTGCATTTACCCAGTATCCTGTCTTCCAGTAGTGGCCAGTCAGGTTCTTCAGAGGGAATGAACTGAACAGGTCATCATCAAATGATCCATCCTGTCACCCATTCCCAGCATGTGGCAAACAGAGGCTAGGGACACTTCAGAGCATGGTTTGGCATCCCTGCCTATGCTGGGAAACAGCCATTGATGGACATAGTCCCCACTAACTTGGCTAGCTCTTTTCTGAACCCTTTTATAGTCTTGGCCTTCACAGCTTCCTCTGGCAATGGGTTCCACAGGTTGACCGTCACTGCGCGAAGAAATACATCCTATTGTTTGTTTTAAACCTGTTGCCTGTTAATTTCATTTGGTGACCCCTTAGTTCCAGTGTTATGAAAAGGAGCAAATAAAATTTTCCTCATATGATTTTGTAGACCACTGTCATATCCCCCCTGTCAGCTTTTTTCCATACTGAAAAGTCCCTGTCTAATTAAGCTCTCCTCATACAGAAGCTATCCCCTAATCATTTTGTTGCCCTTTTCTGTCCCTGTTCCAATGTGTCTTTTTTAGGATGGGGTGACCAGATCTGCATACAGTATTCAAGATGAGGATGTATTGTGGATTTATAAATACGCAATATGATAGTTGCTGTCATATCATCTATCCCTTTTCAAATGGTTCCCAACGTTGTCAACTCTTCCCCCCCCCTCCTTCTGGAGCTGCACACTGAGTGGATGTTTTCAGATAACTACCCACAATGACTCCAAGATTTCTTCCTTGAGCAGTAACTGCTAATTGTAAAGCGGTGCAGTGTCGTGATTCTGTTTTACGATACGCTTCTGTGTTGCCTTGTAGCTGTATATGTTTTTGCTGTGGGGATTTTAAACAGTTGTGTGAAGGGGAGTGTGGAGAGAAATCCAGTGGAACTGCTAACATTTCAGGTATTTGCTGTGCCTTCTGTAATGTCGATAAGGGGGAGAGCCCGAAGTTTCCCCTCCACCTCTAATCACCAGCATTTGCTTTTCCTTCAGACCATTAACATCCTGTGAAATTTATCAGCAAAAAGTAAAGGAGTACTTTATCCGTACTTTGCTCCTCTGGGTTATAATTGTTGATCAAGGACTTATGATTTTACAGTGAAATCGTAGTATAGAAGAGTTTGCTGGGTGAGGCCTGGAGAAGTAACTCACTGCAACCTAAGTAGCCCAAGTGCTCATGACTGGTCTAAAGCCCATTGAAGGGAGTCTTTCACTGACACCACTCATCTTTGCCTTGTACTTGCCGGCCCTGAGGTATGAAAGCCTTTAAGCACAAGCTTAATTTCTACTGACTTCAGTGATACTTGAGCACCTGTGTGCATCTAAGTTTGCATCCACTGGTGGCAACTGAATGAGCAGAACCTGAAGCCACACTGGGAGCAATTGGGTTTCTTGGAGATTCCTGGTTGGCGCTTCCATGGGTTTTTGTGTATGCTGGAAGGATGCCGTCTTTTATTGCACAGGTGGAGTGGAAGCTCGGGTTACCGGAGTGCTGGATGCAAACTGTAAAGGGCTTTGAGAACCTTTCAGGATGAAAGGAACCAGAGCTCCTGATTGGGCGTCACTCCTGATTAACTCACATATTCATTGTGATGCTAAGTCTCAAGCTACAGGCTCATGGCTGGTACTGGAACATTGCTACGCCTGCCCAGGGGTACAACGCCCATTCAATGAGCGGAGCTGCTCTGTGATTCTTCCCCAGTGCACCGTGGGAGAACAGATCTATCCGGCACTGGTGGGATGGTGTTGGAGGGCTGTCAGTACCCTAGAACAGTTTAACCAGCACCCTCACTGCACGGCGTGTGGGTCGCCACCCCAGGGACATAGCCAGCCTCAGTTTCTGACTGGGCCCCCAAATCTGCAGGGTGGGCCTGGCCCCAGCCAAGGGTAGCTGACGGTTATGTGACCAGCAGCTACCCCATGATGCTCCGGTTGCTAGGTAACAAATGGAGCTGGAGTGCCACCGTTCCAGCTTCACTTACTAATTAACAAGTGGAGCTGAGGGAGAGGCGGCATGATGACTCCCATCCACTGCAGCAACTGGCAGTGGTGCAAACTCTGCTACCGCAGCTGTGGGACCAGCCAGTGGATGCAGGCTCAAGCAGAGCAGAGGCACCGGCGCTAGTGCCTTTCTTCTGTTCGCAGGTGCTGGCTGGCCCTGCAGCTGCACCTGCAAAATTCATGCTACTTCTGGGCACTGCAGGGGGTGGGCCTTATTGCCAAGTGGGTGGGCCTTGGCCCACCTGGGTCCACCCATGGCTATGCCCCTGCATCAAACCCAATGAAAGCAGAACCTGGGATCTCACCTGCCCGCTCCAGTTGACCAGCTAACATGGAGTGAAAGCACCCCACAGTGAGGAGAGGGGGCTTTGTGTGTAGAAAGGGGGGCAGACAGGGATGAGCAACACACAGATGCCTGGGCCAACTCTACAGTAAAGGAAGACCCCAAAACATCCCTGAGCTGGAGCTGGATGTCACTGCTAGATCTGCCAGGGCTCTCCTCTCACGAACCATTGTCATTGTGCTCTGCTGTTCTCATTCTTCTCTCGTTACTGTGAGATTTCTGGACTGAAATGTTTTGGGCAGATTTACCCCCAAAGTTCCTCTTGCACTTGGCTACATTCCCCACTCCCATGTCATTTCTTTGTGATGACAGCTTCCTTTGTGGCAGGTGAGGTGCCCATCCAGGCAGTGGGTATGTCATCTAAAGAGTGTATTGCATCATTTTATCCTCTGCAGCATTAACTGTTGATTGTGTCACAGGCTTTAAAAATGCAGCCCCCGGCTTGACTGTTTGCTTCTGTTTGTTGTGGCTGAAGGGTTTGGCTCATGTGGAAAGAGGGCGAGCAGCTTCGAAACAATGCATTTAAAACACCGCTGTTTTTGCAGACTGCATGCTGCGTGTAGGAGCAGTGATCGGTGACCGGAGTTGTGATAAGCCCCAGAGCCAAGGAGTGGATTAGCCTTTTGTTCCCTCCCTTCTATTCAGTGATAGTTTCACATCGCCCCCCTTGTGCTGTCCAGCACAGCCTGCCAACGTGGCACTCGCCTGGCTGTTGACGCAGGTCTCTGCTCATACCAGCTTTGAGCCTGTTTCCTGACACTCTGTACTGTGACCAGGTGATGTTAGTGACACAAACTCCTTTGTGAAGGCTGTTGGGAATAGGAGCAGTTTTTCTTATGGGCTGGAAGGTTCTGATGCTGAGTAAATTGAACCTGTGCACGAAGTGTGTCTCGCAAAGACTTCATGCAGTGTGTGGTGCCTTTTAACTCAGTTGCAGTCGTATCGATCCCCATTATGATTGCCCACACCGTAACAGATTCAATCTCTAGCACAGCATGTACTTTTCTGACTCTATTTAGCAGCAGAAAATAACTGTGATGATGTAGGTCATAGTGATTTCCATTCATCTCCAAATGAATCAGATTTTTTAAAAAATCGTCTCCACTCAGTGTTCGGAATCACTGAGGGCTGGTGATGAGGAACGTCCTAGAGGTGGGTGACGGCAGTGCTGACTTGGCACAGTGACCCACAAAGAGAGTGGTGGGGAAGAGGGTCTGATGTCAGCAGGGTTGATCCCAGTGCGAGAGAGAGGGATGTCCAGCACCTACCCAGAATCTAGGGTGGTCATTGCATCCTGGACCTCGTTCTCTTTCCAGAACGGTTAGAAGAAGCCGTGGAGAAATGGGAGCTGTCACAGGGAGAAAAGAGAGCTGGGTTGTTCCTGTTGCAGGTTTCTACCCTGGGCTTTTTTTATAGGGGAGCACCATTGTTCAGTGACTGAGGTTTCCTGTGGAAGAGAACTTTAAACTGGTGAGCAATCAACTCCAGTTAATGACCACATTTATATGTGCTGGGCTGGATGCTCTGCAGCCGCTTGCTCCAGGACTTGCATGATTCCTGTTTGCACCAGGTTGAGCCCTGGCCAGACTAAAGTTGAGCATTAAAAACTAGTTCTGACCCTCTCACCGATTTAACTCCAATTCCTAGTGTAGCTGTGCATATCTCTTTGGAAGACTTTCCAGAATAAAATGGGGTAAAATCAATCTAACTACAGTAGGTTTGTCACCTACTTAGTCACTTTTATTCTGAAAAAAGTGTCCATGCACACAGGTTTGCGCTGAGGTAACCACACTGGTTTTAGGAATCTGAGTTAAATCAATGTGAGTTTCAGCCCTTAGACCAGGGGTCTCAAACACGTGGCCCCTAAAGTTATTGCCTGCAGCCTGCAATGGCACTATCATTATCAATATCTGCAATATCATTATATGAAAAGGTTTCAGTGATGCAGCCCTTAGGCTAACACACTAGTCCTCTTGTGGCCCTCGTGGTGATTTGAGTTTGAGACACCTGCCTTAGACAATAACAAACTTTGCCTCTCCTAGGCAGTCAGCTTAGGCATGCTGCCTGCAAGCCTTGAGCAGGGCTCCAGGGAATTCACCATCCTTGTGTGTAGGCATTTACACAACACGTCACTGTTTGTGCCATTTGCACCCTCTGAAATCTCCTATTGTCCACGGTTGTGGTTTAAATCTGTTGTAGCTGTGAAAGCCATCTTCTCTTAAATATGGGGCAAGGGAACAGCCTTGCACGCTCACGCTCTGACTTGCACACAAAGTGCACATCTTGGTGAAATGCTGCAGAAAAATGGCCATTTAGGAGCATATGGCCTCTAGTCTAGTCTGTCATATACTAAAGGGAAAGTCCCCATGGTAATCAGCCCGCTTTAACCCATGTATCCCTGTTCCCTATTCCTGGGGCAAATGACATCCCTCTGACAGCCTGTTCTCTGGCGCAAGCCTGGTTTTTGTGGCCTAAGTGAACAGCTTTGGCAGGGTTGGCATGTCTGCACCACACTTTCCATCGGAAACCCTCAAGTCAGTGGTGGCTGGCTGTTCAGGACCCAGCTCCACTCTTCAGCTCTTCCCACCTTTACCTTCTGCTGCCTTGCGCCTTTCCTTGGCACCTGCATGCTAGTGAATGGCTCCCTATGCCTGCTTGCTTGATACCCCACCCCAATCCCACCATCCGTATTCTCTTGGTCTCCAGGCACCTGGCGGGCTTGCTATACTATATGATTGTGAGGGCTGGGCCCCACTTTAGTCTCTGAAAACAAAACTAGTAAACTTTGCTATGTTGCTGCAAGGTGACTTCTTCCCTGGCCTGACCCTCCTTCCCTGGGAGAAATGGCCTCAACACCAGGTCACGGAGGCCAGCCTCTTTGAATCCCCTTTGAACAATAGCAGGAGGTGAGGCTCAGTTTTCAGCTTGTTGCCTCCCCCTGTAGCTTTATTTTATTTCTTAAGCCTCTCTGGCTTTGATCAGCAGAAGCCTGTGGACTGTCTCCAAACCCGAGAGCCAGCGTCCGGTTCTCCAGGGCAGGCCACACTGGCTAGGCTCCTGGTGGGATGACCATATGTCCAGGTTGACCCCCATTAGCTGCCAGTTTGGTGAGGGTAGTCTTATGATAGCAAGATAGACAAAGACGCATGTCAGGCACAGAAAATAGGCTGGTGAAGAGAGGGATTTATAGATTTAAGGGGTTCCAAAGGGGCAGCCCTGTTAGTCTAGTTCAGCAAAACGCCACCAGACTCCTTGTCTGTAGAGTTAGAAGGGACTGCAAGGGCGGTCTAGACTGACCCCTGCCAAGATGCAGGATTTGTTGTAAAGCATCCGGGACAGATGGCTTTCAACAGGAGGATAGATAGCTCTTTGCCACCTGTTTCCCAACCAGTGTGCCATCAGGTCTGAGCAAGTATGCCACAAAATTTTTTGAAAAACTACTCCGGGCTCTGGATAGGCTCATGAATATTCACAAGTTCATTTAGAAACTATATGGTGTGGCTCAAATTAATTAAAGGTAGCAAAGTGTGTCATGGTAGAGAAAATGTTGGGAACCGCAGCCCTGCAAGGCAGTCTGTTCCATTGTTCTGCCATTCTTACAATTAAGTTAACTCTCAGGAAAATCTTCCTGAATCTGCCATGCCATAGTTTGGCCCCGTTGCTTCTTGTCCTGCCCTCTGTGGCAAGAGAGAACTTTTCTCCATCTTTTTTTATAGCAGCCTTCCAGTGGGCACAAGAACAAATGGATACAAACTGTACATCGGGAAATTTACATTTGAAACTAGATGCAGGTTTCTAACCATCAGAGGAGTTTTGATCTGGAAGAGCCTTGCAAGGGGAGCTGGAAGGGAAGAAACCATAACTGCCTTCAAAACTGAGCTCAAAAAATTTATGGAGGGGATGGTATGATGGGATGGCCTAGTTTGACAATAGGCTGAATTTTGACTACTGGTGGTGGATGTGCCAGTGGCATGAGAAGGGAGGTTGGACAGGGTTCGTTCTGAGTTATTACGGAGAATTCTTTCTTGGGTGACTGGCTGGTGAGACTTGCCCACATGCTCAGGGTTTAACTGATCACCATACTTGGGGTCAGCAGGGCATTTTTCCCCAGGTACATTAGCTAGAGGTCTGGGGTTATTTTGCCTTCCTCCGTAGTATGGGCGTAGCTTACTTGCTGGTGCGTTCTCTGTCTCTTAAAGTCTTTAAATCAGGATTTGAAGACTAACAACTCAGTCACAGGATGGAGGTTTATTGAAGAAGTGGTGGGTGAGGTTCTGTGGCCTGCATTGTGCAGGAGGTCAGACAAGAGGATTAGATTGGTCCCTTCTTTCTTCTTAGGAGTCTCAGTATTCAAAGACTGCTATCAAATCTCTTTCCCAAACTAAACGTACCCAGTTCCTTCAGCCTTTGTTCATATCACTTCCATTGCATCCCTTTGATCATCTTGTCACTCATCTCTGGATCCTTTCCAGTTTCTCTGCAGCCTTCCTAGGTATTGAGGGCCAAAACTGGACACAGGGCTCCAGCTGAGGTCTGATCAACGTCAAGTAGAGCGGTACTATCATCTCTCGTGACTCGCGTGCTATGCCACTGTAAAAGTAGCCTCAATTTACATTTGCTTTTTTTGCAACAGCCTCGTGTTGCTGACTCATGTTGAGGTTGTGATCCAGCCCAACTCCCAAATCCTTCTCAGCTGTGCTGTTGCCAAACCATTTATCCCCCATTCTATATTTGTGCATTTGGTATTTCTTCCCTAAGTGGTGCACCTCATGTTTGTCTTTGAATTTAAAGTTTGTCGTCTGTAGCCCAGTTCTCAGAACAAACAAGGACTCCTGGGGCACTTTTAAAGACTAACAATTTTTTTTATCGCATGAGCTTTCATGGGAGAAAATCCCACTTTGACAGAAGCTTGAAGATGAAAGTGGGATTTTCTTCCATGAAAGGTCATGTGATGATAAATGTTAGTCTTTAAAAGTGCCACCAGACAACTCCTTGTTTGTTTTGCTGAACTTGACTAACACAGCTACCCCTTTGGAGAACTGTCAATGTACAAGATCCAGTTCTCAAGTTTATCAAGATCCCTCTAAATTTTGGCTGTATCCTCCATCATTGTGTCATTTGCAGATTTGATCAGTATGCATACCGATCGTTTCTGAACCTGGGATATCAGCTGCGGTCTTCCATCAACTCTTCTAGGTCTCTACCTAGTTTTACAACAAGCTGCATAAAAAGGACAAGTGAAGTCAGTCCAAAGTAAAATTTCATTGAAACAATGACTTATTTACACTGATCAATATACTGTACAGTGAAATACAAACACAGTATTTATATTCTAACTAATTTTATTTTTCAGTTATGTGGTAAAAATGGAAAAGTAAGCAAATTTTTCAATAATGGTGTGATCTGATGCCCTTGTATTTTTATGTCTGATTTTTGGAAGCAAGTTGTTTTTTAAGTGAGGTGAAACTTGTGGGTACACAAGACAAATCAGACTCCTGAAAAGGCGCAGTAGTTTGGAAAGGTTGAGAGCTACCACTCTATACCTACATCCAGGTAATTAATAAAGACATGAAGCAACACCAGAGTTGGAACAGATCCCTGTGGAAACCCACTGGAGGTCTCCCTCCAATCTGCCACCATTCCCTTAATTGTTGCTCTTTGTTTGTTGTTTAATGTCTCCACCTAATGGTTCTTTTGAACCCACACTCCAATCTCCGAGGCTCTGGGATTTCTTCCGCTAATTCTTTCTGTGCCCTCTTGGTGACTACCTTCCGGCCCCGCTGATTTGAATTCATTCTGATGGGTCAGAAGCTCTCTGATGTGTTCTTTACTTATCCTGATCTCCGTCCATTCCCCTTTATTGTCTGTGGTGCCGTCACTACTCATTCCATCACATGCTAGTTTTTGTGAGAAGATTGAAGCAAAGTGGGTACTGGGCTGCTCAGCCTTCCCAGTATCTTCCATTCACCACTCCCCTCTTCCATTGAGCAAGGAGTGCTGTCTCTCTTTTTTATCTGACAAATCTGAAGAACCCCTTCTTGTTGTCTTGAACATTTCTTGCCAGCTGTAGCTCATTCTTTGCCTTGGCTTTCCTAATTTTGTCCCCAGCCTCTCTCAGTATTCCTCATGGATTATACTTCTTGGTGATGTGCCCCTCCTTCCATTCCTTCTATGTTTCCCTTCTGGTTTTTAGAAAGCTAAAAAGCTGCTTGTGCAGCCTCATTGGCCTTGTGTGGCTCTTCCTTTTTTTCTTCTGCATTGGAATAGCTTGATGTTGAGCCTCAGTATTACGCCTTTTAGGAACTGCCAGCCTCCTTTTCTTCTTAGTTGGCTTTTTCCATCAGACCTTGCTTTCTATGTCTCTGTTAGTTGAAATCTGCCTTTCTGAAGTCCGGTGTCCTCATTTTGCTGTGCTCATGTCCTCCTTTGCATAGGATCTTGAATTCTATCAGCTCACGATCACTTCCTCCCAATTCATGGCACCTTCATGTTCACAACTAATTTGTCCCTGCTGATCGAAACCCGATCCAAAAGGGATGAAAGCCTAGTTGTTTCCACAACTTTCTGAATCAGAAAACTGTCCCCTACACAGGCTACAAACTGGCAGGACATGTATTCTCTTTTACTGTGAAAGTCTACCAGCAGATATCAGGGAACTTAAAATTTGCCATTCGTACTCACTCCTGTGTGTTAACTAATCTTGTTGCCTGCTTGTAGAATACCTCATCCTCATCCTCTTCCCAATTTGGTGGCCTGTAATGGACCCCCACTATAATATTGATACTGTTCTAACCCAGAGACTCTGTAGATCTGTCATTCATTTCCCTTTGCAGCTTAGGAAAAGTATACTGGTATATATTGTTGACGTATAGTGCAACATCTCTTCCTTTTTTCCCTCCATACCTATCCTTTCAGAAGAACATCTATCCCTCAGTGCTGGAACTTCAGTCATGGGAGCTGTCCACCAAGGCTCTCTAGTGCTAGTTAAGTCATAATTGTTTTCATATACCATGATTCTTTCTTGTATCAACAGGTGATTTGACCTCATCCTCCTCAAAAATACTGTTCCCCAGTGAATCTAAACTACTGCGTTGATTTGCTGTTAGTCTAACTTGATCCTATGGCTTACACTTCCCTGCATATGTTTTTCTGCCATTCTATATGTTCCCCATTTTCAAAGGGTCTGATAAAGTGGGATTTTCTCCCACAAAAGCTCATGCGATAAATAAATTTGTTAGTCTTTAAGTGCCACAGGACTCCTTGTTTGTTTTGCTGAACTAGACTAACATGGCTACCCTTTGGAACATGATTCCAGTTCACTTTGCTTCTTCCCCATACTCCTTGCATTGGACTACAGGTATCAAAGAGATTTTGCAAACCAGCCTATTATTTCTCTTCTTGTGTGTTTACTGCAGGTGTGATTTCTAGTCCCTTCTCCAGAAATTCAGTGATTTGGCATTGTTCTGGGACCCATTATTCTGATTACACAAGGCTCCAGCCAGGTGCTGGGGAGGCTGTGTCCTTGAGTAATTGCAGCTATAAAATGAATAAGCCTTTCAGTACAGCTGGAGCAGTTACAGACCCCACTATCGTTGCCATAGATGCTTTGACTCAGTTTCTCATGACACGTGTATGCCGTCATGGTGTCTGGGCTGTGTTGGTACTGTTGAGCTCTTGGGAAATGAGCAATATTGTATAGACCACTGGTGGCAGCAGCCTTTTTATTGTTGATCTGAATGAGACTCTTTCAGGGGCCCCTCCATTTGGGGAACCAGCCAACATGTTCCAAAGCCTTCAATGGCATGAGTAGATGGATGTGGCAGAAGAGAGTTTCTGGAAGAAGTCAGGGATATTTGGCTCTCACATGACAGTGGCCTGACCTGGCATGCCTGCCTTGTACCTTCTGTCGTCTTCCCTGTTTCTGGCAGGGTCAACATGGAGATGAGCTTTTAAACTGTTAAACAGGGGTGTCAAATTCAAGGCCCGCAGGCTGGACCCAGCCCACCAAGGAAGCATATCCGGCCTATGGAGCTGCTGCCTGGACTGAGCCTGGGAGTTCTCTGCAGCAGCAGTGAACAGCAAAGACAGGCTGCCGCTGACAGAGCAGAGGTAGATTTGCTTCTGGTTCACTCACATGTTCACCGGTGCTGTGACTAGGATCAAAGGAAGTTCTCCAGCCAATTCCAGCTCAGCTTTGCTGTGCTCTGCCCACCAACCAGAGCTGCAGTCACAGCAGGCCGCGCTGGTCTCCTAGAGATCCCCCTCACTACAGCCACCCCAACTGTGTACTGTCAGTCAGCTTGCTAATTTGATTGACAGTACATTGCACAAATAAGAAAGGAAAAAGTAGCAGGTGCACATGTGGGAATGGGCCAATCAAAGGCCAGCCGGGACTGAGCCCAACCAAAGGCCCGCCTGCTGAATGACAGGGAGTGGGTGAGGCGGGGGAGAGGCAGGAGCCCAGCCTGCCTGTGTCTGTGACTGTGACAGACTGGTTACTGCCATGCAGTAGGGGAAGGGGAAGGTGTGTTCAGGAGCTGCCTAGCAGGGAAGGGTCTGGGAGTGTGGGGAAGGGGAGCCCACGAAGCAGGGAAAAGGGAAGATGTCCGAGCTTGCAGGGTAGGGGAGGGGAAAGGGCAGCCCATGCTGCTCTGAATGTGGCAGGGGAAAGAGTTGGGGAGCCTGTGCAGACACATGGCCCTCATCAAGTGCCCTCCAGTGAGGCCCCCCTGTTCTAAAGCATGCTGGATCCCGATGGGATGTTGTTCGATGTAACGGGGAGTGTCTCTCCTATCCTATCTCATGTCTTTTAATTTTACTTTAAAAGCAAAGGCCATGGCTCAGTGCTTTCAGCCTCTGATTTGAATTGCAAAGACCCCCTGGAACCACTAAATCCCATCCCATCCTCTTGCTGAGGCAGGTAGTTTCCTTTGTGGTTTTCACAGGTCTCTGGGGGCAGCTTTCAAAAGCTAAACCTAAGTTTTCAAACACGGAGCTAAAGTTGGGCACCTCATCATTGGATCCGGGCACCAGCGTGCATCACGGGGCAGCTGCTTCATCTCACTCCAGTAGCAGCATGAGTTGTTTGTCACCTTGGAAAATCAGGCCTCTTACTTAGCTGCCTTGCTTTAGGTGCCTGGATTTGTCCTGTTTGCTCTGAGTGAACCCCACCATTCGTCTAGCACCCCTCATAATTCGGTTTGTCTGGATTTCCTGGAGTGAAAATATTTCCTTCCTCCCCCCTTTCCAGTATTTTGCTAGGATGTTACTGCTCAACCTCACTTTCTGTTTGTTGTAGCCCTTCATTTTTGTTTTACCCTTTGAGTTCTTCAGGGCCAGGACAGCATCTTTCTCTGTTGAACAGGGCCTGGCATGATATGGGCCCTACTGGACACAGGCAGTTGGGGAATGGAAATGGTTCATTCAGAAGAAGAATGGTCCATGGTGGGCACCACAAAAAAGCCCCCTGACTGGCCTGTCCTGGTATCTGGTTACTTGCCAGAGAACCCCTGTTACCTGTCTGTTCCATTAACCCCTCCACCAACCTCTAGGAGGAGCCACTTTCGCGGCCATCTCATCTTTCTGGAGCAGACTTCTAGCACCAAGGCGAAGTCTCAACTCCACAATTAAGTCAACCCATGTTAGCTCGTCTTACAGCCGCCGCAGTAAATACTGTGGTTTTCGCGTCCTCACTGTCTTTCTGTAAAGGGTGTATGTCCTCATCAGGAATGCTTGCATTGACTTAAGAGTAGCAGGGCAGGGAGCTGAGAGCCCGGGCTCTCCACTTGAGCTTTCTCTGCAACATGAGAGGCAGCATTGTGCAGAGAGGTGAGAGCCAAGCTCCAGTTAAACAAGCAAGGAGTCCTGTGGCACTTAAAGACTAACAAATTGATTTATCACATGAGCTTTTGCAGGAGAAAATCCCACTCATCAGACCCTTGATGATGGACAAGAACGAGCATCTGAAGAAGTGGGATTTTCTCCCACGAAAACTTCACTTCTTCAGATGCTTGTTCTTGTCCATCAGCAAGTGTCTGATGAGTGGGATTTTCTCCCGCAAAAGCTCATGTGATAAATCAATTTGTTAGTCTTTAAATGCTACAGGACTCCTTGCTTGTTTTGCTGAACTAGACTAACACGCCTACCCCTTTGGAGCTAAGCTCCAGTTAGGAACCTGAAGGGAGCTCACAGCCTGGGTTCTCAGCTCCCTGCAGCAGCTCCCCAGCTGAAAACTGGAACAGCCCCAGCCCCCTTCAGTTTCAAGACAGGGATTTTAGGAGCAGTGAAATTGACATTCTCGTCAATGTCATGGCTCCAGTGATCTAATGAAGTGTCTGTACTAGGGGTTCTCAGTCTATTTACTATTGTGGGTTGCATGCACTTCTCTCTCTATATTGCCTGCACCCCACCCATATGCCATCTGTATGGCCCTGAGAATGTCACGTAGGGTTGCACTTGTGCGCTGACTGGGCTGTGAGCAGGCCATGGGTAACCTTGGAACCGCAGATCTACATGGACTCTGTGTCGCCCGAGTTGTGTTGACTTGTGCCTCTTGTCGAGGTAGATTTGCTAGTGCTTCCTGCCGGGGGGAGGAACCCTGTAGTGTTTGTGCTTACATAGCTAGCTTGATGTAAGCTGCCTTGCATCATCTTAAATTTGTAGCATAGACATGTCTAAACTCTACTGTGATTATTGTTGTTTTCTATGAGTCTTAGTCCAAACAACCCTTGAAAATCAGTTGTAGCTGTGTGGGTCCTAACATGTGAGAGAGACAAGTGGGTGAGGTATAATATCTTTTGGACCAACTTCTGTTGATGAAAGAGAGAGAGAGAGAGTTTGGAGCTACACAGAGCTCTTCCTCGTGTTACAGCTGGTTGAATAGATATTTTAGCATAACTACGTAGTTAGCACATATTTTAAGGCAATGGTTCACAACTGCTGTGTTGTGACACATTGATTAGTGTAAAACAAACAAGGAGCCTTGTTCCAAAAGGGCAGCCATTTTAGTCTAGTTCGGTAAAAGGAACAAATAGTCTTGTGGCACTTTTAAAGACTACCATATTTATTTATTGCATAAGTTTTCGTGGGAGAAAATCCCACTTTGTCAGACACTTTGAAGATGGGGAAACTTACAGATGGGGAGGAAATAAATGCAGGGAAGTATAAGTCGTGGGGTCAGGTCAGACTGTAACAGCAAATCAAAGCTGCAGCACAGCGGCTGTGTGTGCCACCTGGAGCCGACCTGCCACTGAAAGAACCCCTGGCTGCTGAAACCCTGCTTTCGGCAGTGGGCTTTCTTCTGGTGTTGGGTTGTCTCTGCTGGGATCTTGCACAGCTGCCTGAAGCTGAGGTGGTGGTAGTGGGTCATTGCCACCAGCAAAACCCCCCATAGCAGCCAGAAGCCTCCACCGCCAAAACCCTTGTAGTGGAGGAGGACTTTGAGCAGCAGAGGGCTAGCCAAATTCCCTTACATCATTGGTAAGAAGAGCTTTGCACTTCTTGAAAGCTTCTCTATCCCTAAAAATGTTGGTCCAGTAAAAGACATTCCCTCTCCCACCTTGTCATCCTTGAGAAGCAGGGCAGGAGACTTGCCCAGTGGCTTGGCTGCAGGCTTGCATTTATATTCTGAGCTATCTGTTTGGCAGAGCCAGGAGGGTCCTTGTATGCTGTCCACCCTCCATGCAGTTATATGGGACTGTTTCCCAGACATGGCCCAGGGAAACGTTATTTCTGTGCCTTATTTTGGTGAGCAGGGACAGCTGTGATTGTGCCTGGGTGAACTGGAAAAGCCGCTTAATATTCAGCGGTTCAAACTTAAGCAGATGGGCTGTTAAGACCTAGATCTTTACTTGCAAAGTGCACAGATCTCTTCCCATGTGACATATAGTCACAATGGGACCTGGGCACTGGAATGGGTGAGACTTCCTCGATTCACAGGCAGTCTTTCTGCTAAACTCCTGTTGCACTATTTAAAGCTGTTTTATAAACAGGACTGACCCATCTGCCCCTGAGCTTAGAAAGCAGCAAATCCCTCCTTAAGCTGCCCCATCTGCAGTGCAGGCTAGATGATAGGGAAGAGATCAAACTAGTGCAAAGATTTAACTGTGTCTGTTTCCCACTGAGCTTCACTGGGGCTTCCCAAAGTGTAATCCTCTCCTAGATAATCCTTACTGATGGCAACCTTTGCTGTTTTAGTTCCTGTTCCACATCCTTACTGCCCCCTTCAGAAATGGGCTGGTGAATGTGCCAGCTGCTTTGGGAAGTGACAGTCCTGCTGTAAGATTCAGATATCAGGGATTTTTTAAAAATGAACTCAAAATATTTTACTGGACAAAATGGCTGGAGAAAGGAGACGGCAGGACTGTTGGGGTAGGGAGTGTGTGTGTCCTAAATAGACCCCCTGATCTCGCTTGGCGCTCTGGGTGTTACTCCAGAAGATTTGGATGCTGTGGTGACCTAAGGCAAACGAATACCCTTTTCTGTGACTCATGTTTTCCAGCTGTGGAGGAGGGACTGCCTGACTGCCTGCCTCACAGGTGGGGTGAGGACTGGTGAGCAGTCTGTACAGTGGGAAGATAAAAAGCCCTCCAAAAGGGCACACAGCATGGCTTAAACAGATGTCACCGAATCATTGAACACCAGCTGTGTAGCTCTCTCTCCACTCACATTTCAGAGCATGCATGTGCCTGAACCACTTCTCATCTCCATGCCCATGGTTGCTCAGCCAGCACCATTGTGTTAGAAAAATGAGCATCCTGAGGAATTGCAGAGCAGCACTGGGTGCAGACGATTTATTTTTATGCCCTCTGAATGTCTTCCTGACTGAGATGGATGAGTGCGCCTGTCTCATTTCCAGGCCCACTTGCCTCAGGGAGTGTGTGTGTCTAATAAGTTGTTAGTGACTCAGAAATGTGCGTGTTCTTTAGGCAGTTTCTCTTGGTTGGTTCACGAAGGCTGCAAAATAAGCCCGATAAGCAGAGGTGATGAGCAACCTTTGCCTGCCTCTCAAGTTCTAGTGGTTTGTTTAAAAAGCAATGCCTTAATCAGACTCAGTTTGGCACTGGATATAAACATCGCTATTAATCCATGTGAACGTGGGTGCTGATAATGGGCAGGACGTAAGTACTTTTACAGGATTTTGCACAGCAGTTCAACGTTAATTAACTTGCTCGTTATCTTTGGTGACCATTTTCTCTGATGCAGTTAAACAGCATTTAAATGACTTGTGCATTCCCTTTTGTTAACTAACCCGGATGTCATTCCGCATTCCCGGTGCCATGGAGTGTTTCAGTATTTCCAAGCTATCTTGATTGTTGTAAAACTTTTATGTCATGCCATAAAATTAGATGGCTCTTTAGCAAATGTAGATGAGGCACACGGCTTACCACAAAGGACTTGCAATCCAGCTGATTCCTAGACCATGTCCTTAGCATAATCAGAAATTGTTACCCTTCTTCTGAGCAATTGAATTTTGAAAGGCACATGGTCATCTTAACTTTCTTTTCTCAGTGTGCTTTGCCAGCACAGTGTTTGCTGTTCTGGAGTGTATCCTCTTTTCAGTGGTTAAAGTATAATTTGGCCAGCCCCAGAACCCTCCTAAACTTCTGGACCTCTTCGTGCATGTCTGGGTCCTCTTCACCCATCCCAGCAACTGCCCCCTCAAATGCAGGCCTCTCCATCCCAGCTGCTGCCTCTGAAACGTCTACACCCATCAGACCCCTCTTTCCCCGTGTCCTCCTCAGCCCCCATCCCCATTCCCTAAGTTTCCTGCCCCCATGTCCCCACTCCAGCCCTCCTGACTCCCACCCACAGCTCCCCCATCTTCACCGCTTCGGCCCCCCAGACCCTCCATACCTCTGCAGCCCACCATCCTGGCCCTTTTCCCGCTAGCTGCCTGACTGTCCCCAACCCTCTCCGGCCCCTTTACCCATTGGGGCAGGGAAGGGGCACATGGGGACTCTCAGCTACCACCTACATGGCTGAGGAGCTGGGCCAGGGCCAGCCAGCCGGCGAGAGGAGACACGGGCGCAAGACTTGGTCCGGCTGTACACACTGCCTGGGCCTGGCAGGTAGGGGCGGGACCACCGGAGGTGCCAGAAAAAGGGGTTGGGGCAGCTGGGCTCACTCTCACCCACAGTCCCTTGAGCCGGCCCTTGGGGGGACGCACGGGACGCTGTGTTGTGGTGCATTCTTCTATTTTTAGGGGGCCTGAAATGCTGGCCACTAAAAATGGTGGGCGTTCCAGGGCGTTCTGGCTTACTTTAACCCCTGCTTTATACTATCAGTTTCCCTGTTGTGTTTTGTGAGGATCTCCTGGGGAGAGAAATAGTTAAGAAGAGAAAACAAGATCACATGCCTACAAAAATTGGCAGGGCGATTTGGAGACAGCTATGAGGCTTGAAACTTTAAAAAGGAAATTCAGCAAACCTCAAGACGCACTGCCCCTTCTAGAGCACACGTCTCGCAGTTGGGCTGTTCTTAGAACTTGCACCTTGTCTCTCCATGTAGAAATGGGAATCAGGTCTGGGTTCTAGTGTAGGGAAGTGTGTCCTAGGGCCATGGGTCTATTTGTAGCCAACTGTTGTACCAGTGAAACAGGGTCACATCGCTCTGTATTCACGTTTGATCGTACAAGGTTTGGTTGAAGATCGCAAGCAGGCTTTCATTTCTTTTGGTACGTCTTCTGTCCTGTGCTTATGTGTTGAATTTTGGAGTCGGGTGATGAATCGTGCTGAGCGCTTTTCATCCATACGCCTCAAAGAGCGTCACAAATAGTATCATTAGCCCCATTTTACAGATAGGCAAATGGAGAACCCTAGTGATGTGACTTATCCAAGTCAGTGGCGAGCTGGGAAGAGGACCAAGGCACTTCAGGTCAGTGCCCTAACCACTGGGCAACAGTGTCTTCCTGATGCTAAATCAGACCTGCTGTTTAATTCATGAGGGCAGTGGGAAGTTACCCGAAGAATCCCTTCTGAGAAAACAGCCCAGATTCAGCTTTCCTTCTCCCAGGTTAGACTTCCTTCTCTCCCACCCATACAATTCAAGTTTTGATTCCCCTCTCTTCAGCAGTGTACTGAATGGAAAGGAAGGAGGGCGTGTCAAGTAGAGCTGACTAATGTAATGGCCTCTGAGTTTTAACAGGCCTACAAACCCTTAGGATGTACACATTTGAGACAAAACAATAATTACAGCAGCCAGCTTTTGTGTCGAGAAAAGTGCTGCAGAAATACTATCGTCAGCATTCGGCTGGCAGGGCAAGCATCTTTATGCTCCCTAGACCATGGTGTTTCTAGTGGCTTTATTAAACCAAGTGCACTCTGATTAACCAACCCGGAGGCTCATTTCTACTGCAGGCCCTGTAAATGAAGGGGTAGGTAGGTGTGCATGTAACCCTCACCACCACCACCAAGGAAGTGCTCCGGGCAGCCCTTCTTTGATGAAACTGGGATTCAGCATCTGAAAGTGCTTCCTCCTTTTTAAACGTCTCCTCGAGGTCCTGTTGTCACTCCATGGAGGTGAGCGTTGCAGTTGGGTGTGAGAACACCAAAGCCGCTCTCTTTGTTCCTAGATTTCAGTGTGGCTCTTAATAATTCCTGCTTCCATGCAGAGGCACAGCTGTTCCTCTGGCGACTAACATCCTGGTTGCCAAGGCACCTGCTCAGTCATTACCTTGTCATCATCCTGGCCGCAAATCTGACTAGACTGATGGGTTGCATTTCTAAGGTGCAAAGCTGCCTTGGAGAAAACTAGGCTGGGGTTGGGCAGAGGGACCCCGTTTTCACTCCTTGTTCCTGGCAAGGGGTCTGTTCCCCACTTGACTTCCCATAAGGAGAATGTGGCACCTGTGATTCGGAGAAGAGGCTGTTAGTCATTGCCCCATTCTTCTGTTGCCATTGATGACCCACCAGGAACCGCTGCCTGCTCTTATATGTCCTGCTGACTTCAATACCCCGTTACCTTCTTTTTCTAGGTGGTTCCTTTTTTAGCACTTGTGTGATGGTATCTTCTTTCCTGTCATCTGCTGGGACCAGATATGGGGGTCTCGCTGCCCTGTCTCTGCTTTCCTCCTCCATTTGAGGGCAGCTAAAGCATTGCAGATATCCCAGCTGTGCTGCCTACAAAAGGAATAAAATAGGTGTGCTCATGGAACATGCAGACAACCTCACCACAACCAAACTGCATGTGCAGGAGGTATGCCTCTAACGGGTTGCGGTTAAATGATTCTGAAAACATGTGGTGGAAAGGGTCAATGCAGTCTTCTGTTCCCCACACAGTTGTTCCTCTGCCACTCAGCAGACCCCGTGACAAAATCTGGAGCAGGCAAAGACAATTTGTCATGTTCCCCTTATCTGTCGGTGTCATCCAGTGGCCATCCAAAGACACTAGGTAAGGGCATCAGGTCACCTACCCTCATCTGTCTTCTCCATGCTGGTGATCAGTTACCAGAAAGCAGCAAAATGCAATGGAGTTGGACACTTGCCACATTGCTCGTGATCAGGACTTGAACCACATAACTTTGGAAATGCAAACCATTACAGCTTGAGCGATGGGGCTAACCCTCCCACGTGGGAGATGGGTCAAGCACAGAGCAGGATCAGCATGCATAATAACGCATGGGAGAGAAAACACTGTGAAAGGAGCTTTCTTGTCAAGGACTAGTAATGGCCCACATCCCAGTACGATGAAAATCCTTTCCTGGGTTGCAGTGTGCTGGGTTTAATGGAGTATTTGGGATTCACCAGAGTAAATGAACTTGGCCAACGTGGCTGGCAGACCAGTAATATCCTCTAAAGCAGTGGTTTGCAACTGCTGTGTCATGACACAAAAGTGTGTCACGGCCCAGTGATGAATGTGTCGTGGGCAGGATGAAAGGCTGCCTGCCAACAGAGACCTGTGGTGGCAGAGGACTCTGTGCCTCAACACTGCCAGCCCACCTGTGTTAGCCCAACTGGGGCTGGGCCGGGATGGGGTGTTTTTGCATCTCCCAGCCCGGCCCCAAGCAGGAAATGTAAAATGCCCTGTGGCTCCAGGACAGGACAGGGAGTGGGTTCCCATGGCTGTGTGGTCCCCTTTGAGCTCCAAGAGGTTGAGTGAGTGGAGGGGCATTGAGGGCTGGGAGCAAGGCATGGGGAGAGGAGATTGAGGGTTGCAGGGGAAGAAGAGGAGACTCAGCCAGGGTAGGTGGGGGTCTGTAGGAGAAAAGGATTAGGCCTAGAGGGGTGCAGAAGAGCCTCACTGTGTTCTGCATGGCTAGAAACCCTCCCAGCCATGTCATGACCCTGCAAAGGTTGAGAACCCCTGTGCTAAAGTCCTGTGACTTGGTGGCTGCTGACAACAGCCAGTCTCAGAGGAAAGTTAGGTAGGCCCGAGCAGTCTGAGGAGGGAGAAATGTGGCTGGGGAGAAGTTCAGTTAGAAACCATCCAAGGGCGTAGTTTTGAAAGTAGCTTCTTTAAAGGACCTTTGCGATAAGATTCATGGCAATGTTCAGGAGAGCCGTTCTCCACATACCAAGGATGCTGCTTCAGAACGTATCATAGACTCATAGGTTGGAAGGGACCTCACGAGGACATCTAGTTCAGCCCCCTGCTAAAAGCTAAAAGTATCCATGCACCCTAAGTACATCAGCGTATTTTTAAGATAACAAACCACTGGTGTGTCAAAACACCAATCCTGCTGCATTTCCGGTTTTATCTACTCCCTGAAATCTCCACTTTTCCTTCCCTTGTCTGGCTTTTTGTACTGACCTCCCATCCCATCTAACCTGTGGATTGTAAACTCCCCCGGGGGGGGGGCAGACTGTCTTCTTCCTCTGTGTGCACACCACCTGGCGCAAGGGATCTGTGAGCCGTGATGGGTTCACAGGCACTACTGTAATGAATGCATATCCCTGACTTAAATAAGAAGACCTAGCTCTTTTACAACGCTTTCCCCCAGTAGATTTCGGTGACCTACAAGGAGGACAGATGGAGAAACTGAAGTAAAATGATTTGCTCAAGATCAGCTAGCTGGCCAGAGACAGAGTCAGAGATAAAACACAGGGGTCTGAAATACTCTATGGTCCACTGGACTGCAGTGCCTCTGTACCTCTGAGCAGTAGCACCACGTACTTCAGGTACCTCTGTTGGCTCATAGCTGCTGCATCTGCCAGTTGAATCATAAGGGGTCTGACCCCAGGTTTTATCCAAGGGGTGCTGGAGCGCCATCCATTGCTATGTTTTAAAACAGGCACAACGTGGCCCTGTCTTATGCTGGTGCCTGCATGTAGCCATGGAGCTCTTGCTCTCCTGCCCCAGCCCCATCAGTTCATTTAAGAATCTTTTCTGCCTTGGCTTCCAACTTTATCGACTTTCTTTTCCCTCCTCCATTTCCTCCTCTGCCCTGTAATGATCTGTCACCCAAACAGCCAAAGAACCCACATAATCCCATCATCTGAGTTTCCAAGGCTGCACTAATCCATTTGTGTTTCCACCCACACTGGGGCATTAATGTTGGCTCTACAATATTATATAAGGATCTTCTGTGAGTATGCACATCATCTGCAGACTGGAGAGGTAGCCTGGCTGGGATATAGCTGGCTAGAAACAAAGAGGGGAAACTAGACAAAAGGTAACTGGACCAGAAATGCTCCATGGGTGACATTGTGTGATTGCTCTACTAAAACACATTTTGCTATGTGACTTCCCAGTAGAGCTTCTCCCTTCATTTGGATTTATTCCCAGGATCGCTGTGGTTGCTCTGCTCTTCCCCCTTCCCTCCAACCCCAAAATAAGATGATTCCTGGACTGTTCTTGCTAATAAAAAATGTAATGTGGGTTCCCATGGAGACATTTAATAGACATAGTAAAATAGCTCTCTCCGAGTCTATGTGTGGTGACTAACGTTCCTCAAACTCTAAGTAGCATGATAGAACTCGCTGATTAACAAAATGTAATAGGATAATGTGGATTTAAATATTCAAATTATTTAAATATTTTAAAATGTTTGATTAAACGATAAATATGTAATTAGTTTGAGTCTCTCCATCGCTCTTGTTAATCCTCATTAGATGGATTTGTGCACCAATTGTCTGGCTGTTTTAACACAGATAACGGTGGTGTTATAGCTCAGTTAAATGCTCAGCTTTATTAAAGGGTTTCCTAAGACTTGCGGGACATGCTGGCTGCCTTGTTCGTTGTGTTCACAGCTGCCCTCTACTGGAAATTTACTGCAATGCTCATAGTCTCCAGGCCAGACATAGAGAATTAAGAGAATATAACACAATCTTCCTCTTGTTTATCCAGTGCAGGATTTATTAGTGGTAATCATTTTGTTTAGATATTCCACTCCCCCCCACCAAACACACAGGAGACATTAAAGGACGCTGGCGGTCACTGAATAATGATATCTGGCAGCCACATCTCATTTAGTTTCAATCCTCCTTTAATATCCTTCCCACGTGCAAATGCTTTAAATAATCCATTTCCAAGCAGGTCTCAGCCTTGGGAAGACTCACACAGCCACCTTCTTGAGGGCTGACTGGATACTACGCCAGACTGGGACTCGGGGGATCTGAATTTGGTTTTCAGCTCTGCCACCAGTCTGCTGGGTGTCCCTGGAGAAATCCCCTCTCTGCACCTTAGTGTCCCCATCTGTAAAACAGGGATTATGATACTGATGTGCTTTTTAAAGCACTTGCAGATTTCCTGATGAAAAGTGCTAGATGTGAGCCGGGACTCGTCGTTATACAAGTACAGAGAGTTAATAGAGCAGCTGCGCCACACAAGTGGAAGCTTTTAGAGAGGGTGCTTTTCTTGCAAAGAAGTGTGGTGGCATTTCCCTTCTGGGTGCTCATACAGAGAGTTGGAAAAGCTAGTTTGTAGTTTTGGCTCCATCACCGATTTGGTTGCCTAAAGCTCTTTGCACAGCTCTATTCCCCGTCCATAAAACCGGGGATTGTTGTTAACGCTTTGAGGTGTCATTCTGTAGCCCCTGGAAGCCCCAGTGCCCGTTGTGCTAGGCCCTGCACAAACACAGAACCAAAGACTGTCCCTGGAGGTCCTTAACCTCTTGTGTAATGTCCTTTGACATCAGCAGATGTAAAGACCTAATTCAGGATCCAAAACAAGGCTTAGTTTTTCATAATCATGAGCCTCTCGTTTTAGTTTAGTGCAGGAAAAAAAGCTTTTATGCTATTTCTGGCATCCCCCTTCCTAAACACTCACTTCTTGGAGATGAGTTCCGGTGTATCATATCGCGTGAGTTGCTTGGAAATAGGCAAAAAGCTTTTAATGTGCCTTGATGCCTTCTGCATCTCTGAGCGTCAATCTGCTGAATCTCTAGCGTTTCCCTGTTAAATCATTCACGTTTGTTTTCCTAAACGCTAATGCCTCCTGATAGATTCTCAGTGCGGATCTCTGCCACTGCCTCTGCGGGGGACAGAAATGGGCTGCAAGCTGCTCTCAAGAGGTGCTGCTAATGGGAAGCCAGAGAAATTAGTTTAAATTACCAATATTTTGCCCCATGTTTCATGGCAGCTGGTATCTTTGTTGTTTTTTGTACCGAGAATAGCAGCATTCACAAAAATCCAGCTCCTACTCGGTGACAGACATTGGATGGGAAGGCTGTTGATGGAGCTGTGTGCTTTTAACAGATGATTGCTCACTCCTATCACATCCTTCTCGTTCTGTGAAAACAGCGCTTTCATGAACACTGCACACCAGCCTCAGTGCCTGGCCTTTCTTGTAGACATCGCAATGATTTCTGCCTCACATAGGGGAGCAGTTGTCTATAGTAAAGTGAGCGGTTTTCTTCCTTCTCTTTCACAGGCTAAATTGTATTTAAGACTCTAAAAATGCATCTCTGTCTGTAAGCTGGTGCTGTAGCTGGCCCAGGTATGTTAGAGGATCAAGAAGGGGAGGGCAAGCATTTGTGGGGAAAAATCTTTCGAGGTGTGATCTGCATAATGAGATCTGGGAGTCCCTCTGACAGGGAATCAGAGTATGGTAGCAATCCTGGTAGATGACAACAGATATTCAGTCTTGCTTGCTGATTGTCTTTACACACAAATCTAACCTCAGTAATGCTTTTTAACCAAAATCAGAGGCCAGGTCTCCCCTGAAACCATTGAGTGTGGGAACGAATTTGGGTGCCTATCGTAGTGTTTACAGCACCACCCATCTTGGTATGGTCTAGAACAGGGGTCAGCAGCCCCCAGCACACGTGCCGGCAGTGGCACATGAAATGATTTGGAGCGGTACGCGGCACCCTCTGCCAAAAGTGCCACTCCTGCTCCAGAAAAGCAAGCAGCGGTGCCCCAGGCACCCTATGGTTCCAGGGATGTCATGGAGAGAAGCCGTCCAGACCTGGAACTGCTTTTTTCCATGGCACGGCTGCCAACCCTGCCCCAGGTATGCTGTAGAGAGGAGCCGCTCTGGGTGGCATCTTTCCAGAATGTGCTTGGGGACTCATCCCTGGGCACGCTGCATAGAGAAGTTGCTCGGGGCAGCTTCTTTCTGCGGCATGCCTGGAAACACACAGTCCCCCACCCCAACACTTCAGCCATGGGAGCCACCGAATTTTCAGGCAGCAGCCACTTTTTTCAGCAGAGGGGGCTACAAGCACTGACTGAAGTTTGGGGAAGAGGGACTGGCGCAGGGGTCAGTAAAGGTTCCCGACCCCGGGTCTAGGAGGCTGAGCCTGAAAATCTGCCTCCAGCCAAAAGTGCTGCAGCATCTCAAAGGGCCACAAACCTTCAAAACCTCCCTCTTTTGTGAGGCTCTGGGAGCTTGGTCACGGCGGTTGTGGGGAGCTGAACGGCTGAGACCTCTCCCAGCTTCCATCCCTGAACCAGCCAGATGTGACTCGGCTTGGCCTTCCAGATGGGAGAGCCCTGTTTACGGAGATGCAATTCGTTGTCCTTCCAACCCATGTGTCCGCTGAGTGCTCTGGCGTAAGCTGCGTTTGCGGTGGGACCTGTTTCCCTCTTGACCGGCTTGTTCAGAGGGATATTGGGTACAAGACCAGGATGAGAAGAGTAGGGGTAGGTTTTTGGATTCACCATAGGAGTGACCCCACCTAGCTGTGAGTGACGCCTCTGGAATTCAGTGAGGGGGGTTTGGTGTGTGGCCCATCCCGGGCTGGCTGAATGCATTTTCTGCAGTAGCTAGATCAATCCTAGGTATTAGAGAAACAAGGTGGGGGGATGTATCTGTTATTGGACCAGCTTCTGGTGGCAAGAGAGACAAACTTTTGAGCACAAAGAAAGATCTTCAGATCTGGGAAAGCTTGTCTCTCTTACAACCACAAGTTGATCCAAGAAAATACATCCTCACCTGCTTTTTGTCTTCTTCAAGGCTATGTGCACTCTTATGCCTTCTGGTCCAGAAGCTCGATGGCTAGATTCTTTGCTGGCTGTTTGAAGCTACAGCCAACTCCCTTTGGAGTCAGCTGGTGTCCACACACAGTGGTGACTGCATTAAGGGGTGGTTTCCCTGAGGCCAGACCCCTCTAATGTAGGTTGCCTCCCAGTCTTCCCCAGCTCTCAAGTGGGCCTATAGCTACTGATGTTCTGCCTTCATGGCCTCTGCAGAGATGCTATGGTACAAGCTGCCCGGGTTTCCACGCCATGCACTGGCATGGAGGCACAAATGCAGCGGACACATGGGCATGTGGTGCAAAAACACTGCACCGTGGATACGGGATCAGAGGGGAGTCTTGCCAAGCAGAGCTGTAGCATAGCCCGGGCCAATGAAGACCATCCCATTCTTTGGTAGAACAGCCCCCAGACGCGCCTTTCTCGTTGTACTTGTAGACAATGGATGCCTTGCTAAAGCTGCGACTCTTGGAGCCCTGCTGAAAGGATAGGCTGAAGGGAGCTGGCTGCATTGTGGACAGCTTTCTGAATGAGTAACGAAACCACTCTAACCCTGCCAGACAAACTGGCTTAGCATGTGTCGGTGTTCAGACATCCCCTGTGCAGAGGGCCCAGGATGGACTGGGAAGCCCGTGGTACTTATGAGATGGTTGCTGGTTGTTTACTGCCTGCAAAAGGGTTTTCATCTGAAAAGGATGCTAGCTGCAGAGCCACTCTACAACTGTGATTAGAGAGTGTAAAGAGACCCTCATTACTGAGCCAGCCACAAGGGTCTGTCCAGGGCTGTTGCAGGGAGGAGGGGAAGTGCTTGGGTGGGGCAGGAGTTATCTGTTGGGTGTTGCAAGGCGCGATGAGTGGAGAATGGGTTTTCTTTGCATGGGGAGCTTAGACTCCCTGGCACACAATTAAAAATGGAACATTTCTATTCAGAAATGCTACTGTGGTGCCTCGTGCCTCCATTCCCTTTCTATGGGCCAGGCTCCCGTGCTGGACTACCTCTTCCATGATGCATCATGACCGCATGGCTCGGGCTGAGCTGGCACAATAAATCATGGGAGGTGTTGTCCAACTGAGAAGCCGGAAGTCTCCCGTGGGCTGAGAATGAGGCACTTGAACTACAGCTCCCATGAGGCACTGCAGCAGAGTAGATGAATAAAAATGCTTTTAATTTTTTGAATTATTTTTATTTAATTATTGATTTCTGGGTATCTTACAGTCGATTGAAAAGTGGAATGCAGACTCTTTTCCCAGAAACCTTTGTCAGAAGAAACAAATATTTCCATTAAAAAACAAAACAAAAACAAAAACAAAAAACCACCCACCAACAAAAAAATAAAAACCCTAAAAATCACTTTATCTGGGCTCTTAATCCCTCTGACATCCTATCTGGAGTTCCCAGTTAGTTTATTGGTGCAGTTGATTTTAGATTATGCTAAAACAGCCCTTTTCCCTTCCATGCTAAATGGCCGTCTCATTACTGCACATTGTGTGAGGCAGATTATTTCTGCCACTAGTTTTTTGTTCCCCCTGGATCTTTCTCCATATTTTATATGGCTGCGTGGGAGTCTGACGTGGCAGGAGCTACGCTGTTTGCTGTACTGATGTTTTGTCTGTGTGTGGATTAAACTTTTAAATACAGTATTCCCTGGTGCTTCTTGCCCTTTGCTCTAAGCTTGTTGTTGCTCGCTTTCTTTTAATAAGCAAATTATCAGGCTCCAGAGGTATGGTGACTTTTTGTTTTTGCCCTCCTAGCGTTCTTAAACCCCTTGCATTAAGCACGTCAGCCTTTCTCTAGCTGTGGCGTGCAGAATACTATTATGAGCAAATCACATCAAATTACTTCTCTGGCAGAGCCTAGCTCATGTGCCTAATGGGGCTCAACAGGAAGATGTTGAAAAAACATTGCCTGCAAAGTAACTGGTTCCAAGAAATGTGGCTCTGCTTTATGTCTCTGAGGAAGGCCCAGACTTTGTTGCTTATCGACACCCCCTGCTGGCTGCAACGGTGGGGGTTAATTGCATCTGCACCTTCCTCTTTATTTCCCCCAGACTAGATGTTTGACTGGGCTCAGGGGCGTGCTGGAAATTGGTGAGTCAAACAAGACCCGTTGCCTCAGGGAACCGTCTGGTCGTGCTGCTGTTCAGGGGATTGCCAGCCTCAGTGCAGATGAGGCTCAGGTTGAAGTATAGATATTCCAGATAGGACTAGTTTTGTTTGGGAACTCAGCGTAGAATATGTACAGCTCTTGTGGGCCCAGGGTCTGTGATGGGGTTACACAGTCACTGATAAAAAAAACCAAAAAACCCAGCGTTCCTCCCTGGGTGCAGTTTGGACACGCTACCACTGGGGTTTGTGCTGCTCCATGCACATAACTACATGGGGTCTCCTTCACATGCACAGGTGACGTTGTGGTTATAACTCTTGTTGTCAGCCGGATCGCTTCCAGGAGACACCAGGCCGGCAGTGGGATTCCTGTGACCATGTGATCAAAACCAGGCAAGAACTGGGATCCTCTGCCTTTCTGGTGGCATGGAGTTCCATAGGCCAGGGACCTCGCTGAGAAATACCCTGCCCTAGGAATTTCCCCTCAGGGCCTTGTAAACTAGAATTCAGTGTCACCAAACGCATGTTGTGTAGCACCCCACAAAAGGGCAAGTGAGAGGATGGCCATGAACGGAACATGCATGCCAGTGCGACCGTCGTCATTGTGAAAGCTCTCCCCGGCTCGGGCATGAATTCTGCCTGGCTTGGGTGCAGGCTGCAGAAGGAGCAAGCCAGTCTGGAGTGCTTGTCCGTGAGGGGAAGATAATGGCTGGCCGAGGCTGGTGTGGAACGCACTGGGATTCAGAGGGCATTTGCTGCCATTAGGATATCAGGCAAAGCCGCATGAGCGTTTCCTGTGACAGATCTGGGCTGGGAGCTCACTTGGTGCTAAGAGCATTTGACAGGAGCCCCCAGAACCGTTTCCTCTACCTGGTCTGATGCAATTCTCATTACCTTTAACCTGCAGAGACTCCCACCCACACCAATCCCCAGCTACTAATCTAAAGATCCTAAAATAGCCTCTAGACTGGCATCTTAGTGCCATGCAGCCTGGTCATCTCGCCAGCTAAGCAGGCTTGTGGCGGCCCCTGACTGTTGGATGCCCTCTGCCCTTCAAGGGAAAGCTCTGGGTGCTGCACAATGTGATGATGATGATTAGTCAGTAGAGGACAGCCATCACATGGGATCGGTATTTAACCAGTGCTATGGGCGCTGTGTTGCTGGGGCTAAGGGGAAGGGTGGCAAGATGAGAATTGACATTAAAGATAGGGCTTGTGGGAATAAGCAGGAGATGTGCCATTTCTGGGCCCAAACTACACCTGGATCCCACCAATTCCCTCCACTGTTGGATACAGCATCCTTCACCCACTGTTCTGTGCTTTGGTGCGAATTTGCTGTGCCCCACCCAGCAGTGGCTGCATAGTGTGTGTGGAAGGGACCACGGGAGGGTGCATGTGTGTTGTTCATCTCAGTGTTTTGTGTGTGGTTACCAGGAATAAAAATTATACTTGAACCATTGCAAAGCATCATGCTGATTTTAAATACTACACTTTGATGGCCCAGAGTCCCAGGAGCTCGACACTGCCCCCTCTGCCAATATTAATCCTCCTGGCTTTTTAATAAGCATCTGTGTTGGAAGGGAGAGTTCCACAGCTGTGCACTCCCTGATGGAGCCTCCCGAGCCCTTTGGATCAGACATGGCTGCCTTTTCCCTGAAATCATGTCCTGGCTTTGGGGTGACTGTGACCCCAGGGAGGCAGAGGAGCATATAATAGTCACATAGCGAATTAGAGAACAGGTTAGGTCAAGGTCCCACTGAATGTCCCTCCTCTCCTTAAGTTGTTCTTTTGGCTCGTGTGTGTGTGTAACATTGAGCCCAGACTGTAGCCGACTCCTGTGTATGGAGGTAGTGTGACAAACAATGTCATTCGACTGGTGCTAGGCACAACCAGCTGTTGCAGCATCAGTTCGCTCTGAGAGCCGTCCCCAAATGGAGGAACCGCCCGTGCTGTGTATGTGTGCACTGATGCCATTAGGGTGTGACTCTTCTCGCTCCAGTGGAAGTTTTTGTTCACTGCCCTACCTAGCCTGCAGTGTATGATGGGGAAGGGAACACTGGCTATCTGAGTGTGAATCCTCACCTGATTTTAGAGCCGGTCTGGTGGCCTTGGCTGGTCTGTCTGTACCTGGGACAAGCTCTGCCTCTCACTGAGAACAAAGCGCCAGAACTCAGGGTGAGAATCGAGGATGAGATGTCGTTGAGATGAGATGTCGTCGTCTAGTTGTCTGCTTAGCAATTAAATTGCCTTGAGCAGAATGCAATGTTGCACCGTTTATCGTGTTTCAGCTGTTGGCAGCAGAGGCTAGTAAACCATAAGTGAGAGTGGAGAGGCCTGCTGGAGGTGGATCAGGAGCTGAGCCGTTGAGACTTAAAACACACCAAGTCATTTTGTAGATGTTACACTGGCTTCTGTCAGCAGTGCCAGGCTTAAGGGTGAAAGCTAGTGTAATTGAAAACGTAGCTGCAGAACAGGATGGCGTCCCTATGCTCTTCTGTAGCACTCACGAGGGCAGTCTCTAAGCGTAGCCTCACAGCCTCTGTCTGGCATTATTCTCACTTTTTGAGGAGGAAACTGAGGCACAGAGACGCCTCAGTGATGTGGACCTGACCACAGACCTCACCGATCCCAGTCCACAAAACCGTGACACATTCCAGTGGGTGCCTGTTGGCCTTTTCCCCACTGTGGAGTGAAAGCCTTTCTTCTCTGATCAGGCCAGAACATTGCTCCACGGGTGAGGGCCTGACAGCACCAGCCAAACTGGCTTTTTCCCCATCTGCTGTGGCATAGAACTTGTCACTTTTCTCCCCTAGTGGCAGGCAGCTGTGGACAGTCCAGCAGTCATTTGGAGTCTGTTTCTCTTTTCTAGCAATGACAGTAATGTGTCTGTTGTTGTTCCACAGGCTCCGGATGCACCCAGCAGGTCTACCCTCTCCAAGGTACGTCTTCTGAAATTCAATCTCATTTGGATCTTCTCTCTCTCTCTCTCCTTCCCTAGCGGAGTCCTGTCCGCGGAGCTTGGACTGCACGCTGCAGAGACGGGAGCTCTGCCCACAGGGTTCCCACAGCTGTGGCCCCTGCCTCCAGCAGTTTGTGGAAGATGAACATGGAAGATGCATCCAGAAAAAGTGGTCCTCCCCTGGTAAGTGTGTCAGCAATAAGGCCTTCCTGTGGGCTTAGTGCAAATACGTTCATTCTGCACACTAGCTACTCACTATAAAATGCCCTAAATAGCCCTGAAAGCAGGGATTTTTACTGACTTGTGAAATTGTAACTGAGAGTCAAAGTGTATTGCTGTACCATAAAGGGACTGGCACTGAAATGCAGGCTCTCTCTTCTGCGACATTAGTGCTCCAACACATAAGAGACAGCTGGATAAATGTTGTTCGCCATGGCAGGAGAAGGTGCGGATGCCCACTTTGAACCATCAGGGGCCGTGCTGCTCAGCTCTGAATCTCTGTCTGTTTTTGAGCATCACTTGCCACAGCCCAGAAACCTACCCAGGCCTGTGGGATGATGCCAGCTCTGGTTTGCTGGGAGATAAGATGTGCCTGGTAAACAGCAAGGATCTGTTTTGTCCTTGAGCTGAAGTGGACTGTTGGCTGTAAGGAGAAGCATCTGTAATGGAAGTAAGTTCCAGAGCGGTTGCCGTGTTAGTCTAGTTCAGCAAAGCAAGCTTGGAGCCTTGTAACTCTTTTAAAGACTAACAAGTAGAATGCATGTGTGATCGATAAATGTGTTAGTCTTTAAAAGTGCCCCAAGACTTCTTGTTTGTTTTAATCATGGGAATGAGCCAGCAGCTCTGTGATGACTGACCAAGGCTCTGGGTTGCCAAGCTATCTGTGTTGCATTTTCTCAGGCATTAACAGAAACACAATGCCACACTTAGTGTTGGTGTCTTCCTCTGCACATGAATCGAAGCTGGCTGGCTACTCGATTCTTCAGCAAGGAGATGCAAGCCAAGGCATTTCAGACCAGCTGGAGAAGAACAGCAGTTTGGAAACTGGCCTGTTGGAGCCACTAAATGCACCAAACTGCACCTCTCAGATCATGTCTGCAGGAGGAATTGTTTGTACAAATGTGGCTTCAGTCCAAGAGCCTGGTGCGTGCGGTTGCTGTCCTTTCATCTGGCCCACAGTGGTGTGTCACAGTGGTACTGATCTGACTCACTTGCTGGCAGATGGAGGTGTATTTTCTTTTCATCTTCAGTTTGTAATGAGCCATTAGTCAGCCGCTCTTTGCTCTGTCCTGCTGAGCAAGCGTTCTGCCACCTGGCCCATTGGGGGGTTGTGGGAAGAGCAGGGTGGGTGGAATGGAGTGAAACGGGGTGTGTCTACACACCAAACGTGGGGTGTGAACGCAGCTCATGGTGGCATTCGGTGCTAGCTTGCTTGGAGGCGCTGCGGCCACAAAGCTGTAGGAGGGTGACTCAGGTTCCCAGTGGGTTTGCACAGCTTGCACTGCTGGAGCTTCTCTGCGCTGTGCCCAGGCTAGACTCCAGTGGCATGGCTGCATCTGCAGTCGAGCTTTCCGATGAGCCCAGCGTTTCCCTTGGGTCACTGCAGCAGGCAGCCAACTTTCCACAAGCCTGTGGAGCTGAGCAGTCTGAAACGCCTGCTGTCCAGCAGGCTCCCAGGAGACTGAGATGGTGATGTGCCCTGGCAAACGTCACGGGCGGCAAGGTTGCTGGGAGTCAGTGAAGTATCTTGCTAGGCTCCCGTAAGAGCACAAACCTTGTGCAAAGCACACTTGCTGTTCGAGCTGCTAATCAGCCCGGGGGGGCAGGGTCCATAGCAGCTTGCGGGGTGCCTCCTCAGGAGGCACTGATGGGAGTTAAGAAGGGGAACAGCTTTCGGCTGTGGGGCTTAGAGCGAGAGACTCGGTGTCTGACACCTGACTTGTGCCTGTCTCCTGGTGTGACCCAGAGTAGTGGGAGAGAAGATACGGACCTCTCTCTTCTAGGCCCTGAAGCTGTCAGCCATGTTGCAAGAGGTCCTCTTGCTTTGTCCCAGCAGTAGGTCTCCACCTGCATGATCCTCCATGGGGGTTTCCTGAGTAGACATGGGGTCTGCCCCATACTGTGCTCAGTCTGATGGGCGCTTGATTGCTACTTTCTTCCATTCTGCATTGGATTGATTTTAAAAGCTTAGCGATCACTGCAGTGATCTTGTATAAACTTATTTCCCACAGTGTCCCTGTCACCGGGCCTTTTGCCTTAATGCTCTCCCAAGAGGGTGATTCTGGAGTGGTTTCCTTTGGACAATTTCAGGCTGTGGCGCTCTAGCCTCTGCAAACACTGTGCTTCTGTGCCCTATAGCCTCCCCCAGTTTTAATCTCTCCAGCGAAGACACTTGCTCCTGCAATGAAAGGGGTCTCCTCATCAGTGTACTGAATTTCTTTCGCCACAGTTGGTAGCTAGGTCAAGGGAAGAATTTTTCCTTCAACCTACCCATGTCTACAGCACAGGCCTGCCTGCCTTTATGATGTCTCACAGGGCATGAAATTTTCCACAGTCCTGAGCAATGTAGCTAGGTAGACCAGAGCACAGCCACTGGTTCATGCTGCCTCTTTGGATGTTCTTCCCCCCAAGGCAGTGCTGTTGTCAGCTTGGAGTGGTGTCTCCCGAGGTTATTGGAGCCCTGGCTTTGCCTTCTCATCTCGCTGATTCATTTCACAAGCTGATTGTTGACCCTTGTCGGAAGCCAAGTGATGGCATCACATCCTGACGACAAAGGATGCTGAGCTCTTCACCTTTGTCCATCATCCTGTCTGTGCAGCTTAAAAACAACCCTGTGTACAATGCCATCTAATTATTACTGGCTTTTTGTCAAATGTCTATAGAGCCCATTAATCCAGTGCCTCTAGGGACCCACGTACAGCCAGCTGGTGTTTACTGTCAATGTCATGGGTGCAGAGGGCAGCTCTGACGTCAATTCTCTAATTAGATGGTGGACCAGGGGCGCTGACGAGCCCACAGCAGGGAAGGTGAACAGCAAGTAGGGGGTGATGAGAGCAAGCAGAGGTGATGGAGGTGTATCTCCAAGCCCTCAGGAAAAGATCTAGTGCGAGGAAGGTTAATGATGCTGGTAAGAAGTGATGGAAATGTGAGTAACCAGTGTGTGTCTCTGTCTGATGAAGTGGAAAGGGCCTATGGCCTCCTTATAGGTTGGAGATTTTGGCAGGGTGAAATGTGGGAGCCACTAAAACAATCACTTTGGCACCCGGTGCTGGGTTGGAATCCAGTTTGGTTTCTCTTGCCCTGTGATTCTTAATTCTTCACATACTGCAGAAACATAGAAGATGGGGATTGGAAGGGACTTCAGGCGGCATTTAATTCAACCCTGTTCTGAAAGCAGAGCCAACCCTGAATAAATCATCCCAGCCAGGACTCTGTCAAGCTGAGACTTCAAGACCTCTATGGATGGAGATTCCACCAGCTCCCTAGATAACCTGTTCCAGTTTTCACTTACCCATTGTGAAGGTGTCAGGGCGTGCTGTCCAATGGAAGCTGGCAGTTTTGCCATCTGATAACTGTATGTGCTAATCTAGATGTGCTCTGTATGGATTTCCTTTAGCTCTGTGTTGCCTACTGTGACTGGGGCATGACATACCCCTGAATGCCCTGAGACGCAGTGCCCTGGATACTTGCAGGCGCCAGGCTGGATTATGCTGAGGATTGCCTGAACAAGGCCTGGGCAATGCTGAGGGGCTGCACTGGCATTGCCGAGTCCAGAACCAGGTTTTCAGTTGTGTAGCCGGTCAGCAGGCAACTCTCTCCTTGCACACCCTGTGTCAGGCTTTCTGCTTTGATTGGAGCCCAGAGCCTGCCAGCTGTTAGCAAAACAAACAGAGCTTTCCAGGCTCGAGGAGTTTGATTTTTCTCCCAGGGTTGAGCTGAGTTGGAGCCACGCTGGTGAATCCTGGATGTCTTCAGACTGGAAAAATTTGTTTCTGAATGAATCAGGAGGTGGAGGAAGAGAAGATGCCATGGGTAAACCCAGTAGAGGTGGGTGGATTAAAGAAGGCCTTGCTTTGACCTCCTCAGGTCAGAGCTGGAGAGCTCAGCTCTGCTTTTTAAAGGCATCTCGACTAGAGGGAGTCCAGACCATAGTTCTGGGGTGGGTTTGTTTGGTTGAATCCAAATGCATTCGCTCCAAGCAGGGGCTGTTATCTGCCTTCCATAGAGCTGAAGGGCTCTGTTTGTTGCATGAAGTCCAGACAGTGGATTGTGAACTGCCCAATGCTGCTGCATAAATTAATCTCAGCAGAGCCAACCACTGGAGGGGACCGTGCTCCATAATGCGTACTACCTCTCTGCCGCCAGGATGAGGGTGCATCTCATCACAACTGGAGAACTGCTGCTATGGCTGGGTTGTACTGGTACCGTGGTGACCCTTACTGGCCAATCAAAGTAATGCATAAATGGATTCCCATACAGCAGCGTTTTCCAAACTTTTGCAAGGTCGGTTCTATTCCTATTACACTAGAAAAATGAGCCTTCTCATGCACCCAGGTGGTATTTAGAGGCCTGCACATCTTACTGCAAGTGCATTCTGAGCCCCCCATGCTCTGAGGCATTGCAGAGACTATAACTGCTGCCCTGTGGGAATAGGCCGTCTTAATGACTGGTTTGTGTGGTGCAGCTCTCTGTTCTAACAGCTTTAAACCCAGCATAGACATGACATCCTATCCTCAAACGGTAGGCGTATCAATATTAATCACCAGCCACCAGGAAAACGATAGCATTCAGGAAAGGGCACATAGGCCAATAAAAGGTGCCCATCTGCAGAAGATTAATAATTGTATAAGCTACTGTTGCATCTGTGCCCAGATGGATGAACAGCATTTGTGTATTTCCATGGTAAAGTTAAGGCTCCTAACAAACATTTGCAATTCAAGAACTCACCTGAGAGTTGTACAGCTCAACTCTGCGCTGCACTCTAGCACTTGGTGCTGGGCTGTGATCACTGCTGTGTATGTTTGAACCTGCTTCAGTTGCACTTTGCTGATCTGTGGGCTCTGTGCCTCCCACAGCCGGACCCTTTCTTAGTGGCAAATGTTGAGAAGATGGGACTTCAAATGCACACAGTGTAGACCCGGTCCGGCTTCTACTGAAGCGAGTTTAATTTCAGTGGGAGCAGCGTTGGCGCCAATGCTGAGCGTTACAGCAAGTCCCATTCTGCTGGTGGTGTTGTCTTTCGTCAGAGCTAGGCAGGCTGGATAAATGGCCAATCACCATGTGTTGGATGGGGAGTCTAGGACTTCGTGTGTAGATGCCGTCTCACGTGGGCAACCAGAGCTGGTGGGCTTGCGTTCAACCCAAGAGCAAACAAGAGGTCTTTATGTCATTAAGTCAAAGAAACATAGTGGGTGATTGGCCGCTTGCTCCCCAAACCTGCTCTGAAATTCAGAATTGGTTTTACGACAAAAAAATCCCCAATCTTCCTGCCTCTTGCACCTGCCCCAGTGGTAGGTGCTACAGGGGGACCTTGGGGTACTCTGGCATTGCTGTTGCAGAGAATTTGGAAGAGCACTAGCTCAGTACTGACCCCGCAAACTGATTATACACCAGCTGAGAGAGGTCTATGTCATGATGCCTCACCGTTCCTTTCAGTTTTTGTTAGTTTGTTCTTCACAGATGATCTAATTGTGTGCAGTACCGCAGTCTCTCCTCCACATTAATGCCACCCTGCTCTTAGCTAGCACACTTCACAGTAGAGCTCCAAACTCATTTACACAGAAGACCAGTCTCTTTATGCCCACTTTACAGATAGGGAAACTGAGGTGCTGAAGTGACTTGTCCAAGGTCACCCAGTAGGTCACCAGCAGATCTGGAAGCAGAACCCAGGTCTTGAGAGTTTCAGTCCAGAGCTCAGTCCACTGGGTCACTCTCCCTCTCCTAATGTACACACAGTGCACAAACCTAGGCTAACCCAGCATCCTGGCTGTGAGATTCAGATAGACTAAAATACCATGAAATCCAGTTGTCTCTCCCGTGAGCCCTGTCATAGTCAGTACTCGAGGCTGCAAATGACACCTCTGTTGTGGCATGCCTGTAACCTGTTCAGGGAACCAGGGAGAAAGCACAGTGCGGTGTTCAGGTCGCTAATGGCCACACATCAGCACGCATGTCTGATGTGAGACGAACTCTGCTGGCTCCTGGCCAGAGTCTCTTGGGATTAGTAAGGCAGCAAGAGGAGAAGAACAGCTGCCATTAGATATCCTCCTGAGCCCAGCTTTCTGCCATGGAGTCTCCGCACTTTAGGCCTAGTGAGCCTGCCTGGGAGAAGTCCTGAGCTACAGAAATGCTTTGATGTCACATGCAAGGGCGAGAACTTGGTGCCCTAGTTTGCACCCACCAGGGGCAAGTCCTGCGAAGCACCTGGCTCTGCAGGCCTTTCACCCGGTAAGTGGGAAAATGCCTCATTCGCAGCCTGACCTGATCTCTGAGCAACAATAGGACGTTTCGTGGCCAGCAGCTGAAAGAAGCGAGACACGCCTGGAAACCCACATGCTACACTAATCTGCTGCAAACTGTTACAAAAATACACAATCTGCCTCCACAGCCAGCCCCCTCTGGTCTCTAATGATGGGGGGAGAGTTAGCAAGACACTTTTTGCTCTTGAACAGTCAGGCAGGGAGGTCAGGTTTTTTACACCCCCTTGCATTTATTTTCATTCCATTCTGTAAGTTCACCCATCTTCGAAGCATCTGACAAAGTGGGATTTTCTCCCACAAAAGCTCATGCAAAAAATAAATCTGTTAGTCTTTAAGTGCCACACGACTCCTTGTTTTTTTGGGGTTTTTTTCAGGCTGTGTAAGCCACTTTCCACCCTATAATACCATCAAGCCAGAAGCTCTGTGGATTAAGCACCCTCTAGATTTCAGCTGGCCCTGCCCACCATCTCCAGGCTTGGGAGCTGCTTCTTTGTTTCCCTTCCTCCTCTTAGTGCCCATAACCCATCTCTTGTGCTCCTCTTTAGGCAGGTGAGCCTCCTGGCTCATGGCACTCACAGCCACTCTGTAAATTGGCTAGCAGGAGGTGCCTCAGTGGCATTCACCCTTCCCTGCGTGCTGAGCATAACCAGAGTGCCTGTATTGCAAACCAGAGCTCCTCTGGAGCAGGCACTAGAAGTTTTATCGCTGATCTTTGGCCTGTGCCGCATGAGACAAAATGCCCATTGACATGAGGCTGCTTCCCGCCCTCTCACTCGTTAGACTTTCTTCTCTGGCTTCCCTGCTTTGCCCTCCCACTCATGGCTTTGCACTGTGTGAGCGGCCTTCCAGCTATGGAGGCTGGGACATAGTCAGTCGCTGAGGTTCTTGTTCTGGCCTTCGGTTCCTTCCTGCTCATGAAGCGCCAATCCTTGCCTCTCCGCACGTTCTGTTGACTCTAGTCTGTCAAGATGGCCTCTTCGCTTGTGTAAAAGAAACCCTTTGTATGGCTCAGATTAGTTTGTTTCCCAGCATCAAGGTGGAAAGAGACAAAATGGGAAGAATTCAGGGTTCACAAAGAACCAGGTCCTTCACTGAAGTTAATCAGCATAGCTGCAATGAAACCAGTGGAGCATCTGTCCCGTCACTCCACTTGAGGATCTGGCTGCTAGTGTATTTGAGAGAACCGTCCTGCACCTTCCTGGATCCGGGGCCTTATCTATTTAATTTCCCTGCCATCTGCTCCCTGAACTCATGTGCTGAGCAGCAGAACCACGCAGTTTTCTGTGAGCTCCCGGGAACCACTCAACCTTCTGTATATTTAATGCCCTCCCCTCTTCCCCTCTGCTCTCTTGTCACTGGTGATTAACATGCTCATTAACTTTCTTGTTTCCCCAAGTTGCTGAAACAGCTGAGCCTCTGTTCTGATGGTTTTTATGGCAATTCTACCTTCGCTCAAATCACTGAGTATTGGAGACAGCCGCAACCAGTGGAAAAACACCAGTGTCTGATGGATCCAGGGCACTTAAATCTCCAAGTGGTAGCCTCTGCTGGCTGCCAGGATCCCAGTCTCCTACCTAAGAATGGGGGGCGAGTATGTGGGGTAGCCCTGTGAGAGCTGGAGTCCTGGCTATTGAAGGAGATGACACGTGGGAAATGTAGTGACGGGTGATCATCCAGCCATCACCTCCTCCTGGGCTGCTGTACCGTGCTTCCTGCTGGGAGAGGTAAATCCTGAAGGCTGTCACACTGGTGGCAGGAAAACAGCTGGGATTCCTTGGCCTCTTTATGGTGGACAGCCAAGAAAGGCATGAAACACAGCTCATTGGTATGCCAAAACTGCCACCCATCAAATCCCTAAGCTCCTCTGTTGTTTGTGATCCATGCCCAGTGCTCCCACTCCAAAGACCTGTTGGCTCATCTCTCTAGCAGCACCAGGGACTGAATGCTACTTGTCCGTCCTCCATCTAAGGTTTCACACAAGCAGTAAACCCTCCACCTGGTGGACCCCAGGAGACCACACTTCTGCACCAGTGGGAAGTCCTGTGAAGGATGCCCACTCAGCAAGGCGCATCCAACTTGCTCCAAACTGTTGCAAAAATATATCAGAGCCTCTCTTGTGGCAACCCAGTAATTGTAGGAATTCCCTCGCCCTTAGCTATCCATGATGGGAGTGTCTGGAATCCTTCTCCTTGCTGTGAGTTTAATCGATTGACAAAAGGCTTTTACTGGTTCATCTGCTCTGTTGCCTTTGGGGCTCAGGTCTGCAGGCCCGTGTGCAGGGACAGGGCTGTCTCAGCATATGAAATTGCCCCTTGTACAAAGGCGGTCGAGCTGTTCTCGTTCATTAGAACAGCAACAAGGGATACTCAGTGGAATTAAATGACAACACATTACAAAACTAAGGTTTTCTACTGCTCTGTGGAATTAACATGTAAACCAGCCTGCTGTGCAGGGCCACCGAAGAATGAAGATCTGAGCAAAGTTAAGGGGCCACTGCAAGCCAAGCTTGAAGAATAATCGCTGCCACAGATGGATCAGCCAGAATAATAATACAGAGGCAGTAATCTTCATACTTCAGTCCAGAAATTATTCATTTGCTTGGGTTCAAATAGGGAGGAAATTTTCCAGCCTTTTTAGTCTTCACTTATTCTATGGCAAATGTTCTAGCGTGAAAAGTTTTTTCCCTTCCGGGTTGGAATTCCTGACTTGGGGGAGGAAAATATCATATCAGTTTCTGTTATTTATACTGCCCCAGTGTCTCTTTGTTGGATAACCATCAGCCACAAAGCACGTGGGGGTCACGTGAGCCCTCATGTTTTCCCAACCATGCTGCTTGGTGTGTCCAAGGCTCTCTACAGGCTTTGAGAATGGCTGAGTTATCCCAGAGACTTTGTTGGCCTGCAGCGCTGTCCAAGGTGAGGATTGTGGAAGGGAATGAGAGCTGGGGTGCAAGTGAAAAAAGCTGTGAAAGTTTAACATGCTGCGTGATGCAATTTAAAGTAGCATTTAACATTGCAAATCTCTTGTGCGCAGGCCCTGGAAATCATTGTGGTAGCCTTTAGGAGATGATAACTGTGGAACTTTGAAACCCCCTCCTGTGGCCTTGTTGGGTTCATAATGGGGATTCTGGGGATGGAGCCAGTTTGTATCAGAGCTTCAAAGGAGAAAAGGGTGTTGGGTGGGAAGGATGGTTCCTGCTGTGTGCTCCCCACCAGCCTTCATAGCTTTCTTGGCCCTGTTGCTGGGCAGGTTTTGAACTGCACTGAAACACGCTGGGAAAGTGGTGGTCTTTGTGGCAAGTGGGTCTGCACTGGGGTAACAGCTTCATTGTCATTGAGTTTATCTCTGGAGCATTGCATTGGTGGGTTTCCATTCCCCAAACAGCTGGGGGTTTTGGCAGGATCCAGGGGGCTTTTCCCATAAAACCCTGAATTGTGTGTGTGTGTGTGTGTATTTTTATTCTTGCTGCACCTTGGAATGTTAACTCTTGGGTGCTTTTCCTTGGCCTAACTGGATGGGCTCAGTGAGTGCTTGTGAACATGCATGGTGATGGATGGCTTGCAGGGACCTAGTTTTCTGGGGTGGGAAGAATGAAGATGATGGCCTGGCCTTTCCCCCCCTACAAACAAACCTCTCTGACATGGCCCAGCCATGGAGAGTGGAGCACCACCATGGCATGTTTTTGCTGCTCTGATCATTAGTTGTGTGTCTCCCTCCTCCTCAACATGTTAGCATGGTACAGAGGGAGAAAGTGCCAGCTCCCTTGCTCTGGTTACTACTTTTCCATGGGCCAGAAGGATTTTTTCCTAGGAGGCTGTAGGATTTCAGCATGTCAGGTGCGGTCAGATCCATTCTGCTCTGGAGGTTCCTGTTCCATTCATCTGATTCAGGCATGGCTTTTAACCTCATCAGGTGGTTGAATACAAAAGACAACTTGTCTTTGCATGGGAATCTCTGCAGACTGCAGCGATCTGGGAAACAAACCTAGTCAAGGTTACTTAGCCAGGTAACAAACTGTGCATTCTTTTTTTTTTTCACCATGTCTTTTTAAAAGAACTGCATCGCAGCTTGCGGTGTAGCTTTTCTCCTAAGATCGCACCCCCTGTACAGTCAGAGAAATGATCCAAATTACTGTGGCTTCTCTTGTGATGGTGCTCAAGTCCCAGTCATAGACCAGGACCCCCTCTGGGCTACTCGCTGGACAGACCCTGAGGAAAAAGACATCTCCTGCCCCAGAGCTTCCAATGGAAGGGCTAATGCTCTCTGAAGCAGTGTGATCCCGTGACACCAGAAACGCTGGTTTCCTTGTTCAGAGTTCAGTCAAGATGGGTGTAAGCTAAATAACTCGGGTGTAATAAAGCCACCAGTTGCTAAGGCAACAGCCGAGAGTCTGTTTCAAGCCTGATCTTTTGGTCACTGTCTGCCTTGAAGCACCTAGGCTAGATCTAAGTTCAGATTTCTCTCCCAAATCAAAAGGCAGCCAGACACAGATTCAGCATCTTGTGGTTGTCCGTTTTTCAATCACTCTTTGTGGGTGACACTGCTCCATTGTTAAAGCAGGGCAGAAGGACACGGGTTGTAATATGCAAATGCCCTCTGCGAGAGAGGGGAGTGAGATGCCAAGTGACAATGACTTGGAAAATTTCCATGGATTCCTCATCTGCCACCAGCTGAGAGTAGAATGAGTCTCTCCCCTCCCACCCTCATTTGTCCCTGCCTGTCTGTTTTGAATCAGCTGCAAAATGCCAAGACCTGGCATGGGATGCGAGTTTATCATGGCCACAGAGAGAAGGGCAGGAACTGTAAAGTACATCTTTACGTACAGCACATCTGCCATGTGTAATTCAGGGTTAGAGAGACCGTGGTTAGAAAATAGTTCTTTCTAACTTGCCCTTATTGGTGGCCAGTAGCCATTGCTTTCTCTCTGCCCTCCATTCCAGGGCCAAAAGCTCAGGCACTAGTTTGTGACTTGGAAGACCTGAGTTTGAGTCCTTTCTCCCCCACAGATTTCCTGTATGATGCTGGGCTTGCTGTGCCTCAATTTCCCATCTGCCTGACCTCAGTGAGGTGCCCCGATGCTGTGGTGATAGGGGTCATGTTAATATCTTAGAGAGGTTCCCCTTAACAACTTTTCCATGCAACAGACATCCCCTCTGCGTCTCCTCCATTCCCAATGCAATGTCAGGTAGCTGCATGGTGATGTTTGCCTCTCTGAGCTGAGACGTGCCAAGTTTGTGCACGCTCAGGTTGATGTGTTGCCTTCTGGCCTGGCTTTCATTTTCCTGCATAGCAGCTCGTGCGTGGGACAATGAAGAGAATATCTTTTTTTCCCCCCACAACCTCTGCCAGCCCCAAGCAGGCATCAGCAGGGGTGTCAGCTGTGTGGCAATCAAACACTCTTATCCTGTAATATTTTGTTTTTGGTGTAATGCCAGCTGAGCACCTGGGGCAGACATGGTAATTGCAGTTTCGGGCCCTGGGAAGTGGAAATTTTCTCTGGAACATGAAAAAGACACCACTCTTCTCAGCCTTTCAGGTGTTTTGGGGGCTTTTTACATGGCTTCAGTCATGGTCAGGTAAAATTCAGGGGGCTTGGGATGGCCTTAACTCTTGTCCATTTTCACAGGGGAATTCTCCACCCTTAGATCACAGAATCCTAGAAGATTAGGGTAGGAAAGGACCTCAGGAGGTATCTAGTCCAACTTCCTACTCAAAGCAGGCCCAACACCAACTAAACCACTCCAGCTAGGACTTAGTCAAACTGTATCTTAAAAACCTCTAAGGATGGAGATTCCACCGCCTCCAAAGGTAACCCATTCAAGTGCTTCTCCATCCTACCAGGGAAAAGGTTTTTCCTAATATCCAACCTAGACCTCCCCCACTGCAACTTGAGACCATTGCTCCTTGTCCTGTTACCTGCCACCTCTGAGAACAGTCCTGCTTCCTCCTCCCTGGACCTCCCCCCTCTGGTAGTTGAAGGCCACTATCAAATCCCACCCCCCTTATCTTTTGTAGACTAAACAAGCTCGGTTCCCTCTGCGTCTCCTCATAAGTCATGTGCTCCAGTTCCCTAATCATCTTCATTGCCCTCCTCTGGACTCTTTCCAATTCGTCCACATCTTTTCTGTTGTGGGAGCCCCAAAACCGGATTCAGTATTCCAGATGTGGCCTCACCAGTGCTGAATAGAGGGGAATAATCATGTCCCCGTATCTTTTGGCAGTGTTCCTATTGATGCAGTCCAGTATGCCATTAGTCTTCTTGGTAATCAGAACACACTGTTAACTCCCGTCCAGCTTCTTGTCCACTGTAACCCCCAGGTCCTTTTCTGCAGAACTGATGCCTGGCCAGCTGGTCCCCAGTCTGTTTAGCGGTGCCTGGGATTTTTCCATCCTAAGTGCAGGACTCTTATGGAATCTCATCAGATTTCTTTTGGCCTCATCCTTCAATCTGTCACATCACTCTGTATCCTATCCCTGCCTTCCATCTTATCTACCAATCCCTCATTTTAGCGTCGTCTGCAAACTCGCTGAGTGTGGAATCCGCCCCATCGCCCAGATCGCTAGTGGAGATGTTGAACAAAACTAGCCCAAGCACAACCTGAAGGGTGGAATCGTACCATGAGTTCAGGGTTTTATGCAGCATCTTCTAGCCAAGTGTCTTGGTGCACTCAAGCAAGTATTCTTGCAACAGATTGAAGTCTTTGTCTTTCTTCAACTGCATATAAACTGAGGCATGGAAAGTTTTGAGTGACTTGCCCGTGGTGACAGGTTGGAGACAGCACCTGAGATTTGTGTCCCTTTAGCCATCAGACCACTGGGCGCTTTTGCAGGAAGGCCTCATCTGGGATTTAAACGAGGGATATTTCACATCTGAAAGGGGGTTTAAGCTGCTTTGCGCCAACCTTAATATTCTCCAGACATATTTCCATGCATTTTAGCTGTGGATCCCATAACAGCCATCTCCCAGCCCATTTGTTGCTTGTGATTCATCTTATTTAACCAGAGTGTGGTGATTGCCTGGTAAACAGGGAGTGTCGTCACCTAAAGAAAACACAGCCTGCTTCCCACTGTGCTCTCAGTAGCCTCTCCACATCCCCAAGTGCGGAGCCGGTGTGTATTTCCCTTGCAGAGATGGAAAATGGCACTGTGTTGCAGAGAGACAAGAGCATGAATGGGCACAGAGGCAGGTCTGTGCTTCAATCAGTGCCTCACAGGACTGAGTCTCAGAGTCCTGGTCAACTGCTCAGATTCTGGGGCTGAAAATTGTAGTGGAGGCATTTGGGCTTGGGCTGGAACCAGGGGAGGGTCTCGAAGCCAGGATTGCAGCCTAATCTAAAATGCTGCCTGCACTGAAATTTTTAGCCCTGTGAGCCAGAGTCAGCTGACATGGGCCAGCCACAGCCATGCCATGGGTCTTCAATTGCAGAACGAGTGTACCTTAGTGATCTCCCCACTCTTTCTCCACGGGGGTCCCTAGATCAAGGGCTGAGGCACTTCAGTTGAGGAGCTCTCATGGATGCTGTAACTGTACCCATCACTGAAAGATCTTGGGCCCCTGGGCTGGGAGGCAAAAGACCAGGGGTCTGTTCCCAGCTCTGCTGCTGACCTGCTGCCCTTCTCTGAGCCTCAGTTTCCCCATTTTGGTTTAGAGGATCAGCTCTTCAGAGCAGCGCCACCTTCAGAGCAGCACCTGGTAATGGGTCCCTGATCTCAGCTGGATCTTCTGTGTACTGTTTGTCTTATTATTAAAGGCCTGGATGTAGGAATCTCCTGTCTTTGGTTCACACCAATCTGGAAATTTAATGGAGAGCTCTGTCCCTCCAGTGCTGTTCTCTCGGGTGATTCAACCTGCAGCCCACAGATGAGATCTCATTCCCAGTTTGATCTCAGAGGGCGTTTGGAGGAAGGCTGCGATCCCTGGTGCAGAGACAATGGTTTATGTTTCTGGGAGGTTTCAGGAGATGGGAGGTCTTTCATCTCTGGAGTTTCGAGGCCAGCACCGTGGATGCTGAGGGCATTTCCCGAAAAGAAGTCTGGCGTTCAGAAGCCCTGGCAACGGTGCAGGAGGCAGCGGATGGGGATCATGCATGCCCAGTGCTTTGGTTTGAAGCTTGTGGGGTTTTCTCATTCTCCAAAGCACTTCCCAGCCGTTTTTATGAGCTACTGAGTAAGTTTGGTGGTAGAGTCCCAGCCTGTTCATCTCCATAGCAACCCTGCTGTGTGTCCGCAGGGTAGCAAACAGCTGTGCGTGGGTCTGGGGCGGGCTGCACTGCCCACGGGTTGGGAGCTCCCTGCAGCTGGTAAATAACAAGTGAATCCCGGCTTTCGATCTCCGTTAGTGATGTCAGTGCTGCGTCTGCTTTCCCTGGCACTGCCTGATGCCGGGGGGGGAGGATTGATGTGTCAGCATAAGTTCCTGGGAGCTGGCGGGGATGCAGGACCATGCAAATGCAAGTACCGTGTCAGGGGTGGAGCGGAGTCCAGCACTGTACAATGCATCCTGCCAGGAGGACACGCCGGTGCCAAACGGCACTGTTCTAGCTGCATCCTGTGATGCCGACGTGATTCCTAAGTGTGTGAGTCGCATCCCATCACAAGCTGTCTCTTCGGAGCTCCCAGCCTCCCATGAGGGATGGAAAAGAAAATGAATGATTGCCCGTCTTCTCCCATCCATCCTCCGAAATCGCCTCACCTGTAGTGCTGCTCAGATGAGCTGGCACTTTACAGGGGCACAAGGGGTTTGTGAGTCTAAACCCTATTGAAAATTTATGGGATTTGGGCACCCAGCTGCCTTGAAAGACCATTTGGGAGCCCAGGCTTACTCTGCCTTGCCCTGCGCTAGAGACAGAAGCCATGCCAGTCCTTGCTATGCAGTTTCGAGAGGATCTAGGCTGGGATCCAGCTTTCCCTGGTGGAACCAAGAGCCCTGCACAAGACTGTCCTCTGGGTGAGACAGGAAAATCCCTTCACTAGCCCATTCCACAAGGGATGAAGCCAGGCTCCAAGGCTGGGATCTGGAAGCAGAGTGCCTGGCTCAGTCAGCTCCTGGCAGCAGGATCTGCTGTTAGCAGATACCCCAGTCTGCAGCCTCTGCAATTAGAAGCTGGGGTGGGGGGGTTGATGGTTACAACGGGTTAAACATCACCTTGGAGCTCCGGTCACTGCTCTTACAATCCCAGCTGTCACTTCCCTCCCTGGGCTTATCCTGGTGATTGGCTGCTGCTCCTGGTGGCAGTGTGCGTGAATGAGCAAGTGTTCCCCCTTCCAGCACCCACACACACCCGCACGGAGCCAAGAGCGCAGAGAACACAAGCGCCTGCACTGCGGAGGTGCTGCCGGTGCCTTCACTCTGCTGCCTTAGACCCCTCCTGCTCCAAAGGCCGGCTGCTTTTTGGGAAAGAATTAAAAGAAAATCGAGATTCTGCTCAAGATGAAACCAAGTCAAGTTTTCCTCCCGGAGTGCTTGTGCGTCCTGGTGACGGTGAGCGTTGGTGTGCCCCTGGATCCTGGATACTACCACCACAGAGGTAAGATGACTGCTAGGGGTACTGGGACTTCAGAGTATATGGTGGGAGTAAAACAACTGGCAAGTCCCTGTCCTTTCCTAAATCAACAGCTGCTGCAGCCATCTGGGATTAAAATAATTTGCTAGCTACCAGTCACCAGTGCCAAGTAGGTGTCACCACTTTAGGGCAGGCGATAATCTTTTTGTCTTTTTTGTCTGTCCAGCACCTAGCACAGAAGGCTCTGGGTCTGCGCCTGGGGCACCAAGATGTTACTGTCATGTTTTTAAAACTAACAAAAGGTTTCCCTGCTCATGATATTGGCTTTGTAAGGTTCACTCTACCGGGGTTCCTCCATACATCCAGGCTATTCGCTGCAAAAAAAAAGGTGACTTGGTGAGAGTTTCTGCCATATGACTGAAAGACCAAACCCCCTGCAGGAAACTGGATTGGTATGCCAGCCTCCCTTGCTGCCTGGAACGAAACAGGTGATCTAGTAGAGTGACTCTGGCTAGAGTGTCCGTCTGGTCAAGTTTTGTCAGGTGGTTCCATAGTTATGCCCCCGAGCTGGATCCAAACTGCTCCAGTTCAAATTGTTCTGATGTTTACACAGCTGCTAACTGAAAGCAGCCATGCATGACTGTTTTATTCAGAGCTCGGAAAACTCCAGCTGCAAGTAGTTCCATAGGTGCACTCTCTGCATTAGGTGAAGAAATACGTCCTTTTATTCATTTTAAACCTGTTGCCTATTAATGTCATTTGGTGACCACTAGTTCTTGTGTGTTGAGAAAATATAAATAACACTTGACTGGTATGTAGACCATAAATAAACAAGATTTTATAGACTTCTGTCATATTTCTTCCCCCTTCGTCATCTCCTTTCCAAGTTGACGAGTCTCAGTTTTATTAACCTGTCCTCGTACAAAAGCCATTCCCTAGTCACTTTAGTTGCCCTTCTCTATCTCTTTTCCAGTTCCAGTATATCTTTTTTAACGTGAGGCGACCAGATCTACAGGCAGTATTCGAGATGTGGGTGTTCCATGGATTTATATAAAGGCATTCTGATATTTTCTGTCTTGTTATCTAACCTTTTCTATTGGTTCCCAACACTGTTAGCTTTCTTTTGACTGTCGCTGCATATTGAGTGGATGTTTTCAGAGAACTATCCACAACTCTAAGGTCTCTTTCGTGAGTGATAACAGCTAAATTAGACCCCATCATTTTATATGTATAGTTGGAATTATGTTTTCCAATGTACATTACTTAGCATTTATCAGTGTTGAATTTCATCTGCCATTTTGTTGCCCAGTCATGTTTGTTGACCCCTCTCAAAGAACTCTAAGAGATTGGTGAGGCATGATTTACCTTTTACAAAAGCCGTAGTGAGTCTTCCCCCAACGAATTGTGTTCATTTGTGTGTCTGATTGTTCTGTTTTTTACTATAGTTCCAACCAATTTGCCTGAAGTTTTACTGAAGTTTGGGTTACCAGCCTGTAATTTCTGGGATTGCCTCTCTGGAGCCTTTTTTAAAAATTGGTGTCACATTAGCTGTCCTCCAGTCATCTGGTACAGAAGCAATTTCACATTTGAGTTGTTTCCGAGCTCTTGGGTAAATACCATCTGGACCTTGTGACTTGTTATTGTTTAATTTATAAATTTGTTCCAAAGCCACCTCTAATGACACCTCAGTTTGGGAACATTCCTCAGATTTGTTGCCTAAAATGGATGGCTTAGGTGGGAATCTTCGTCACACCTCTGCAATGAAGACTGATGCAAAGAATTCATTTAACTTCTCTGCAGTGGCTTTATCTTTCTTGAGCGCTCCTTAGCACCTTAATCGTCCACTGGTCCCCCTGGTTGTTGAGCAGGTTTGCTGCTTCTGGTGTTCTTAAAAAGTTTGTTAATGTTTCTTTTTGAGTATTTGTCTAGTTGTTCTTCAAATTCTTGTTTGATCTGCCTAATTCAAATTTTACACTTGACTTATCAGAATTTATGCTCCTTTCTATTTTCCTCCAGGGGATTTAATGTCACTTTTTAAAGGATGCCTTTTTGTCTTCAACTACTTCTTTTACTTTGTTGTTTAGCCATGGTGGCACTTTTTCAGTCCTCTTACTCTGCTTCTTTTTATTTGGGGTGTACATTTAATCTGAGCCCCTTAGAGGTTTCCATGCAGGCTCGCAGGCATTTCCCTTTTGAGACTGGGCATTTTGATTTCCATCTGTCTAGCATCTTCCTTGAGAGGACCTCTCAAGGTCTCTTCCAGCACTACCTTTCTGTAATTGCAGGGCTGCTCTCAGCATGTAGTAGCTACTGAGTGGGGTCAAGGGGATTTTTGCAACCAGGGGCCCCATTGGAAGTGGCAGTTTGGTATCACTGCTTGAAAACTTTAGGCATCAGATAGCATTAGAGACGTGATATGAGCCAGTGGACTAGATAGGAGTCTGGGGCTTCATACTGTTCTCTTCTTGGACAGCCCCCCCGCAAAAAGACATGTTAATTAGCTGAGGTGCTCCTTTATCCTGTGGATAGGCTGGATTTAGAGATTCAAATCCCATCTCATTGCAATGAGTGCCTAAACCCCTTTGGCTCCTTTGTCAATCCCACCGGCAAGCCACAGAGGGAAATCCCACGAGAGAGACTCAGAAGGGGCTCTTCCTATTGAATATCCCTCTTGTGTCTTAAGTCTGACCTGCCAGTGCCCCGAGTAGCATCCCAGACATTAGCTGGCAATGAAGCGATTTCCCTTGCAGTGCACTATGCATACAGTGGCGCTGGCTGCATGGTCTGTTGTGCATCTGTTGTGCTCAGAAGTGGGGAGAGAAACACTGTCAGTAAAACCACAATGTACAGGAGAGGGAAAACGTCAAAGCCAGGGTAGCAGCTGAAAATCCAGTTCCTTTAAAACACCAGTTCTCAAGCCCTGGGTCACAACACAGTAGTGTGTCGCGAGGAGCAGGGAAGGGTGTTGCTGGGAGCCACATGGAGCCAGAATATAGCGGCAACTGCCCAAGGGGGCAGCCAGGGCCGTAATTAGGGTGGGGCGGGGTGATGGGGCTCTGTATCAGCGGCTCCATTCGACCACTTGCTTGAGGGGGGCATGTTCTGCACTGCTTGCTTTGGCATGCCCCAGGTGCCAAAATACCTAGTTCTGGCACTGGGGACAGCTTCACGGTAGCTGAAGTTTCCCGCAGTGGGAATTTGTTCAGTGATAGGGGCACTGAGTTGTGCACAGTTATACAAGTTGCTAACCTTGTTGCAATACAAAAAGCGTGGAGGACAGCTGCTTTAAAGAGCACATACAGCCATTCACCACTTGTTCTGCTCAGTCCTCATAAGACTATCCTGCTGTCCTAGGTTAATAATGGTCACCTTCTTCCATTCACAAACCGGGAAGTGCACTTGGAAGAACTCATGGTCTGCCAGAGCAAATGGCCATGTAAAGGTGGGTGAATACACCCAATAGAAGCTGCATAGGAAAGATGCAAGCAAGGAGCAGCTAAAATGTAGTACAGACTTGTTTAAAAAAAAAAAAGTAACTTCAGTTCAACTGAGTTCTCTTATAGGGTCTGATCCTTGCAGAGGCGGAAAGAGTTGAATTGCAGGTGATACTGCTGAGTCTCAGTTAGTTAAATATTTGTTACTAGGCTCTAAATGTATTGATGTATTTCCCAGGAACTTTAATATCACATGGAAGTAACCCAGCAGTGTCAGGGGTGGACGGGTGGATGTAAAGTATCACGGATTGCTCACATTTGTCCTAAGTTGTAGGCTCACAAAAATGCTTCCACAACAGCTGTTTTGAGTTCGAAATGGAAGTTGCTTTAGCAAATTAATGTTCTCCCGCACTTTTTTCATATTACTTATTTATCATCTCATCTATGACTTTCATCGGACAAACAATACGTGTTTACTCTTAACATCCCTTCTCCGTCATCTTGCATGGCTCCTCCCATCTAAGGTGGTAGCTCACCAGAGCCCAAACAGTCAACAATAAATCCCAGGTTTCCTGACTCCCTGTTCTGTGTCGTAACCACACCACAATGACATCACAGCCCGTGCTGATACATGAGAACATGAAAGTGAAATGGGTAGGTTCAGTAGTCTCTTCTTTTCAGCTTGGACAATGTTAAGAACTAATAAATAAGATGAAAAATTAGATACCTTCGAAGTTGTCTGTTTTTAATAACAGAGGGGTTTGTAACGTATGAAAGGACCCTGGATTTATCTACCAGTGAGTGCAGTATGACTCGCCACTTGGGGTCTCCCTTGGCTTAAATATAAAACAAACAAGGAGTCCTGTGGCACTTAAAGACAGACAAATTTAATTTTTGCATGAGTTTTTGTGGGAGAAAGTTCCAAAGTTGGATTAAATTTTAGTTTTTAAGTGCCACCGGGACTTCTTGTTTGTTTGTTTTTTTACTGAACTAGACTAACATGGTTACCACTGTTGGATCTTGACTTAATGTTTCACTTTTATTGTCATTGGAGCTACAGACCAAACTCCAGAGCTATGTACTACCTCTTGTATAGTCATTCGAAAGTAGGGTTTAGAGGTGCTTTTCCACAATTCAGATTCTGCACAATGTTAATCCAGTTGTACGCAGCCAGGACTATCTCCGTTATAACTTACTGCTGCCTTCTACAGACTCAGCCAGTTTTAAAAGTTGCTTAAATTCCTGTTTTAGGTTCTTTCATTTAAATCGATGCTAAGGAAGAAAAGCAGCTGAGGCAAAAATGTTTTAGGATCAGTTGAGCAGAACAGCATGAGCCTGATGCCTGTAATGCAATACAGCTCCACGTGTGATGTGGTAGGCACCCATTTAAGGTCCTGATCTTCCTCTGGCTTGTCTAGATACAGCAGTTGTAATGCCTTATCGAAAGTCTGTTCAAAAACTGATTTCGTTAAACACGTGCGAACTCCTGTGGATGAACTTGTAATGATTTAAAGCTTGGTTCTGTCAGTTCAGTTTGTGCCTGTCAACTTTCTGGTGCAAGTTAAACAGATCCAGAGCAGGTTTAGACTGAGAAAAGTGCCCACCCAAAAGTTGCACCCATTTAATTAAATCAGTTTACAGAACACCTGTGGTTAAAGCCGTGTGGTTTTTTTTCATGGAGCCTGGGTCCCAGACATTTATATGGTTCACATCAACATAACTAAATTGCTTGCATGAGTCCACACTTTTTTGCACATATTGGCATCAGCTACTTGGCTTGTGAAGGTCATGCCACATAGCACAGCACTAAACCAGTAGCTTATATTCATTGCTGCTGTTGTGCACGTGTCTATACATGCAGCAGTAACCCCCACAGTGGCTGCTCTTAGCCATTGCAACCCAGCCTGTTTGGTTTGTCCACGCAAAGCAGGCATGATCATCTGCTTCAATGGAGCTGACACCAATTTCTGCTACCTCTCATTCTGCAAGCCAGGCAGCACTGCTAATTACACAACTTCCAGCCCGTTGGCTTCGTGCTGTTTGAATCACCTGCTCCCCGAAGCTGGAGATATGCCAGACAGGTGGCTTCACTGGTAGCTGTTGGAGTGGGACCTTCATTGCTTAACCCACCACTGAGTTGTTTCCTTTGCTGATGTCTCTAAAACACCAGCCAGGGGCACAGTGTTTCTGAAGATGTGACTTCTGTGAAAATGATTGTGCCCTAACTCTGGACCTATAGAATGGTGTTTCTCCTCCTATGCCCCAGCTCGGAGGGCTCTTGGCTTAGGCAGATATATGGTATTCAGGATCTCCCAGGAAATCTGCCTCTGTGAGAGAAAGCGTAGCAGAGTCTGCCTGGAAAATTCTTGAGACTGAAGCAGGCGAAGAGCAACTTTTCCATGCCTGTGCCAAACCCACTAAAGCAGGGGTCTCAAACTTGCTTCCCACAGGCCACATGCAGCCCCTAAAGTTAATTCCTGTGGCCCGCAATGACACTATCATCAATCTTTGCAATATCTTTGTATGAAAAGGTTTCAGTGGCGCAGCCCTCAGGCTAATGTACGAGTCTTCATGCGGCCCTTGTGATAGGAGTTTGAGACTCCTGCACTAAGCATGTCCTGCACTCATGTCTTGAGAACATATTCCTTGACCAAGTCCCTTCCAGGGTGCTTTTTAAGTGCTTGTGGCAGGAGGACTGAGACCACCACTCAGAGGCAGACATGTGGCGTGATAAATATACAAATAGCTCTGCCCATGTACCTCACTTGACCGGTGGCACTCCCTACTCATCTGGTCTTGAGCAGAGATCACCGATGGATTTGCAGTAGGGTTTTTAGATTTGTTGGTCTTTAAAAGTGCCACAGGACTCCTTGTTTGTTCTGCTGAACTAGACTAACATGGCTTCCCTTTGGAAGCTGCTAAAGGAGAATAGGGTCGTCTCCCTCCCCCAGCTTGGTCACTTCACAACATAACCAGAGCCTGTCTTTTTAAAGCTGGAAAATCTGGACCCCTAATCCAGTGGTTTTCAACCAGTGTGTTATGAGAACTGTCCAAGTGTGCTGTGAAGTTTTGCACAAAGATAATGAAAATCAGTGTAAAACAAACATTGTTTCATCTTAAACAATATTCTATCCAACCTAAATTACACCTCATGAAATGTATGAAAATAAATCATCAAATTAAAAGCGAGGTTTTGGTCTTTTGATTCTAGAAAGTGAATATTCTCAGTGCAGGTGGCCGAAGAGCAAAATTGAGATGATGTGTATTTTTCTGGTAGATTCAAAACATTAATGCATTTGATCCACTATGTTGCAAACCTCTCTAGTAAGACTTAAATGTGGGTAAATGTGACATTTACAATCAATCAATTAGCTGAAAAAAGTAGGTGTGCTATGGAACTATTTGTCTCATTGAAACAAGCAAGGAGTCCTGCAGCACTTGAAGGCTAACAAATTTATTTATTGCATGAGCTTTCATGGGAGAAAATCCCACTTCCTCAGATGCTTTCAAGAAGAAACTTCTCCCATGAAAGCTTGTACCATAAATAAATTTGCTGGTCTTTGAAGAACAAGGGCTTCCTGTTTGTTTTACTGAGCTAGTCTCATGTGGCTGCCCCTTTGGAAGTTGCCTCGTCGGTGTATCATGTTATTGAAAAAGTTGCAAACCACAGCCATAATGCCCCATCAGCCCCTCTCCCCTGCTGCCAACAGCAACAATAGCTGCAGTGAAGACGGGAGCGAGATTCCTTATTTATCATCATACTGTTGAATCCAGTGCAGACCACATATAGACGGCATGGGTTTACAGCCTCTCCATGCCCTGGCTCTCACTACTTCCACCTCCAGTGGCCTGGTATAGGCGTGACTGAGACCAGCAGAGATGTAGGGTTATGGTTTCCATCTACGCTGATCCAGTGAGTCTCCTTAGCCAGGCTAGTGAAGGGCAATGTGCTTTCATAGTCAAAAGGGTCCACGAGCTCCAGCAGATCTGAAATGTCCTTGCAACACATGGCCACTAGAGGGGGGAAGGTGCATGCCACAAAATAAGGCGATGCTGCTTCTTTGATGTTAGAGGGATGGCAGAAAGCGGAGCTATTCAGGGGGAAAAAACCAAGGAGTCATGTGGCACTTTAAGACTAACAGATTTATTTTTTGCATGAGCTTTCGTGGGAGAAAATCCCACTTCGTCAGATGCTGACGACGTAGAATTTTGTCCCACGAAAGCTCATGTGAAAAATAAATCTGTTAGTCTTAAAGTGCCACATGACTCCATGGTGGTATTTTTTTGGGTTTTTTTGCTGGACTAGACTAACACGGCTATCCCTTTGGAAACTATTCAGGGAGGCACCCAGCTGCTCCTCTTTGTTAGGTTGGTTAGCTCAGTAACAGCTCTCCAGCAGGCCCTTTTCTACTTCCAGGATTCTCCAACCAGGGTTGGCTTTCCTACTCTTAAGCCCAACAGCGGTGAAAACATTTGCATCCCCAAAGGGGGCCTTAGGAGGCTGGGGCTGCAAATCCAATTTAGAAGTGGAGGCTTTTGTGCTAACTTGATTGATGTTACTTGGCCAACTTATAGCTGGGCTCCTGGAGAAGGTTGCCCCGGTGTAACTCAAGGTGTGAATTTAAATAAAATTAGTGAAATTGGTGCAACAGACTGTGTAGATACTTTTACTTTAGTTGAATCCGGTTGATTGTGGGATCCATTAAACTAATTAGGAACAGATTTGCAGTAAGCTAAAATAAGGCACTCATAAACCAAAATCAGAGGGAGTCTGCACCAGTTTAACTTAAATTGATTGAAAAACAGGTTTAAGTTAAACTGATGGAACATTTGTGTGTGGATGAGGGCACAGTTCCCACTTTCTGGAGGAAAAGGGTTCGTGTCCAGGGACTGTAGAAGTGCAGTCTTGGTGAACATAGCCCAACCATGCTGTGGGCAAGAGTGACAGACCATGCTAGAGTATAAATTGTTTACCTCCACTCTCTTGGGCCAAACCTGTTTGTTCCTTTCTGTGCAGTCCTGTTGGGAACTCCAGAGATACCCAAAAGTTTTCCCCTGAGGGACTGAGATGTTGGGTTAGCGCATTTGCTGAACAGCTTTGCAGAGCAAAGAACGAGGAGATGCATGCGATGCCCTTCAGAGCTGTCCCTTGGCAGCCATATGAGAGAGCCTCATGTACCTGGAAAAGATTCCCCCTCCCACTTGCAGCATGCTTGCCAAATGGCTTCTCTTCTGCGGAAAGGAAACCTAGTCACACACCTTGGCTATGGGGCTTGTAGGCCTGAGTGCGTCTGCTCGCTGGTTGCTAGTCAGTGACCCTGTCAGTTTGGTGGAGGCTGACGTCCACTGGTCAGAGAGACCTGATGTTCTTGGTTGAATGTGCTTTGCAGTGCTTTGTGGAGGGGACAGGAGACATGGGAACACATTCAGATTAGCTGGCCCCTCTAGGTAATTGATGGAGCTGTGGTTAAAACGGTGGGTTACTTACCAGTAACCATCCTTCTTTAAGATGGGCTGCTTGCATACATTCAATATTAAGTGTCTGTGTGCTGCAGTGCACAATTGGTTGGAAACTTTTAGCCCTAGCCTGCCAGCGCAGGGTCAGCAGCCAGCGCCCCCTCCAGCCACTTCCAGCCACTACATACATAACCTGACCCTGATCCTCCTTAGTTCCTTCTAGCTGCTAACTCCGAGTAGTAGGGTCCTGAATGTACATGAGCAGCCCATCTCGAAGAAGGACAGTTACTGAAAAGTAACCCACCGTTGTTCGAGTGCTGCTTGCATCATTCAGTATGAGTTGACTACTGGCCGTGCTGTGGAAAATGGGCAGAGTTGGATTTTTCCCACCTTCAGCACGGCTAGCCCCATAAAGGCAAACTCAAGGCATAAAAGGGTGCCTGAATAGTGGGCTGTCCAGCCAACTTAGGGGAATGTACTGTTAAACCTTGATTTGTTCTGAGAGAGCACTGAGTGAGGGACCCAGAGAGAGGCTGTGTGTCACCCTGCCTTGGAGGCTTAACTACTGATATGGGGCCATCCTAATTCACTTTGGACACCGTCAAAGTTGAGTGTGGCTAACACAATCAAGGAAGACAAAGGAAGTTCCACACTTTGTCTACCCACCGTAAGACAATTGACTCTCACCTCCCAGGAAATAAAGGGGAGGATAAACCCAGCCCTCTCCACTCTAGTGGGGTTTTGACACTTCAACGTTGGAGTGTGGAGGCTGATTTGACAGATCAAAGCGCTGTTAGCGCAAGGATGGTATTCGTTGTACGATCCCGTTCCAGCAGGCCTAGTCCCGACATGGGGAGGGAGCCCCTTTGATGGGTATTAGCTAACCGGGCAGAAGGGAAGCTAGGAACAGTGAAGCTCAGGTCGCCGAAGCAGGTATGACTTCTGGGTCCCTTCAGCAAGGTGGGAAAGGAACGGTAACGCAGACACACCAGTGTCGCTGGTTTGAGATCCGTGACCTCTAGTTATAACCCTGTTCAGACTCTGTTGAGGTGGACCCTGATATGAACCCCCTCCAGGAAGTGTAGACTGTCCCTGAGGGTAGAGGGCCAGTGGGGGCCTGCAACAATAGCAAGGGGGAAAGGCCTCAAGCCAATGGCCTATATCCCTGTTCCAACATGAAGAGGAAATTGTTTGCTTCAGGACTTCCTTTCGGTAGGGACCTAAGAAAACCCCAACTGGGACTAAGAAGAGAACCTTTAGGGATTGGAATTAGGGTATGAAGGTAGTAAGTCAGAGGCGGGAAAGGTGTTTGTCTTGGGCCAAGCTGGTTACGACCGATTCGGGAGCTGACTGCCCTTGTTCTCCAGGTTCCTCTTGCACGGCTCAACAGATGTGAGCAAGATTGAGTAGGGGAAATAGAAGAGGGACGAAGTGCCAAGCTAACAGGAGTTCCTTCTCTCCTCTGTGGCAAGTGCTCAGGGTATGCAGGTTCTCCGGTGGTCCTTTTTAATTAAAATGTGGGCCATCTGTGGGTCAGAAGGGGATGAAACCTGGGAACTGTGGAATTGTCCTATACCTGGGTGAGGTTCAGACTCTTGAGCGAACCGAGTAGCATCTCGGAGTCTCCCGTGTGGGAACACTGTGACCTTTTCCTTACACCACTCACTCCCTCTGTGTGTGTGTGTCCTCTGGTACGAGGAAATCTCCCCCTGGACGTACAGGCAGGGTATATACCTTATTTCCCTCCTGTGAGAAGCACTGATGTGGTTTGCCACCCTTCCGACAGCCGAGGGCGTGTGGGAGAGGCAAGAACTGTTGAGAGTCCTACCTTTACGAGGAGTAAGGGGTGGCGTGGGGATTTACCACCCTGAAAAAATTAGGCCTTTGTCCACCAAAAGAGGGACTTGACTAAAAGTGAATCACTCAGAACATTGTCTGCTTTGCTTGAGACCTCAGTGGTAAAGGCCACCACGTGATGGATTAGTCCCAGCATGTATGGGCTGTTGAGAGACACCAAATACGGATGGGTCCCTCATGTGGGCTGCCCATGAAGACATAGATGTCCTACAGCTCTGAGTGAGAGACTTCTGTCAGGGCCCTGGTAGCCATTAGTTCTCTTTTGGGGAACCAGGAAATCCTAGCGGGGAAGGGGAGGGGTAGGCGTACTGTTTGTTACCACCTTGGTAATGGTATTTGATTCCCTTTTCGGAGGGGCAGGGTGCTAACTGAGGCTGGCTTGGAGAGGTGACTGCTCAATGTAGTGGAGCGTTGCTAATAGAAGCTATGGGTCATCCCAGCACAGGCCTACAGAGCAGTCAAGGAACCGCGAGAGGTCTGTAAGGGGAATCTGCAATGAGGGGAGGGAGAGAGTAAAAAAGGGGAGAGAGAAAGACCCCATGGGGGGGTATCTCTATGGAGCCTGATGGGACCAACGTTAGTGCCCCACGTTCCCTGTTTCCTGCTGTTAGATATGAATGCAGCAGGGTAGGAAAGCATTAAACTATTCACTGTGTCCTTCGCAAGTGGAAGGAGGATTTTCTCGATGCCTGCATGACATGTGGGTTACCTCCCAGGGTAGGCCACCTTAGGAGTGTGGTTGACAGGGCAACTCAGTCCATAAAAATGGCTAAGAGGGGTTAAGGGGTTTTTCTTGCCCCCTTATCTTGCATGTATCAGGAAGTCCAAATGATGAGACCCCCTCGTCTCCAACTGCAGGGCTCGGAGAGGTTAGAGGTCTAGTCCCTTGTCCAGCAGTGTGGGGGTTATTGGAAATTCAGCCCTGGTGTGAGTGAAAATCAGGACTGCAGCGAGTTAAGTGGATGCTAAGTCCTGCATGGAGGAGCAAATTTAGACAGCTAAATGTTAAGTGAGCACGGTATTCCAGAATGTGTCCCAGCTAACTCAGGGTCTAGCGTGAATGGAGCAGAGCCTGGGTGAGAGGATTGTGGTAAGCGTCTGAATGCCAAGGTGTAATTCAGCTCTGGGGTGGCTGAATAGGATGCCAAAGGAAGACCTTTGAGTGCATTCGTACATCTCGGGCTTTAGTATGAAGAGTGCTGAATGAGAAGCCCTGGATGTATCTAGTTAGGGGACGTATAAGACCCTCAGAGAAAATAAGGGGGCGATTTGAATCAGATGCCGGGATTCAGGCTTGCAGGCCTGGGACTGGTAGCAGTTCAGAGAACGAAAAAATGAGATGGGACCCTGGAGCGTGGAGGAATAGTGTGGTGTGCCTCCACTGCCTTCTGAGCCAGGTTGCCCTTGACTCCAACCTGGGGAAAGGGTTCTTGAATCCCAGGTATAGCACTCCTTGCCTTCCAGCTGCAGAGCGGGTCCCTCCGAGGAGCCTCTGCCACTGATTTCTGAAGGGCTGCTGAGATAGTGTGGGTGAAACCTGAGGGTGTTAGCAAGTCGATAGAGGGCCTCTCTGGTGGGGGCCATGATACTCTAGTGGGAAGTCCCAGGTGTCAGAGGAGATCTTGAGGCCCTGGAGAGCTGATCTTGCCTCTCACTTGATGTGGGAGGCCCCATTTGGCACATCTGCCACCAGCCCTCTCGCTGCTGGCGAGGGCTAGAGGAGTGACTGGGCACCTGTAGGGGAGCAAGGCCAGTGATCTGAGGGCCAATCTGGGGTCCCTTGCACCATGCAGCAGATGGTCCGGTGCCTCCGCAAACAAAGACTGTCCCTCGAAGGGGAGGTGTTAGGTAGCCTGCTGCATGTCCTGAGACATGCCTGCCTCCTGCAGCCACGCTGCACGTCTCATAACGACAGCCACTGTTCCCTCTAAGGTGCGCATATGCACTACTTTTCTGGCCCCAGTGCACAGCATTATCTGGCAGCACACAGGACCAGGGATTGGTGGCAGAGATCCAAGCAGCTGGCCAGCAAGGAGGCACTGTCATCTCCCAAAGCCCCACAGCGAGCACTGCCTTCAAGCCTGAGCCTCTCGTAGCAGCACCAGACTGGGGTAAGAAAGAAAGAAAGAGACTGGCTGCAACAAGAGACTTGGGCTTGGAGACAGCGCTCGCTTGCGGGGCTGTGGGATCTGACAGTGCCCCCTTGCTGGCCAGCCACTCGGATCTCAGCCACCAAGCTGAGCAGAGCAGTGCCCGCAGGGCAGCCTCAGCACTGGCAGGTGTGCAGCCTGCTTTCTTTTCTTTCTCTTTCTTCCTTCTCTTTATTTCTCTTCTTTGCATGTCTCTTTTCTTTTTCTTTTCCTTCCATCTTTCTTTTATCTCCTTCCTGTTTCCTTTCCTTTTTTCTCTTCCCTTTCTCTTTTCCTTCTTCTCTTTCCTTCCTTCTTTTTCCTTTTTTCTCTCTTTTCCTTCCCTCTCTTTCTCTTTTCATTTGCCTTCCTTTTTTTCTTTTTTCCTGCCTTCCTTTCTTCTTTCCTTTCTCTTTTCCTTCCTTCTTTCTCTTCCTTTCTTTCTAACTCTTTTCTTTCTTTCTAATCTCTTCCCTTCCTTCTTTCTTTTTCTTTTTCTCATCCTCCTCCTTTCCTCCCTCCATTTTTTAAAAAGCTTTAAAAAAGTTTAAAAGCTTTCTAAGAATTAAATTTCAAATAAAAATTCACACAAATTCAATTAATTAAACCCAGTTAATTCTATTTACAATAAACACATTTTAAAACATAGTCATTTTAATAAACACATTTTAAAACATAGGCCTATTTTGTACAAAAGAAGTGAGGAGTCTTGTGGCACTTAATGACTGACAGATTTATTTATCGCATGCGCTTTCATTGGCGAAATCCCACTTTGTCAGATGCTTTGAAGATGAGGGAATTTACAGAATGTGATGAAAATAAATGCAAGGGAGTGTAAGACATGGGATCATATAACAGCAAATCAGAGCAGTTGTTAAGATCCAAACACAGAGATGGATGAATTCAAATCACCTCTTGTAATGGGAAAAATTTTAATCCTGCTTTTACACAATCAAATCTGCATATCAATTCTAATTCAGCTTTTTTCTCTTTGAAGTCTTGATGTCCCATTGACCATCAAGCCAGCTACTCTATCATTCACCTGCTCATCCACTAAAGTGATTTACGCCATCATGTGCCAGAAATGCCCCCATGCCTTATACATTGGACAAACAGGACAATGTCTGTGCAAAAGAATAAATGGTCACAAAGCTGACATCAGAAATCACAACACTCAAAAACCAGTTTCTGAGTGCTTTCATCTGTCTAATCACTCTGTGGATGACTTGTTGATGACTGTGCTCAAGAAAGTCAATGGGACATCAAGACTTCAAAGAGAAAAAGATGAATTTGAATTGATACACAGATTTGATTGTGTGAAAGCAGGATTAAATTGTGACTATGGCTTCTTTTCCCGTTACAACAGATGATTTGACTTCACCCTCCTCTATGAGCTGTTTCCCAGTGTTTGAATCTTAATAACTGCTCTGATTTGCTGTTACTGTGTGACCTGATCCCATGTCTTACATTCCTTTGCATTTATTTCCTACCATTCTGTAAGTTCTGTAAGCATCTGATGAAGTAAGATTTTCCCATGAAAGCTCATGTGATAAATAAATCTTTAAGTGCCACAGGACTCCTTGCTTCTTTGGTTAAACTACACTAACACAGCTGCCCCTTTGGAACTATTTTGTATAGTACAGAACTGTAGTTTTGGTAAAAATTGATAATAATGCTTAAGTGTAAAGTTTAACTCACAAATTACCATGAAGCAAAATTTCTGCTCACACACTAAAATTTTTGCTCATGACATCCCAGTCCTTAGAGGGAACATTGATATCTGAGGCTATGCTACAGCTCGCCAAGTCTGAGGCATCCCACGCCACTAAGAGCACATCCCAGGATGCTAGCATGCTCTTCTCTATAAGGGAGTCATAGTCCTCCCTGTGCTCCTGGGGAAGGAGATCCCGGAGTTTCCTCATGGACTTCCAGATGTCTAGTGTGTATTGTCGCACCAGCACTTGGTGGTTCACAATGCGGAGCTGGAAGGCAGAGGTTGAGTACACCTTCCATCCCGTAACCCCTCGCCTCCCTGGATCTGGTCAAGGAGTCTGGGGAAGGTTGGCCCCCACACCCTAAGGTGGTTTCCATTACCCTGGAACTTGGTACTGAGTGGTCAACCAAGAAGGGTAAGTCCTCCAGTGGGACCTGATATTTATGACCTGCTATATCTGAGACCAAAGGAATTGAAGTGGGAGTCTGTCAGCGTACCGTGGTGAGGTCGTGCACACTACAATGCAGTGGCACCACTATCGCGTCTGAGGAAGATGTTAACCCCAGATCAAATAGGGGTTTTGATCCCCACTGATAGGTTTGACCTTCAAACCTGCATGTGCCATTATGCAGCAAAGGAGGTCATGGTGGGCCTTAGTGTCCTCCCTGTAGGACCACAGGTCTGGGATTTAAAGCCCCATTGTTGCGGGCAACAAGAGAGCGGTCCTGGGCCCTTCAGTACTGTGGGAAGTTTCCTGCAAGGAAGCTTCCTGTGGCAGGGACCACTCATGAGATCGGTACCAGAAGGTGCCAGTGATCCCTCACAGGCCTGTCTGATCCTGTGTGAGGGGTGACCTGCTCAGGGAGCATGATGTTTCCCGGCACTGAGGTGTTGGGCTTTCCCCAGCACTGATGTGAGAAATAGCTGGCATGGTCAGTGCCAGCAACAAGGCAGTGCTATGGTGCTGAGGAGAAGGAGAGCGCAGTCTGCGGTGCTTGCTTGCAGGGCCTGGACCCGTACCAGAGGGCCTTTTAGAGGAGGAAGACACTCTCTCAGGCTGCGGTGCTGGGCACTCGGTACCGTTATGGGGGACAGAGATCGGTGCATCCTCAGAGCGGTCCATGTCCCCAGGAGGAAAGCCGGTTTTCCTCTCTGTTTCTGAGGCTTAGGAGGAGGAGAAGGTGTAGGCAAAAGCAAGAGGGCTTTTGCCACCTCGAAAGCCTCTGAGGTGGAGGGAACCCCCATGACCTCCTTGCCACGGTCCTGAGAGTGGCGCCTGTGCTTCAGCACCAAGCTGGACGCCGAGCATGTCGTCTTGTGCTGCCGAAGGGCGCAGTGCCGAGAGGGCTCTGGTGCTGATCTGGCACACGGTGCTGGCAGCTCCAATTGCGACCCCAATTCTCTGGGCTAGGCTGTAGTGCTTGCTCCAGTGCCAACCCACAGCACCTCCGCTTCCTGTCTTTCAATGTCCTCAGTTTAAAGGACTGACAGATGGAGCAATCGGTATCCTGGTGGGATTCACTCAGGCACTGAAGGCATTTCTCATGGGGGTCATCCCGCAGGAAGGCCTTCCACAAGCAGCACAGGGTTTGAAACCTGACATTGTTGGCGGCAGTTGGGAGTGGTCTTCTGGCTCTGAATTTGTACGCTTGGTAGGAGCAGCAGTTGTCGGTGGAACGATGTCCACGAACTGATCTTCCAAGCTGAACAGGTGGCTTATACAAGGCAGAATAGACAGGTGCTTGCATAATCGCGTGGAGTGGGCTGTTCCGAAACCCTTGCTGCAGGCGGAAAAAGGAGCTAAGGAGGATCAGGGTCGGGGAGTGGCCAGAAGGGACGTTGGCCCCTCACCTTGCTCTGACAGCCTAGGGCTAAAAAGGTTCCAAACAATCATGCGCTGCAGCACATGAAAAAGAAGTAACAAGCAAAATGATCACTAATGAAACGCCAACTCGAGTTAAAACACCTTCACTTTAAATATCCTACCTCCAGGACATGCTTCCCCATTGACTTCCGGTGCAGCAGAAACACGCTCATAATAAGTACATTAACACTGTAGGATTGCTCTTTATAGAGAAATGCTTGTAGCATTTCCTAGTGACAGTTTCCAGAGGGGTAGTTGTGTTAATCTGTGTACAGCAAAGACAACAAGAGTCCTGTGGCACCTTAAAGATTAACACGTTTCTTCAGGCATAAGCTTTTGTGGGCTCTAATCCACTTCGTAAGATGCAGTTTTTCGTAGTGTAGATGCCCAGAACATTAGCCTGATACTGTGCTGGAAGTTGTTAAGGCCTGTCTGCACAAACGCTTAACCCCTTCCCAGCTGAATCATTACTAGAAAACAGCTTCTAAAGGTGCTAGAGAATTCATGGAGGAGTAACCCTAAGTTTGCCTTTAGTTTTTGACACCTGGGGTGTGTTGAAGTAAATTCTCCTGTTTCTTCTTCAGTTGAACCTGCCTCACTTATCTGTCAGGAACTGAGTCAGGTTTGCCCGTGGGGTGACCGTGGCGCCTGTGACCGCTCCTGAGAAAGGAAAAGGCTTTCCCAGGATTAGAGCTTAAAGTTCCATTGTTTTTTAAAGAAGTTCTGATGTTTTCCCATCTTCTGCATTCTGATGGGGAAAAAACAACCAGGAGTTGTATGGCACTTTAAGACTAACAGATTTATTTTTTGCATGAGCTTTCGTGGGGGAAGATCCCACTTCCTCAGATGCTTCGAAGATGGGTGAATTATTCTGATGGGAGTTGTTGAATCACCCTCAACCCCTTCAAAATATACACCTCCACAGTCACGTCAGCACAACAAGGAAATGTGAAGTTGTGGAACACACCATGTTTCAATGCAACTTTTTGGATTGTAGGCAGGGATGTTGCTGCGGTCAGGTCCAGGCCTCACCCCCCTGCCACACAAGCCCTGTCCGCTGGGCCTGATCTGGCTGTGGTCCCTGGCTGGACTCAGAGCACTGGCACTGGGAATCAGGGCTTGTGCCCCACGTGCCCAGCACTGCCAACACCTCTGATTGTAGCCTCTTTAAAAAAGCAAATTAGAAAAGGTCACTTAGGTAGATGTCATATCAGCTAAATGCAGGGGCTGCTTTGCTTCCAGGTGTTTGGATGTCATGTTCTCTGCTCTTTTGCAAGCTTCAGGCTTAAATGTAAACCTGTGCCCTAGATCCTTAATTCATTGCATTAATGTTATCTGATTAGGTACTGACTGGTGTGGGTCCTGGAGATTTACTAGCTAAAGAGCACATGGTGATTTGCAAAGAGTTCCAAAGACAAAAATCACTGCATAAACAACTGTGTTGATGAAATGCACTGTAAAATAGAAAAGTGGGGTTTTTTTTCAGGTTTTCCATCAACTTCTAAACCTAACAAGGGTTAGTCTTTTGACTGCTCCCCAGCATACTCCTCTGATGTGCTCTAAATCAGTAGAATACAGGTTCAATGATCTGATGCCTTTGTTTTTTAAAGGGAGAGCGCTCCAGTTTACTGTCTGTGCCCTTGTGTATGTTAGAAAAGTGGCACCCGTTTAACTTGTCAGGTAGATTATTAAACACCATTAAACTTGTACAAACCCTTAACACACATGCCTTTAAACCAGTATAACCCTCACTGAAATGTCTAGCTTGCAACTCTATTCAGCTAAAATCAACATCTTGTATAGACAAGGCAACAGGGAGATAGTGTAACTAGTTTTCTCTTTAAACTGATTTTAGATGGCTCTCGCTAAACCTTGTGCACACATCTAAGGAAAACAATCAAGGAGTCCTGTGGCACTTTTAAAGACTAACATTTATTTATTGAATGAGCTTTGGGGGGGAGAAAATCCCATGTAGTCAGACATGTAAGTTTCCCCCATCTTCAAAGCATCTGACCAAGTGGGACTTTTCTTCCCTAAAAGCTCATGCAATAAATAAATTTGTTAATCTTTAAAAGTGCCACAGGACTCCTTGTTTGTGACTCCTAGGGTCTCCGTTTTAAATCACACTGAAGTAAAGTCTCAGATCAGCTGGACTGTGAATTGTAGCCTTGTTGTGTCGCTGGGATTAGGTTTTGGGGGTGAGGAAGGAGCTCTATTGTACAAGAACACAGGGAGGGAATTGATGTTATTTCCAAACATTCAAAGTGACGACAAATTCCAAAGGGCCCTGTAATTTGCTATAACCTTGAATTCTCCAGATGCTGAGCCTGCCTCTGTCCCACTTCCCCTTTGGTGTGTTTCGATTCATTCTCCAAGGCTCCCCACTGAGGACAGCCCTGGCTGAATGAAGCAATTGAGAGGTGGAAAAAAAGAGAGAGAGCCGTTTAACATCTTCTGACTTTGAAGTAGAGTTTAATCCTGTTAAAAGCCTGGTGCCTGAATAGCCGGCTCTGATATGTGTCTGGCAAGCTCTCCCAGAAGTCAAAAGCAATATAACAAATGCAAGGCTGGGTGGGTGGATGAGTGTGTGTGTTACACACAGCAGAGAAAGCAGATTTTGCACAATACGTCGAAAACAAGCACTTCCCGGCATGAGTTTCGCATTGTGGGGCTGACACAAGCCCATCTGATTTCAGCATCGGCTCATGGTTGTGTAAGGGATTCCCCTGCGTGAGCAGTGTCGGAACGTCCTGTTTTTAAAGCCCTAAGGATGAAATTTGGCTGTAAATGGATCTGCCTCTAAATAGTCTCCCTCTTTAAGATGAGTGTTGCAGTAGCGCCTAGAACCAGCCAGCCCTGGTCATAGTAGCTATCTCCGTGCGTCCTCAGTAGCAGTCCCTGCTTGAAGGAGCTCACAACCTAGAGAAACAAGAGACCTGCAAGTCCAGGCGGGGGGAGATGTGCGCAGGTCTTAGCCGGCGGAGGGCAGATGCAGGTTCTGTTTCCTGATAGCACATGCAGGAGTTTGGTGGGGGCTTGTGACTGATTCATGCTAGAGAAGTGGAGTCAGAAGGCCCTTAAAAAAGCAACACAGCCTTTCTCCCACAGCAGGCGGGGTGCTGTAAAGACCACCTTGCGTGACCAGACCTTGTGGGGCAGAATGGTGTCATCTCTGGAGCTGTCTCATTAGGGGACTAGGCGGGAATTGCTCCCAAGGGAAGGGGAATTACCCTAGAGGCAGTGTCCTTCCATGCCTCCCATTAAAGTTCGGGTGGTGTGCCTGACTGCTCAGTGTGTCAATCTTGCATCCATCACACCCGGCCTGGGGCACAACACTCATTTCCCTTCAGAAGTGGTCTGCCCAGAAAAACAGTCCTTTGGGGAGGGAGTTTGCTCTGGCAGGCTCATGTGCACCTGTCAGGGGTATGCCGAAGAGAAGACTGCCTTTCCCCCAAACGCTGGTCTCTCACAGGAGACGTGCAACCCACCGATTACTGAACAGATGAGCACAACCCGGCCTAAAGGCGACCCTTTCCCAGCTGGCTGGTGTTCTCTGCACTGGTGCACAGAGCGCTGTGGTGCTGTCCTGGAGGGGAATCCCTGTTGTCCAAGACAGGAAACATCATTACAGTGACATGCAAACCTGCCCTGCGTCATGGCCGTATCCCACCTGGTCTGCAAGCAGGCCCCATCCCTTCCCTTCTCCATGCCTAGGGGCTTTGCGCAAAGAGCGGCTGAATATCCAAGTCCTCCGCACTGGAAGCAGGTATAACTTTTCCAGATGTGGTGGAGTTTGGCTTTTAATCATTCTGCAGAGCTAATAACACAGTTAATATGAGCCAGTCACTGAGTCCATCGTGCGCCCCACCTGCCATAGAGATGCCCCGGGAGCCCAGAGGGAATGCATACTGGGATGGAGCAAGTGGAGGTCTTGTTAGCTTACCAAGGTGGCTGGCTCCCACAAGTTCAGTTGCTGCAACTCACTGGGTCCCCGGCTCAGTGTGAGCCTGCAGAGCCAGAGAGGCCCCTGGGGAGGTCGCTTTCTGAATGATCTCGAAGGGTTGCAGGGCTCCTGTATCCCTGGGTGTGCTGAGTTTCCACCTGTGTGGAGCATCCCCCTCCTGACAGAGTTGTAGGGTGATTTTCACTGGGGCCAATGTTATGAAGATCTCAGGTCTCAAACCAGGTATTGTTTGTGCTTGATTCAAATGACCAGCCAAGGACAGCTGATTAAAAGTAAAACCCATTAGCAGAAGGGGCTTTAGGGCTCAGAGATGCTGGCAGCAGGTCTCAGAGGTGGTGGCTACCTAACTAACCTCCATGCACGTCTGAGACCAGAGCATGCCTGTGCCTTGCTCTAATTCGGGTTTGCAGTCACAGGGAAGGGCAGAGAAGCCCAGAGATGGGACTCATTGGTCAGAAAGCAGCATATACTGATGCTCATCAGGGAATGCCCCAGCCTGCACATGTGAGAGCAACGCCGATCCCCGCACTGAGCGTGGCGCACAGCCAGGCAGGGCGGAAAGGTGAAAGCGGCCACGGAGCTGAGCTGGAGTTGGAGCTATTGATGGAGGCCTGGTGGTGAGTGCTGTGTGTTGGGTTGCCCCTGCCCACATGGTAGAAGGAAGGTGCCTTGAGGAGTGGGTGCTCCCTGCATGGGGTGGGGCATGGCTCTTTAGCATGCGACCAGTGTGGTGTTTGCTCCTGTTCTAGAGGCCGGTGTGAGATGGTAACAACCAGACCCCCTGCTCTTGGCCCTCGGCCACCAGGAGAAACCTGCCTGCCTCTGCAGCCCACTGAGATCGAGACCAGTTTGGCGACCACAGGACGGAGGATACAATGGCCCTGCAGCTGCCAGGAGCACAGTGCTCTCCATGGCCCTGCAGCTACCTTCTTGCCGCGCACCCAGACGATGCTCTGGGCTCTAGCAGCATGGTCGGGGGAGAGGTAGGGAGCCCTGAGCGGAGCCTCCCCCCATTTCCTGATGTGTGCAGGATGCAGCCTCGGTGCCCAGCAGCAGCTGCTGGCTTAAGGGTTTAATATTGGATGGTGGCATCATTAAGGCAGATCTCCCCAGCTCACTCTTTGGAGATCTTCCTCCAACTTGCATCGGTGATTGGACAGACCCGTCCTCACCCCGTCGGCCTAGAGGAATGCGGGAGTTCACAATCTACCCCCTTCATCCCCCACCGAAAGATGACAGATCGCCCTGCCTTCTGGACCAACCAAGAGGTCCTTCTGGACCAAGCAAGAGGTCCATTGTGAGCTACATGATTGGTGGGGCAGGCTGAAGAAAGCTGTGAGTGGCCTCATACAGGCCAGCGCCCCTGCCTGGAGAGCAGAGGCCAGATCACTTTGCTGCCTTTTCACCTCACGTCTTGTGAGTTTCCCTCCCCTCCTTCCTGTGTTGTCACTTCTTATGTTTGTACCCTCAGAGCAGTGTCTGTGCAGCACCAGGGCCATCCCTGGGCATCAATAATCAAACACCATTTAGATGGACGTTGTATGGACCCAGGTACCCCATTCATTGTCACCTCGCTGACCAATGTCACCAGCAGAGTGAGAGGCCTGGCTGGAGGCACGGCCGTGACCCAAAGTTATTGACTTGAGAAATGTTATTGCAGGTTGCCTTTCGGGAAAGGTCCTATTCCATGGTGTTCCCAGAATGCACTGCTGATCCTCAGAGTCATCGCTTTCATTTCCTACCTCAGACAGCTCCATTTCACAACATCCCCTGAATTTCTCTTTCAGCATAATTTCTGTCTGCGTCTGGTTCAGGGACTAGTGCGGGTGGCAGATTGTCTTTCTTCAGGGCTGGGGAGCCATGTGAACATTTGTAAATTGAATGGAGGAGGGGCGGATGGACGTGGAAGTGGAGAATATTGTCCAAGCAGGACTCCTGGGTTCTTTTCTGACTTGCTCCTTGGCCACGTCTCTGTGTGGTTTTGTGCCGTGGGAGAAAGCCAAGTCTCTGAGCGTGGAGAGTGTGGATGTTTGGGAAGCTCTTATGCACAGCGATGGCCGTCGAGGCTGAAAGAGGAGTCCCACAGTGCTAGTCTGATGCCCTCGTGACTCAGGCTGTCGCATCCAACCGAGTGTCTCCTGTGTCAAACACTTGCTGGGCTGAGAACAATGGGCTGAGTGAACAAAACAATCCCACTATGCCTATGAAGCACCTTGTGCATCTTAGCCCTCCTCAGCACCCAGGAAAAATTGGGCTTTGTCAAGCCTCGGGTTGCTTGCTATTGGCTTCTGAAGCAGAAGAGGTAATTCCAAAGTTGACTCCTTCATGTAAAATGTCCTTTCATCCAAGGAGCTTGAGGAAGAGCAGGGTGTCTTTGTTCACTCCCTGTCCTGCCCGGGAGAGAGACATGGGAGTAAACAATTCTAAAATTCATTTTGTTTCTCAACACAAATATGGCCTCTTCTGCTGAATGCACCCAAGACGGACACCAGCTCTGAGGGCCTCCTCCATGCCCCAAGGGCCTATGATGACACCGGGCAAGCTCAGAGCAAGCCTCAATAACCAGACATCTCCAAAGCGGAGTGTTTAGAACTCAGCCTTCGCTCTAGGGACACCTCTGGGGTAGGGGGGAAAGATGTGTTTATTACCTAACACAGTTTTAAACAAGGTTTTGCACCTAATATAGACACAACGTGTCGTGTTTAAAACATTAAGTGGTCACAGTTTGCTCTACAAGTCTTAGCGTTACTTCTGATGTCCACCCATCTGGCTAACCTTACTTGTTTGATTTTGAGAGAAACACTGTATTTGCTTCTATCTCATGGAAGAGGTTTCTACCTCTGTTTGTCATCTTTCTCCAACAAATCCCGAGGAACAAGTCCCAGGCAGCTTCTAAACAGACGCTTTTGTATTTTTCTTAGTCAAATATTCTTTTTGGCTTTTTGGTTAAAATTGGGTGAGGTTTTATGACTTTTAAAACCAAATGCTGTATTTTTTTAATAATTTATGTATTATGTCCAGAGTTTAGACTAACTTTACAGAAAGAGTTTCTGCATTTGATTTTTAACATTAGTGCTGATAAGAACTTTTATATCTGCTTTTATTAGCTCAATGTCTGATAGATCCTGATAAACCATCCTGTGCCTTTTAAGGATTAGGAATTTGATCTAATGGGGTTTATCTAGGATGAAAGACTATGATCACACTGTGGGAAACATATACATTGGAAAAACAAACAAGGAATCCCGTGTCACTTTTACAGACTAGCAGTTTTACTTATGAGCTTTCATGGGCGAATCCCACAAAAGCTCATGCAATAAATAAATTTGTCAGTCTTTAAAAGTGCCACAGGACTCCTTGCTTGTTTTGCTGACCTCAAATAACATGGTTGCCCCTCTGGAACAATGCATTAGGCTGTCCTTGGCTGTGCCTTCCTTTCTTCACACCGCCGCCTTCTGGGTCCATTGCAGCAGTGAAATATTTCCAGTCAGCAGTGGGATTTTCTGCATTCTGCTTAAAATCTCTTTCAAGAATGGGAAAGAGGTGTGACACCCCCCCAACCCTCGTTTCTGGGATTATCTGTGTGGTTTTGGCAGTTTAGCCATTACAGGGTTGGGCATACAGTGAGAATTGCCCAGCGCTTGCCAATGTTTCATGAATTGAGGGACCAGTGAACTAGTGCTGCTGGTGAGGTGCATGGGTGCTGACTGTTTTGTGTTGGCTGCTCCCTTGCTGGCTAAAGGCCCAAACCTGCAGTCCTAACCCAAGTCCCATTGACTGCACTCACCTATCTGGCGTCTCTACCAGATGCCTCTGACCTTCCTGCTGGAGGAAGCTGTTTCCATGGGGTCTCTGAGCTGTCGCTTGCTCTCGTGCCACACAGCTGGATTCTTGCCCTGGATAACCCATACGTTGCCATGGGCAGCTGACTGTTCACTCAGGAACTGTAAATGCTCGGTGCACCGTGGCAGTGAACGTTACCCTGGTTTTCTTTCTTTCCTCAGGAAGAACGTCTGTTCCCAAGCTAGAGGAAGAAATCGATTTCTTAGCCGACGTACTAGCCAGGCAAGATGCTGCTCGCCTCCATCTGCCCCAAGTTGGTGAGTCTAAGCAGATACCTTCCTGTCCTGTTCCAAAGGAGTAGCCATGTTAGTCTAGTTCTGCTCTCTTGAGCCTTTTCCCTCAGTCACTTTTGATGCAAAGGCGCCACTTTCCACTGTGGCGATTCTGAGGCCAAGGGTGCTGATGTCCAGACAAGACTCCTGGGACCAATAACAGAGGCTGAAAACAGTGGAAAGTAAATAAGCACTTGCCTTCTACGAAGTCCTGCTTATTAAAGTTTTATTTTACTGTCCCTGTTGCTGATTTACTAGATTAGCGCTTAAGTCCATGTCCTGAACGACTAGGTCTCGAGGGAGGTGTTTCTGGTATTTTCCGAGTGGCTGAGACGGGCATCCGGGAGAGAGCAGACTATGGGGTTTTCATTGCTTTGCTAGCACTCTCTGCTGGGGGTCCCGAATTCTGCAGCAGCAAAGCCAAGAGCCTGGAGAACACCTCCGCTTGCTCATTTAGACACCAACTCGAGACTCTCATCCTCTGGGCAGTACATTCTAGTGGTTAGAGCAGGGACTGGCATCTGTTCCTAGTTCTGTCATAATCGACCTTAAGGAACAAACTTAACCGCTCCGTGCTTCGGTTTCTGAGAGAAGGGTGACCTCTCCTTTGAGATTCTTAGATGGCAGGTGCTCTAGAAGTGCAGATCATGTTTGATGACTGAGAGAAAGGAACATGCTCTGGAGCAAATTTTGTCTTCTCTCTCCCCTTTTTCTGTCCCATGAGCTGGGATTTCTTGCCATGTGTCTTCATTTCCTAACACAAGAGGTGCCCAGATAGGTGATGCCAGGGAAGTACAGTTGCCTTTCAGGACTGTATTTTATAGCAGCGTGGGGCACAGAGCTCGAATGAAGGAGAGAGGCTGCTGAATTTGCATTTCATCTGTAAGTGATTGTCCCAATTAGCTATGGGACCCAATCCTGCAGCTGTAACACACAACCCATTGAGTGTAGTGGGAGTCAAACACTCTTAGGGCGTCTTTGTGAACAACCTCCTGGTTGGTGCCAAGGCATTAAACACCAATGGAGATGGCAACAGGGCTGGCTCGACCAAAGAGGTGAGCTAGGCAGTCGTCTAGGGCACCAGGCTGTCATGGGCATCAGATTAGAGACAAGCAAATTTTTTTTCTCTATTTAAAAACCATGAAAATGTTCTCTCTTATAACGTGTTGGGGGGAACACTAAGTCATAGTGCACTTAGGGGTCAGCCCTGGGTAGCAAACGTCAGGCACCTTCTCTGAAAACCTTTATTCTTGCTGGTCACAACAACTGGCTTTGCTCTTTGCCCGTCTCTCCAATCCCTGCTCTGGAGCTGGGTGTTAGCAGGACACCCTGTGTCTGCTAATGCTCTTGTTCTCTTCTTTCTTGTGCAGAAACCTTGGCCCTGGCCAGCAAGCACCCCGAAGCCCCTGAGATGAGAGCAGAATCACCGCAGAGGAACAAAGCAAGCCACAAGGCTGTGACCTCTCATCCCATGGCTACCACCAAGCCAGTGAAGAGCTCTCCGGTGGAGGTGTTCCACGTCACTTCAAATGACATCCTGATACTTGGTAGGTGCCGGTGTCCGTTTGGTGTTCAGAGATCAGGATGGGCTCAGTCCAGCATGCATGGGGGTGTGGAGTCAGTGTAGTAGCACTTCCGCGCTTGCCACTGTATCTGGAAAGGGCTATGGGTCTGTTTGGCTGAGAGGTGATGCTTTGCAGCCCAGGCCAGCCTCTTCTGGAAACTCATTGCACTGCCCATGGGGAGAGATGGAATTTCAATTGCTTAGGAGTCCACCAACGCTTGCATCCATGGAATCACCATGTTTCCTGTTGTACATACCAATGTGATGCCTGTCACCAGAATAGCTGCACTCTGGGTGCATGGAAGCAGGAGTTTCCAGCAAGGGTCGGTGTTCCAGGACCTGGCGGGACTAGTTATCAAAGGAGCAATGAGGGAGCCCCCACCAGCAAACCATCACAGCCCTCTCAGTCTGCTTTCCACTGTCCTAGTCAGCAACATCTGGGTGAGCTGAACCTGGCCCGCTGACAGTCTGTGCTGTGTTCCTCTGCAGGGATGATCGTGGTGTTTTCTGTGGCCGGCATCATTGCTTTAATTGTGGCTGCGATCTGCTGGTGCAGGTAAGCCCACATGGATCCCGTGCTGATCGTATTGGTCTCTTCTGACCTTAGATTCTATGAGTCATCCGGCAAATGGCTGGGCCTCCCGTTGGCGTCCCACTGAATTTGTAGCTGAACTTCTGTGGATTTGGGCGGGGAAGGATATTACAAAGAAGGAAGTAACTCTCCTATAGAGTCAGCCAGTGGGGAAGATAAGACCACTAAAGAAGGAGAGAGGGGGCCCCACGTCCTGTCAGATATTTAACACCAATTGTGGGGTAAGGTGCGGTGAGGATGGATGCGGTTTGTGAGAGCTCTAAGGCAGAGGGGCGCATTATGCTTGGATAGACAGCAACTTGTGACAACCAATAAATATATTCTAGGAAGCAGTGTTGGGAAGTGTCTTTCTATCTAATTATTTATTGTATTGGGGTGACACTTACATGCCCCAGTCATAGATCAGGGTCTCATTATGATTGGCCCTCTACAAACACAGCAAAAAGCAAGTGAGCTTACTGAATCCATAAGGGTCCAGGTAGTTACATTTAAGCCACAAAGCCTCCTGCACTGATTTCCATGGGCAGATCACACATCCTGGCTCAGTGTGTGCTTTTTCCAAAGGGTTAGCTGTGTTAGTCTAGTCCAGTAAAAAAACAACAAGGAGTTGTGTGGCACTTTAAGACTAACAGATTTATTTTTTGCATGAGCTTTCGTGGGAGAAGATCCCACTTCCTCAGATGCTTCGAAGATGGGTGAACTTACAGAAAGGAATGAACCTAAAGGCAAGGGGGTGTAAAACATCCTACAGTTTGGGTCAAACTATTTTTCAAACATTTGCTGTTACTATTTTAAAAAAAAATTGAAGAGAGATGTCTGTTGCCATTAAAGATCACAAAAGGATATTCTAGAGAACAATCCTGCTGTTTGGTTCATTTTTTTTAAAGTGTCATTACCTATTTTAAAATACAGGGGTCTATTCCTGGTGAGGATTACATAGTTCACACCTGTTAATCACTCTGGAGTTGAGCACACGGGGACTAGAACTGTGTTAAGTGATTTGATGCAACAAGGAATGTCCCTAACTCGTGAAAACATGAGCGCTGCTAAGCTGTAAAATGCAGTGGCCTGTCTTTGTCAGTAGCCAGCACCGGATACTTCAGGGGATGGAGCAGGAAACCAAGTAGGAGGCACATGTGGAATAATATGCTTCTTTTGACAATTCCCTCCTATTTCCCAGCACTGAGAGAGATGGGCTTGCACACTCGCATGGGAGATTTAACATTTCTTCCAACACTCATTAGCATGAATGGTGATAACTCAGTTCTTGTTATCTGCATAAACCTCTAATCCCTATGCCCTTGGCCGCAACGGCAGCTTGTGGCAGTGAGTTCCACAAGCTAATTACACACCCTGTATCAGTCTGGAATTTCCCGTGCTCCAGTTTGTTGAACGCCATCTTGTTCTCGTGCTGTGGCACAAGGAGAACAGAAGCTCCCTAGACTGTTCATTACACCCAGGTGGCCCTGACTCATGCCTGGCCTCCCTGCTCAGGTCTGGAAAAGAGGTGGGCGATGGGAATGTCCAAGATTCTTCTCTCCAGCCCTGGGAGTGAAAGGATTGTGTTTGTGTCCCCTGCGAGGTGAAAACCAGTCAGCAGATGAGTGTGTGTGGGTGCCTGCCCTGGTGCTTGAGTCCAGGCCATTAGGCTTGCTGCAGAGTGTCTCAGTACAGAGGAGAGGTTGGAATTTTCCTGGCTGCAGCCCCAAGCCGTGCTACCATGGGTTTGATGGGGAATATCTGAAAAGGCTTGCCTCTTTAAATCCTTCCTGCCTCACCAGCATCTTTCTTCTTTGTAGGCTGCAGAAGGAAATCAGACTAGCTCAGAAAACTGACTACCCAGTTCAGAAGCCACCCGGCCCCATGCCATACGACAAGATCTCGGTAAGCTACTCGGGATCTCCTCTCGGACCCACCCATTGGCCAGGTGGGCCAGTTTTGCCCGCTTGCAGTTGTAGATGGTGTAACTGGTACAAATTCTGCAGGGGTGAAGGGTATGTAATGAGAGAGGGGGAGTGCCAGAGAGGTATGCTTTAAAAAAAAAATCCTTTGTAATAATGCTAAATCCATCTCTCATCTTGGCCTCAGCCTCTGGTCCATGTTGGAGGGTCACAAGACTCTGGAAAGCAACTGCTGCCTGGACTGCTGTGTTCACATCTCCTGTTTTTCCTTTTACAGCCTGGGGATCAGAAACTGGCTCAGAGTGCCCAGATGTATCACTACCAGCACCAAAAACAGCAGATGCTCTCCATGGAAAAGTAAGTGAGAGAGGTGGAGCAACAGCCTTGCCTGCTGACAGCTGTTGACAAGGGTCAGCCTGGAATTAGGGTCACCCAGAGCTGGGATCATGATTTCTTTGAAGAAGCTCAGTGTGGGTAGGAATTGTCTGGGCAGGGACGGAGGCTGCCTGTAGGTTGGTGTTAGGAACAGCCAACCTTATAGCAGGAGGGTGCACTAGCTTTTCATTGCTACCTCTGAAGAGCTGTTGAATTGAAGTGGAGTTTCATCCCCTACCCCAATCTCAACAGGCCTCTCTCTTTTCAGGCATAAAGAGGAGCCCAAGCTGCCGGAGTCCGCATCGTCTGATGAGGAGAACGAAGATGGCGATTTCACTGTATATGAATGCCCAGGGCTTGCTCCTGTAAGTTGGGAACTCATGCGCGTCCCCTGTCTCTCGCCTCTCAGTGCACCAGGATTTAACCTTGGCTGAAAGTGCTCCCCCCACCAATGTTCCCAGTGGTCCCTTTCAGATGTAGAGCTGTTAGCTGGAATCATCCCCACAAAAAAACTTTTTCCCATTGGAAAATGCTGCTTTGGTGAAACCCAAATGTGTCGTGGGGATGTATCGGCTCAGTCGAACCTATCAGTGGGAAATTATCAAAAAGCGTTATTAAGATTGAAATACTCTACTCCCACATGGTGGCACATGATACATTAACCATATATATTTCTTACAATTCCTAATCAATGTAAAATGATAAAGTCAAAACTGAGGGCCTATCTACCCTGGAAAGGCTACATTGTAAACACTCACTCCAGGGATGGAAGAGATTCTTGTCTCAGCATGTTAATCTGCTTCCCCAAGTGCAATGTCTACACCACAGTTAGGTCGGCTTGACTACATCACGGGGGAGATTTTTCACACCCTGAGTGACATAGGTGTGTTGACTCATCTTCCCTGGTGCAGAAGAAGTCTTCCATTGACCAAGCTGCCGTCCCTCAGGGAAGCTGAATCGCTGCACAGATGGGAGAAGCCTTCCCATTGCTGGTGCTCCTTCGGTGCCGTTGTAGCATTTCAAGCACAGACAACCCCATAACCATTCCTCTGTAATCCTGTGGCGCAAATGCAGCCTCCCCTGATGGTAAAGAGCTACCCCATCTCTGTAGGCTCTCCATCGCCTCAAGCGACAGTTGCTAGGTTAATGGCACCTAGCCACAGTTATGCTAGAGGTTAGGTCAGCGTAGCTACGGATGGATTTTTCACATCCCTACAGCTTTGTTGATCCAATTTTAAAGGTAGATCAGACCTCAGCCTGAGAGTGGAAATCCAGTCGCTGGTTGTGCCAGGTTCCAGTCATTGCTTCTTGTCAATCTCTCCCCTATGGCCTAGCAACGTGGGCAGAATGGTGGGGGTATTTCCCATCTGTCAACTAACCAGACCCCAGCTGATAGCAATAGGTGAGGCAAGAAAACAGGGTTTGCTCCCCCCTGGAGATACTGACCAGTGTAAAGCCCCCACATGGGGTTTTTCTGGCGGATGTGCTTTAAGGGAACCTTAGTTGCAAACCCTCTGGTTCTTTTCCTGGGCAGGGTGGCCCCCACCACTGCAGTCCCTGCCAGCCTTGTTCCAAGCCAGGGCCCAAAGCACGCAATGCATCCGAAAAGGGAGCTTGGAGCAGCCTTTCACATGGTAATCGCTCTCCCTGCCAGGCCATCAGGGCCCAGATTAAGGGTCATCATTGCATCTTTACAGCCCATTAAAGGGCGGTTTATCGCAGGCTGGCTGGCTGGGGAATAAACAGCCAGTTCCTGTCCAATTTTCAGTCCCTCTGCACTGAGCTGCAATCACTAGGTGGTTTTTTAAACTGGCTTACAGTGGCGCCCGCCAACTGGCTGGTTTCCTTTCCCCTCCTTCCCCGCTGTGAGAGCCAGATGTGTGCATGCTTCCTCATCTCCCCAAGCAGGGCCATAACTACAGTGGGGCTGATGGGGCTTCACTGCGGGCACGCCAGAGCAGCTATTGAACATCTCAGTGGAGCTGCTCTATTAAAAGGTGCATTTTGCGGTTCCCCCCGCAAGCGCTGCTAATGGTAAGGGGCACGTTCCGATCAGAACGTGCCCCGGTCACCGGATTGCCACATTATGGCTCTGCCCCAAGTCATCTTATATAGCAACTTGGTCCTGAGCTGCTTGTGCATCTTCTGGTAACTTGACCAATCCTAACAAGGAGTCTTGTGGTGCTTTTAAAGACCAACAGATTTATTTATTGCATGAGCTTTTGTGGGAGAAAAATCCCACTTTGTCAGACGCTTGAAGATGGGGAGCTTACTGAATGGGAGGAAAATAAATTCAGGGAAGTGTAAGTCATAGGATCAGATCAGACTGCTTCAGCAAATCAAAGCAGTTGTTTAGATTCAAACAGTGAGAAACAGCTTATAGGGGAAGGGGAGGGGAGGTGCGTTGATTTGCTGTTACAGTTTGACCTGATCCCATGATTTACACTTCCCAGCATTTATTTTCCTGCCATTCTGTAAGTTACCCCATCTTAAAAGCATCTCCCATGAAAGCTCATGCAATAAATAAATTTGTTCATCTTTAAAAGTGCCACAGGACTCCTTGTTTGTTTTGCTGAACTAGGTTAACACAGCCACCCCTTTGGACATTGGCTAGTCCTGTCATCCACACAGTCCACACGGATCAGACTGTCCTCAGCACAGGAAGGGTGGCAGAGTTTAGGGGCCACCAGAGCCCATGACATCTACATGCTCACTGTCTTCCTATCCCTCCACACAAAGTCAGTGTGGGACTCAGCCCTAGGGAAATTCCATAATCTGGTTCTCTACCAAGGTACCCGTCTCTCAGACAGGCCATGTGATCCTGTGGCGAGAGCGCTGGATGGGAACAGTCCAGTGATCTACAGGGTGACTGTGGCCAGGTGTCTTGGCTCATCTATGCTGCAAAAAAACAAACCCTGCAGCCACAAGTCTTGGAGCCCACGGCTGCAGGTTTGGACTTGTGCTTTGGTGTTAAAAATAGCTGCATGGACAGCTCTTGTTTGGACTATGAACCCGGCAAGTGAGTGGGTGAGTGGGAAGACTATACTGCTATTCAGGCAAGGAGTCTGGTGGCACTTTTAAAGACTAACAAATTTGTTAATCACATGAGCTTTTGTGGGAGAAAATCCCACTTTGTTAGTGTAGCATGTGCCTAAGTCTGCAGCCCTGACCTCTGAGATTCGTGGCCATGGGTGTTTTTTGTGGTATGAACGCACTCTCCAGGCCTCAGGACAAGTTTATACCACAGTATCATCTGTAATTCCATGGTGTAAATCCTTCCTACACCGATGGAAGGGGTTTCCTGTTGATATAGATGAGCCATCTCTCCAAGAGACGGTAGCGAGATCAGTGGAAGAAATCTGCTATTGACCTGTGCCAGGGGTTAGATTTAGACCGATGGTCTGAGGGTGCAAAATTGTTCACAGCCCCGAATGTTGTAGCTGAGTTTCTCCGGGTTTGGCACTCCATTGTGCCAGGAGGAGCACCACACAGAGATGCAGTTGTAATGGCAAAATTGCTTGTTGACTGGTGTCGCTTGTTTTGCTTGTGAGGGGTAGCTTTATTTTACCAATGCAAAGCACAGCTTGACCGGCACGGCTGTATCAGCACCAGGAGGGCGTTGGTGGTACATAGGGACAAGTGTGCCAGTAAAGGCATAGCCTACGCTTAAATCTGAGGTGGGCATAGCTACAAGGGAGAAGCAGCTATGTCAATGGAAGAGTGTTTGCTATAGGCTAGGGGTTGGCACCCAAAAGATAAGAGGAGCCATTTTAAAAAATACCTTCAATAGCCAAGTGTTTTGAGAGCCACAATGGATGTAAGTGCCTGGTGAAGAAGCTGGGCTAGGACTTCTGCAAGGAAGAAGTGTGGACCCAGAACCAGGAGCAGGCTCCTTGCAGGTTCCCCCATAGCAGGAGGGAGGCCAGAGCCGGGTGCAGACTGCCCACAGTGTTCCCTATTGGCAGAGGGGGCCCGGAGCCAGGAGCAGGCTGCCCACAGGGTCCCCTGGTGGCTGGTGGGGGCCCTGGAGCCGGGAGCTGCAAGGGGGCAGCCAAAGAGCCACATGTGGCTCTGGAAGCACAGGTTGCAGACCCCTGCTATAGAGTATGTGTATGTAGCTCCACTATCATAGTCCCTGTGACCTACGTGTGGCTTCAGCTCCCTCTCCTTGCCCCCTTGTGAGTCTAGCTTGTTTAGACCAGGAGCCCTTTTGGGCTGGACTGTTTCTCGTTGGGTGTCAGTGCATCACCCAGCACAACAGGGCCTTGACAATGGCCAGGGCATCTAGGCCCTGCTGTGATCCGATCCCTCCCGTGCTGCATTGACTTCAGGGAGGATGAGTGGGGAGGCTGTGCTGTCATAGTATAAAGTGTCTCAGAATAAGGGGAGACTGATATGAGCTGCTGTGACCTCTAACCTGCTGGCTCCCCCCCCTTCTTTCCCTTCCAAACCGCTGCAGACTGGAGAAATGGAAGTGAAGAATCCCCTCTTTGATGACTCTTCCTTATCCCATCCAAGCCCAAAGTCGCACCAGTAACCTCTCTCCTGCCCAAGCTCGCCGCGGACTGGTATGCAGACTGCCAAAAACCTGACATGGCAGAACTCCAGGGACTCAGCTCCTCTCGAGGGACCTTGGATGTGGCTGCCCTTGGTGCATGGCGGATTCCCGGCATCCACCACCAGACTGTTAGACCCTATGCTGTACACACCAGCCAACAGCTTTGGGGGGCCAATTCCAGCTTCTCATTGGTCTTTCTGTTGTGATCTCGCTTCTTCCCTGTCCTGCGTTCTCTGCATTATTGCATCTGTTTGCTGCTCTCTGGCACAGTTGGGAACTGTGGTTCCCCTGGGGTGGAAGTGGGCAGTGGGTTGTCTGAGTGATCGCACGGGGGTAGCGCTGTTTTCACTTTAAAAGTTTAGTTTATTTCTGTTGGGAGGTGGAGGTTTGTTCTTAAAGTTACAGATAACACTAGTGACACAGCAGGTGTCAGAGGGTCCTGGGGAAGGACCTCTAGAGGGGATCAAGGAGTGAACAGGAAAAGTGTCCCACCCTTTTTGTGGCCATTGTGGCCCAGGAGAGCAGGGTTGACTGGGCCAGTGGCTGTGTTGCTTAGCAGGTGGGAAACTTTCAGAAAAAAGTCTAGCCGGAAAAAAAAACAGTCCTCTCTAGTGACTGTGCCCCATGGTGCTCCTCTGTCTGAACTCCTGTCCAGGCCAGAGCACCCTTGGAGACCAGGTTACATTGTCATCATGCCAAAAACAGTCATGAGTGGAAACTAGGAAATGGAAACCAGACCTCCCCAAAGCCCATCCAATTGGCCCATCCCAGGGAGCAAAGGGGGACTACTTTACCCCAAATCATACTTGTTATCTGGCTTCCCATTTGGGTGACTTTAGACCTGGTGCCTTTGTCCCTCTGTCCGTGGGAGTTGGGGTCTGCTACAGCAAGTTTGCCCTGTCATTGAATTCTGCTGTGATGCAGGTTTTATAAACCCATGTTTGTAGCATTTTCCACCAAATAACCTGTCAAGGCACACACACCTTTCTGGCCATTTTCTCTCCCTTGTCGTGTAAAATGGTTTGTCCAATAAACCAGCTATGCAGGTTTCTGATGGTGAATTTCTCAACCTGCCTGTCTCTTTGATTCTCTCATTAAAATGAGTCTCTGGCCTCTTTGACTGATTTCACCAGTTGCTGTGGAAGAGAAAGCCATGGAGTAGGTGCACTGACAAACCCCAGGGCAGTGGGTTAGTTGCTGGAAATGCTCTGTGATGGGTCCCTTATATCATTCTCTGGCTGAGCTGTCCTGGGGGCAAAAAGAGACCCAAACATCCCTATGGAAAGGGTGCATTCTGTGCGACAAACTCCAGCAGTGCCATGAGAAGGCCCAGTCTCTTTAACGGGAAGGGCCAAAACTGACAATGGAAACTTACTGCTTGTTTGGGGGCTTTTCCTTCCCCAGCCCCGACACACCTGATCTCAGCCAAGAGGTGCTGTGTCCCATGGCAGTGAGCCCTTTCGCTTAACAGCACAGGCCAGTGCATGTGTGTTCACCCAGTGGCTTCCAGGAGCCCAAGGTAACACTCCACTGACCTCAAATGGGACAAATTTCCATTTCCCTTCAGCTGGAACACACAATGCCTGCTCTGATCGATGTGGAGTCTTTGGGATTTCTCCATACCAGTGATATGGGTAACCTGGGGCCCCATCGGAATCCTTTCCGGGACCCAGCTCCTCTTGACTCTGCCGTCTGCCGCTTGTGACTGTGACTAAAAGGCAATCACAGTCTGTGAGAGGTGGGGCCCTTTAAAGCTCTACCCATTTTTGAGGGTGCAGTGCATTCCCACACCCCTGTGGCTTCTTTGTTTGGCTGTAGAGGCCTCCATGGACCCCCAACGCGCACACAGCAATGGCTAAAGTGCCACAGATCTGGCCCAAAGTCGAATCTCAGGTTGTTTCACTCCTGCAACTCCACAACCACCTTCCCGCTCCACGTGGAAAGCTGCGCTCACGCTGTAGCTTCCTGCTATCACGCCGCACATCCATTCCTCGGTCAACTAAACAAAGGGCTGGAATCTTCACACGTGTGAGACGCATACAGATGTGCAGGGAAGAGCTACAAGTGTCGGCCATTAAAGAAGCAGATGGAAACGCTGTGCACAGCAGAACCCGCGTAAACAGCATAGCACCGGGTGACGCTGTGCGTGGGAAAAGCTGAGTGAAGATGGCACAGCCAGATATTGATTAAAGCCTTCATTGCAAGGTTTTTATGGCTAAGATGTCACTGTCCCGTTCTGTATCTGTATCATAGTCTGTTAATGTAGGATCCTGACACTAAACCACCCTTGCTGTGTGGATTGTATTATTTAAAAAAAAAAAAGTTTTATTAAATGACTGTTTCAAGCCAAAGTAGTACAGTGTGTGGTGTGTGGGAGGGGGTGCTGCATCTTGGTTTTAGTTTATTAAGGGCTGTCCACAGCCCTGTTCCCTTCCCAGTACTCTTGATCTGAGGCTTCTATGGCTGCCTAGCTCCATCGGACATAGAACTAAACAGCCTTTTTTAATAGCCCTTCCGCCAGGAGCATCGCTGCCCCGGGAAAGGACCTGGGGCACCGGCCCGGGCCCCACCCTTTACCCGGAGGCCATGCCCCAGCTGGGGCCGGGGCCAAGAGCGGTCGCCGCGGCCACGGGTGGCTAGGCCTGGATCCCTGGCCGGGACCAGGAGCTGCCGCAGCGGCTGCAGGTGGCTGGGCCCAAGATCTCCAGCCCAATCGGGCCAGAGACCGGGAGAGGTGGGGCCCCACCAGACCCGGGGCCCTGGAGCCGGGATTTGGGGCATGGGCCCCATGTGCCCAACGCCAGCGACGCCCCTGCCTTCCGCTACAACCTAAATGGGATATGCTGGCTACAGGGAAAGGAAAAGTGGTGGATGTTTCCCTTGCATTCTTCCCAAGTGCTGATTTTTGCCGAGTGTTGCATACTTTTTCATTCATAGTGTAACTGATGTTATGTCTTTCTTTCGCAATCAAGCTTAAAGAATTGCTGATTCTGTTGACTATAAATATCCACTCTGTCCTCAGAGGGTTGTAGGCACCAACCCACCCATGACAGTCCTCATTGTTGGACTCTCTACTTGCACCACAAGTGAGCAGGCAACAGCTGAAGGCCAGTTCTTGTACTGTGTATGGGTTGGGAGACCAGCAAACGGGGATCTTGAGATTTAAGAATCCTGGGTCCTACCCCAAGTTTGGGAGGGGAACATGGTCGGGTCAGAACGCGGAGGAATGCCATTTCGGGGCCTGTTATTTTTAGAGACTAGGCGTTCTGGCCCCCCTAAAACTAGAAAATGGTGCCAGAACGCTGCGTTCCGGGGCCAACCATTGAAAAATAGCAGGCCCCAGAACACAGCATTCCAGCACCATTTTCTATTTTTAGGGCCCAAATGCCGGGCCCCTAAAAATAGCAGGCCCAGGAACAGCATTCCCCTGCATTCTGGCAGGCAGGGGAGGGGGTGGGCTCCCCTGCACATGAGCAGGCTGCACGGTTTCCTGGTCCAGCCTATTGCTGGTGAGGACTGAGGCACCCAGCTCGAGCTTGGAGGAGGGTGTTAGGGGTGCCTGAGCTGGGAGTGGATTTTAGGGACAGGGGAGTGAGTATTGGCATGGGTATTGGGGGCTGGGGGTGGATTTTGGGGACAGGAATGGATGTTGGGGACAGGAGCTGGGGTGAGGGGATGGCGTTTGGGGGGCAGGAGCTGGGGTGGGGGAGGGAGCCCCACCTGATTAGGAGGGTTCCAGGTCCACCGAATTATACTTGAATCCCTGAGCGTGGTATAATGGCCACAGACCCTTCAGGCCCCAGGCTTTGTTTCTATTCCAGGCACCCTCTTCTCCCACGTGGAACCTGATCACCAACAGGAGAAAGTTGAAAGTACTGGAAAGACTGTTCAGTGCTCTCAGTTTTGCATCTGATGCCACAACGCATCATGAGGACCAGTTGCAATGAAGTCTCTGCAGCCCTTGGCTGGAGCTTGCTCAATGCAGACAGACTCGCCTGCTACCAGCTTCTAACTCCTCTCTACAGAAATATGTAACCAGCGATTTTCAGAGGCATGTGGCTCCTAAATCTGGATGCCAAAAGGTGCCTCTGACCTGAGGCAACCCTTGTGTCAAATTGCAAGTCCCTGCTCTAAAGCCACCAATGCTTCACAGAGTGGCCATAAGAAATTGCACATGAGAAAAATGCCATTTTTCCCTTGTGTTGGTGTAGTCTTATTGAGCCCAGGACAGGAGAAGAACAAGATGGATGAGGCAACATCTTTTATTGGATCAACTTCAGCTGGTGAAAGCAAGAGACTTTCAAGCGATAGAGTTCTTCAGATAAGAACAGCTTTGTAGCTCGAAAGCTTGTCTTGCACCAATGAAAGCTGGGTCCAGTAAAAGATATTATTTGTCCACTTTGTCTCTCTTATTTTCCCCTCATCTCTTTTCCTGAAATGGCTGAACAGTTCCTTCAGAAACTTCCCAGTGAAGTTTAGCTTGAGGCAAACAGCAAGTGTGGAAAACTTCAGCTGGAATAGTTTAAATTTTGCAATGTTTACCCATTCAAAACAGGGTCTCATAATGGAAAGTGTTAGGCACTTAACTGTAGATGATGCTACCAGCTTTGACCCTATGGATGGTCCAGCTTCAGCCAACAATCAGCATCAAGTCTGAAAAGTGATCTCTATAAACTATACCTGGGAAGAAGACTCTGACCTGGGAAGGTTTTTGGTAGAAACTACTCTGTTTATTCACACTGCGGCTTTTTCTTTTCCAGGCTTGACTTACACTGTCATTCCTGTTCAGGGTAGATTTTTCTTCTCTGTGTGGAGTTAACAGCGTGTCTTGCACAAATGTGGAAGATGTCATCGCTTAGAACGAAAGTGACTTTAATTTGCATAAGCCAGTTGCTCTGAAAGCAGGGCCAGGGGTCCTCCAGAGCCTCCACCTATAAACAGCCCAAGTAAAAACACATCATCCGCCACTATTAGCTCACTCACCAGTAACATGTTGTTCTAGATCAAGGGTGGCCAAACTTATGGAACTCAAGAGCCACACAAGTTGATTATTAAACCTTCAAGAGCCGCACTGAGGCATATAGCCATATAATTTTACCTACTAAATTGATTTGCTGACGTTCTTCCTCAAGCCACACTTTTTTATTCAAGAGCCACATGCGGCTCCTGAGCCGCAGTTTGGCCACGCCTGTTCTAGATGGTCTGTTTAATCTCTGTATTCCAGTTATACCCTGTGACATCTCCTTCCCTCCTGGCTCTATGCACTTCCAACGCTGGGAGATAGCTATTATGTTCCCACTTCCTTCTCTAATTAGTCATTGTTTAGCCAAGCTAAACATATTAGTTCCTTTAATCTCTTCTCCCTAAATCAATCCCTTCAGCCCTTTGATCATTTCATACCGAGTCCCACTGAGGCACTCATGATTTGTATTATGGTAGCATGTGGAGGGCAGTGTTTGTAGATCATTGTTCTCTGTTTGGTGAATCAGGTCTGTCACTCCAAAACTCACTTTTCTAACTGGGGTTGGAAAAATCAGCGGGTGGTTTGTTTTGACCGAGGCTTGGTCAACACTCCAAAGTGAGGTTGGCTTAAGTTGCCCTGTTGGTGCATGTGGACCTATTTGTGCGTGCTTCTGTGCTCAAATTTGTCTCCCCACAATGTAATCGCCCAGTTACGGTGACACAGTAAAACCACCTCCCCACCCAGTGCTGAGGCATCCATGGTCAACCCACTGAGGTCAAGCCACTGCAAATGTAGATAGTGCATGACCTACACTGACCCTAACAGTCTTCCAGCAGCTGTCCCACAATGCCCCATTCCCTTCAACTGTGACCACTCTGATACAATTTTAACCTCTATTGACTGCTGGTTACAGAGCCCAAAGGCTGTGTTTTTAAATACTTTTTCTAATTGCCCACCTCAGCGTGTATGAACTAGCAGCTCATTCTGTTGTGCACAGCTGCCCAACCGAGACAAAGACTGGGCACCAGAGTGTGCCCTGATCCGTGGGCTGCAGCGTGCATCCTGCCCAGATGTGCAGGCACACGCAGCCTACCTTGAGCCCTGGCATGCCCGAGTGCTCAGTTGTGACCAGCCAGGGCAGGACTTTTTTAAATCTCCCAGCCCAAGCACACCGAGGCACGCGGCTCAGGGCGTGAGAAGCAGCGTGGGAGATTTAAAACTATGTGGAACAAGCCCAGGCACAGAGCTATAACTAGAACCTTTTGCGCCTGGTGCAAGCAGCCACAGACGTGTCCCCCAACCCCAGTCTGGCCCGGGGCCCAATCCACCCCCAGCCTCCACTGGCGGTGGCAGGGACGATGTGGATCGGTGCCCCGAGGCTGCTGCCAGCAGGCCGGGGGGATCCGTATCCTGCCAGCAGCAGCAGGGCCTTCCTGAACCAGCTGTGTGATAGCTGCTGCCAGACGGTGGCGAAGAGCCTCAGCAGTGCCGGACGTCCCAGGTGCCAAATTTCAGAGGGATGCAGCAGAGGACAGATCCAGCTCCCCACGGTGGCTGAGGATAGATCCAGATCCATACCCAGCTGCTGCAGGAAGCTGGATACGTCCCCTGCGTCCTCTAAAATTCAGTGCCTGGGATTTTGCCCCACACGCCCCGACCTAGTTATGGCCCTGCACAGGCAGCATGATCTGAGCAGCAGCATCTCGGATGGCTGTGTGGTCTCTGGGGCCTCTTCTCGAGCTCCAGGAGCACAGTGACGGGGTGTGTAATAGTTGGATGCGGCAAAGGGAGCTGGGCACAGTGGTGGGGGGGGCAGGGAATAGTGGGGTGCTGGGTGAGTGCAGCAAGGAGGGCGAGGAAATGGGGGGCGCTGGCCTGGAAGCCAGGGGGCAAGAAGGCAGCCCCAGGGGTACAGCGGCTGCCTAGGGCTGGTTGTGGGGAAGCCGCTGCAGGGGGAGAGGAGATTGCAGAGGAAGTCAGGCAGTGAGGAGAGGAAAATAGCTGGAAGAGAAGCCGAGTGGCTGTGTCCTGAATCTTTTTGCTATGCAGCAACACCTCTGCTGGACAAATTCCTGCCTGCAGGAGACGTATTGGATCTTCTGGACTTGGAGGAAGAAACTGTGTAAGTACAGTGGAGGTCAAGCTACAGCATTGTGGCCACGTACAAACACATTGCATGGGTGATGCAGGCCAAGAGCTACGCCAGGGACCGGAAGCAGTAAAAAGCTCTCGAAATGCTTTCCCATCTAGGGACTCGTAGTCACTTCTTAGCATTCCCTTAGATTGACTTTATCATCTCTCCAAGGATTGGTTTCTAGGCCTCACTCATTCTTGTAGCTCTTATCTGAACTCCTGCCAGTTTTTCAACATTTTTTGGGTGTTGACCTCTCCAATAATGGTCCCACTAATCCTGCATACAGAGGTGAGCCGGCCTCCTGGCCACTCCTAGATATTGTTCTGTTTATCCACCAAGTGATTGAATTAGGGCTTGTCTATACGTGAGCTAAAGTTGAGTTGCTGGGCATCCCACCAACTGGCCCCTCCTTTAGGTGGTTTAATTATGTCAGGAGGAGAGCTCTGTCCCACTGTCATAAAATGACTATGCTAGTGCTTACCTTGGCAAAACTTAAATCACTCAACAGGGTGTTTGTTTCACACCCCAAGTGACAACAATTTTTGCCGATATTAGCATGCACGTAGACATCCTTTTAGCTACAGCATCCTGCAGGGAGCTCGTGGACTGATGGTTATCTAATCTCCCATCACATTTAAGTCTCAAGAGTGGCTGCTCTCTGCCATATGGTCCCTCCTTTTACAAAGCCTAACCTACGTTCTTTGCTCTACATGAGCTGTATCATTTTTTATTTGGTTGCATTAAAATGCACATGGTCCAAATGAGCCCACCTTATCAGCTTGAGCTGGTGTGGTCAGGACTCATTATTTCACTCCGTCACTTTTTTGTTCTCTGCAAACTTTACCAGTAGGGAAGTTGTTCCAAGAGGTTACCTTATTTCCAGTCTGACTTTGATTTTTTCTTAATGGTGACACCATATTAAGCCTCCCTCTAGATGAAGATGGTGGGACACAATAGGCTGGGTTTTTAATCACAGCATGTTGAAGATCCCAAGAGCGTTTATGTTTATCTGGCTAAAAATCCTCTTAAATCCAGGTGTTATCAGAGCTGCTCCATGCTCTAGCCCAACCTTCAGTAAGGAAAATCACACATGTGCCATTTAATCCCATTATAATGTTGAAAACTTGCGTTTGCAAGGGGCCAGCACAACGCCAGTAGGGCTTTGCACTGGCATAATTAGCACACGGATGATCTAGCACAGGGGTAAGCGATTATTTTTGTGGCAAGAGCCAATTTTATAGACTCATAGGTCAGAACAGACCAGTATGATCATCTAGTCTGACCTTCTAACAATGGAGGCCACAGAAGCTCATCCGCGCATTCTCACAATAAACCCATAACCTGTGAATTTCTCGGTCAAGGTATAGTCAAAGGCTAGACTCCAGAGAAGACAGTGCAAAAATAACATTGAGACTAATACAAAGATTTTGCAGGACATTCAAAAGTGTCTGGCAGTCTGTCTCTGGCCCGTGGGCCACCCTATTAACTACCTCGGTCTAGCAGTTCTACTAGCCTGGAACCAGGGATTTCGCAAACACCTCCCCTAAACCCCCTTACACGCCCCCACTGAATTTCCCAACACTCCCCCCGAGTAGTCAGCTAGTAACAGTGTTATACCAATTTAGTGAGTAAACCCAATACACCTCCTCCTACAATCCTCCCCCCAGTTTCCAGTCCTGGGGCGCATACTGCCTGGCACTCAAGAGATGGGTTCAACTAGCGGGGCCACAACAAATTTCCTATGTGATCTTGGGTGAGGCACTTTACCAGCCCTGCACCTAGGTGCCTCACCTGTCCGGCAAGGTTCCTCTAACACTTCTGTGCATGAATATTCCTGCCGGTCCCCAATCCATTAGCACTTGAGAAGATTCAGATTCCCTGGTGAGGGTGGCACTAGATATACACAGAGGCAGTTACAGTGGTGTGAATCTGCAGCACAGGGCAGACCAAATCAGCTGAAGCTGAAGCTGTAGAAGGGTTTCATTTCCCCGAGTGTTCAGAGGCAAAGGGTGTCCTTTCTTTGGCCAGGTGTCATTAAACTTTGCTCAGTTAAGTCCCTCACATCCTCCTTTTGGAGCAAAATTGAGCTACCAACTGCAAAGCAAAAGGCAGTCTCCAGCCACAGGGCACCGCTGAGTGGGAGTTAGGAAGAATTTATTCCACCTCTTTCGGATTTAAGGCAAGGGTTAGCAGTTTGTGCTGATGTATCGTAATGCCACTGTAGCAAAGCGGGAGGGAAACTGAGTGAAGACAGCAGCAAGTCTCCTGCCACAGGTCTACATTCATTTCTCTGGCTCTGGGAGCACACACCGTCCCACTCTCTATATTTAGTTGCCATCTTCTCTCTGGGAATAGTGGGAACTAATTTCTGAGATCCAAAGGGGCAGCCATGTAAGTCTAGTTCAGCAAAAAAAGCAAGGAGTCCCATGGCACTTAATAAATTTGTTAGTCTTTAGGTGCCACAAAACTAATTTCTGCTGTTCTTAGTCTGGCAAACTGCTGTTGGGGTCTGCGGGTCTTTGGCTGGTTTGTGACTTTTGGAATTTGGCCTGGTATTAAAAGATGGATTTGGGGGAAAGCGGGGGGTGTCAATCTGCACGCTAGCTACAGTCCAGCACTGGCTATACGCTGCATCTTTGGGGAAATGCTACTTTCAAACACTATAAATGTCTGTGGCTAAACAGCTGCATCACTTTCCGCAGCATCTTTTCAAAGAGGGCCCAGTCGCTCTGCTAGCCAGAGGCTGCCCCCTGAGGCAATGACAGCCACACCTTCCCTGCCCTGAGAGAATCACTGCATTGAAATGTAGAGCGAAACCCCACTGACCCGCTCCACAACCCCAAGCTCTGCACAACGTGCTACAAAGAGCCAGTTCAAAGTCAACGTCTGCCCTTCCGCCAGGTCCTGTATATGAAAGGGGAACCGGAATGTGCTTGAGACCCTTCCAGGCAGGATGGGTTGCTGATGTGCTTCCTGGGGGGGATGGAGTGAAAGAGCAGGTTGGGGGAAGTCGGAGGGGTGCCAGGCCACAGAACAATAAATCAAAGGGATGAGGGTGATTGTGGAGCTGAAGGCTCTTCCACAACTGTCCCTTCCCCAGCAGGGGCCTGGGAGGAGCAGAGGAGAATCCCTTGCAACTGGATTCCTGCAGCGGGGCTTCCTCTGAGCTTCCTGCTTTGGCCACTGAATGAGGGCAGGGTCAGGGACTGGGTGAGGCCAGCTCATCCTGTGGCTGTTATGCCAGGCAGCATGGGCACTGCAGCGCTTTCCCGAAGGGCTCAGACCCTGACAGCCGTCTGTGAGGCTGGCGTTGGGGGATGCTTGGGGGTTTTCTTTCAAACCCATACCTGGGGTAGCAGAGCTGTAACTACGGAGGGGCCAATGGGGCAAAGCCCCAGGTGGCGCGGAGCAGCTCAATAGAGCCGCTTTATTAAAGGACGACTTTCATGGCGCCGGCTTCCAGGGCCACTAATGGCGTTCCAATCGGTTAAAGTATAATTTGGGGGGCCCTAGATTGCTCCTAAGCGGATGGCCCCCCTTCCTGCACAGATGGGTCCCCCTCCTGCATGTCTGGGCGCCACCCCAGCTGCACCAATACCCACCTCCCAAATCAACACACTGCCCCCAGTACCAACCCCCAGCCCCAGCCCATGCCCCAGAGCAAGCCTGCCGCCCCCATACCAGCAGCTGCATACTGGCACTGGCACTTAGGCAATTGGGAACCTTAGGTGAGGGTCCTTTATGGGCCCCCTATAGGCCCCCAATGGTGCCCTCACTAGGGCCCCAGGCCCGCACTGCCACCCTAACCCCCCCCCCCCACAGTCCCAACTGAGTGCATGGGGGGGAACGCTGCTCTGTGCCCGCTGGAGAGACGCCAGCCAGGCAGGCAGGTTGCACAGCCGCTGGCCCTGGCAGTCGACGGCACCCTGCTCCCCACCACACCACGGCGCCAGCGCACGGGTAAGTGAAGCAGGTGATCCCCGTGGGGCCCCCTTCACTGCTCAGGGCCCTAGGCCACCTCCTGCTTCGCTTACCCCAAGAGCCGCCCCTGTAGGCAAGGTCCATGGGGGCAGCCGTGTTAGTCTAGTCCAGCAAAACAAACAAGGAGTCCAGTGGCACTTTTAAAGACTAATAAATTTATTTATTGCATGAGATTTTTGAGGGAGAAAATCCCACTTCATCAGCTACTTGGAGATGGAATCTGTAAACTTCCCATCGTCAAGCATCAGCATGGGGTTTTCGCCCATGAAAGCTCATGTGACAAATAAAATTGTTAGTCTTTAAAAGTGCCACCAGACTCTTTAGAGTTTTTTTTAACAAAAACTTGACCACTGTTAGGCTGCTGGCTTGCTGAGGCCATTACCTATCACCAGTGTTGTCTCATGGTTTCCTGCACTGCCCTGACATCTGTAGCCATCTTTTACGTCTTGTTTTTTATTTAGATTGTAAACTTTTTGTGGCCTTTTTTGAGCTGTTCCAAAGGGGCAGCAGCATAAGTCTAGTCCAGCAAAAAAGCAGGGAGTCCTATAGCACTTCTAAAGACTAACAAATTTATTTATCACATGAGATTTGTCGGAGGAAAATCCCACTTTCTCAGATGCTTGAAGAAGGGGAAGATGTAGGCAAGGCATCTGTGGAAAAAATAGCATGAGTAAGGTAATCCATACAGCACAAAAGTGCTGAACTCAGGTTACACAAGCATTTCATTTTGGCATTTCCTGGGTGGCTGACTTTGCAACTTTAATGTTCCTTCATTTATTTTATCTTTCAGCGCATCTTTTATACAGGAGTGGTGTCTGCCTGATCAGGGCATGTGGCATTAGGCACTGTACAGGTATATTAAGGGAATGTTATAAAAAACAAACTGTTTCCAGGGCTAGTAGAAAGCGTTGCAGGATATCCCAGTATCAGCCACTGACAACCACTGAGTTATGGTAAGAATTGCAGGTACAATTACAATTCTGTAAGTGCACCCATCTTCAAAGCATCTGACGAAGTGGGATTTTTCTCCCCCGAAAGCTCATGCAAAAAATAAATCTGTTAGTCTTTAAGGTGCCACACAACTCCTTGGTTTTTTTGCTGGACTATAACATGACCATCCCTTTGTAAATTGACAATTACATAACCTGCTACGTCCTGGATAGAGACAGTCAAGAGTACAAATGTTATGGAATCCAGAAGCATCATTTGTATATCACACACACACGCAGGCCCCAAGGAGCTCATGGTCTGAATGCTGGGGTGAAATGCTGACCCGGCTGAAGTCAACTGAAAGTTGCTGGAGGCGTCAGCAGGGCTGAGATCACACCCTCTGTAGCTGATAAACAAAGGAGGAGCCCTCAGCACCCAAAAGACTGAATTTGAGCATAAGCTTTAATGGGCTGTGTTTTCTTTCTGCAATGTGGTGACAGATTTAGAGCGTTTTCTTTCCCGAGGTGCCGAGCGCTTTATGGAGCCCATTGACCTCAGCTGGAGTAAGAACACGCAGCACTTTGGAAAATCAGTTTCCTTAACCCCACAACAGGCAACTTGCAGCCCACTAGCAATAACCCCAAGCAGTTGTATAGATCAGTAACAGCCTGCCCTCAATTCAGCCCCTGCAAGAGGCTCTGTCTCAAACACAAAGGAAATGAGCTTTTCAGTTTTATCTCCTTGCCCTATCTCTGAGTGAGAGACTCCCAAGGAGGCCATGCAGTTAGCCATCAGACAAGTTAATAAATAGGTAAAGTCACTGGTGGTGGGTTGGGGCCAAGGAGGCACCCTGTACTTCACCCTCCCAAGAGGCCAGCATCTGATGTGTGCATCTCCTTCCCTGGCTGCTTCCCAGGGCTTTCTGCTGGTGATGGAAGGTATGCTAAGATCCAACGGGGCAGCCGGGTTAGTCTAGTTTAGTGAAACAAGCAAGGCGTCCTGTGGCACTTAAAGACTAACACATTTATTTATCGCATGAGCTTCCATGAGAGAAAATCCCACTTCCTCAGCCGCTTTAAAGATGTAGGTATGGCGCAATCCATGGGGATCATCTAATCCATGGGCAAGATAATCCTACCAGCTGCAATTAATATGTTGAAAAGCTCCTTTGGAAGCAGCAGGCAGGACTTTCTGGAAGTGTAATAAACCCTGGCCAGCACCATTGTCAAGTGGCAATCACAAACAAAACTCCCTAGATGGGGGAAATATTGACTGGGTCCCATTGTGTGGCCGATGAGTGTGAGTGATAGCAAAGCTCCTCCCGATCAGCTGTTCAGAGGCAAGTGAGCAATAAAAGAAAACAAAAGACAGCAGGCTCTTCAACATGTTAAGATTAGGATCCCTGGGCCTGCAAATACCTCACAAGAAAGCAAGCTGGAGAGACCATCACTCTCCTCAAGGGACTCTGATATTTGGTAATGATCGCCTGGAAATTCATTAAGCAGGGAGATAAAGAGGGGGATAGAGAAGACTGGGCACTGCTAGGAAGTGGTGCTGGCTATGAAAGGTATGTATGGTGCACCCAGCCTGGATTGTATGGGAGAGTTGACTGGGGAAACTGAGGCACATGCAAAGCCTGCCTCTGTGCTTAACCATCCTGTGCTGGATCTTAGCTTGTGCTCTGCAGTCATAGATGAGGAAACCCCTGTCTGTCTGGCAAAGTGCTCATTCCACTTCCCACACAGGAATAAATTAATCTGATCTGCCACTGCAGTTTAACATCCTCCTAACCTAGGATTACCAGTTACCAAAGCACAGAAGGGTGGACAGGGAAGTATGAAAAGGAGGACATTGGAGGACACCTGGAGAAAATGCAGTAATAATGTAATATCCTTCTGTTTTTAGAGGAGCCTAGAATGCTTCCCCCTAAAAATAGGGTGTTCTGGGGCATTCCAGCATACTTCAACCCCTGTAAGTAAAAAGCCAGACAAAATCATGTATTTTTAAAATGCCTGCAGGACAGAGGATGTGAAGGTAAAAAGGAGGACATGTCCTCCTTTTGCCTGACAACTGGTAACCCTAGCTTAACCCCATAAGCCATCTGATAGTGGCCAGCCCTAGCTGCTTCAGAAAAAGACTCTACATTGATCAGTAATGAATTAACCAGCTCATAAAGTGTTTCCCAAGCAGATTGGAGTCAGTGGTAGCTGTATGCCCTAAAAAAGAGGCATTCAATTGTCTCATGTATTCATGTATTCTCACTCAGTTGTTCTCATTCTCCAACTCAATGCCTTGACTTTCAAAAAAATTCCTGCTAGACTCTAAGCCTTGGTGAAATCTTGAGGCATTGAGTTCCACAGGCTAACTATGCGCTGCACATTAAAATATTTGCTTGTATCACATGCAGTGTTCCCTCTAATTACTCATAGACTGTATGCGCAGACAATTTCTTTGTGTGCGCAAAAACATTTCTTTGTGAGCACCAATATTAGCACTATTGAATTTTTTTGTGCGCACTTTATTTTGTTGTGTGTGCAGGTTTCATGACCTGTGTGCGTCGCACACGTGCACAGCTTAGAGGGAACAGTGATCACATGTAAATGTGCCAACTTTCATTTTCCTCAAATGTCCCCTTGTCCCTGTGTGACCCTTGCTATACACCAGGTGTGGCCAAACTGCAGCTCTGGAGCCACATGTAGCTCGTGAATGAAAAACCGTGGCCCCCAGAACGTCAACAAATCAATTTAGGCAAGCCTAGGAGTCTGGGGCGTGAGGGAGGTCAGGCCAGTGAGAAGTGCAGCATGGTCGGGATTTTAAACAACTGGCCACTAGCCTGCAGTCTCCTACATCAAGCAACCGCTAAGTTTTTACTGTAGAGGCCTAATTTTCATCATAACCTTAAGTAATTATTAGCCTCTGGCATTAGCTGGATCGCTATGTGTCCTCTTTTTCTGACAAAATTCGAGTGTGCAATGAATTTTAAACTTAGCAGTTTTGGAGTAGGTAAAAGTACACGGCTATAGGCCTCAGTGCGGCTCTGGAAGGTGTAATAATCAACTTGTGCAGCTCTTGAGTTGCCTAAGTTTGGCCTCCCATGGCAAACCCAATGCACGGAGGGCGAAAGTTTTGCAATCCGGCTGCCAGCTGCTGGGGTATTTGACCATCCAAATGGATTTGCAAGCAGCCCTCCCCCGCCCAGTGCAAATGGTTTATTGCTCTGAATTTCTCGGCTGACATCCCCCGGAGGCTCCCAGCTCTCCCCAAGGCTGGCGAAGGAGGCTTCCCACCCCCCCTAAATGATGCAGCTGGCGGGTTTCCTTTCCCTTCCCGAGGGCTGCCCTCCCAACCCCGAGCCTGGCGCCGGGCCCTTCCCCTCGAGGAGGCTGCCCCCCACCCCAAGTTCATTTACAAGCTATTGGTGCCGATTGTCTCGAGGGGCCAATAGGCGAGGAGGGCAATTCCCAGCCAGACAATCCCCCTGCTCGGCCAGGGCCGGCTCTTTGCGGCATGGAGGGGCTTGGCCGTGGCGCCCGGCCCCTGTGATCCCACTGCTGCCACCATGACTCGCCAGCGGGGCGCCGGGGGCCCCATGGAGCCGTAGGCGCGCCGGGGAGACGATGTTCGCCCAGGAGGGGCTGCCCTCCTCCGGCTCCTTCGGCAGCTTCGGCCACCAGCAGCCCTTCTTCCCCTTCCCGGCCGTCAAGCCGGAGTACGAGGCGCGGGAGGCCGGCCAGGTGCCCGCCTGGGGCCCCTTCCCCGGCCCGGAGCCGCCCGGGGCGCAGCAGCTCTCCAAGGAGGAGAAGGCGCGCACGGAAACCTCTCCAAATGCGCCCTGCGCCCTGCTGCCGCCCGGCCCCTGCTGCGCCCATCCCTGGGGCAGCCCCTTCTGGCCGGCCAGCAGCCCCGCGCCCCCCGGCCAGAGCTTCCCGGGGGTCGGGGGGTGCCCGGGGCCGCACCGGGCCGTGCACCAGCCCCCCGGCGGCCTCTCCAGCCTGGGCAGCAGCCGCAGCTCCAGCGGGGCGGCCAGCGAGGGCGGCCAGTCGAGCGACAGTGGGGACGAGGTAAGGAGCCCCCAGCGGATCACCCCGCACCCCTGGGGCATCCAGCCTCGCCCCCGCTTCCCCGGCCTTTGGGAGGAGGAGTGGGGGGGTTTGGGGGCGACCTTGCCCCCCACATGCCCGCTGATCCAGCTTCCTAATTGGGGTGGCTGGAAGCGCCGGTTCGTTTCTCCAAAAGGGAGCTAGTGTGGTGTGAACCGGGGCAGCCACAAGTCCACCCTAAAGCTGGCTGCTTCTACATGGGATGGGCCAGAGCCTGTCGGATGGGTATATCGGCTACACCTCTTAGAGACCTGAGCTGGGTGTGTGGCGGAGCAAGTATCACAGTGCTGGGTGATGCCAAGTTTTTACCCAGGCCCTCAGTTGATGATTGGGTCCCCCCTGCACTGTAACGCCAATATGAAGATTGCAGTTTCTTTGTCTCCCCTCAAGTGATCAGCACCTGGATTTCCCTTTCTGTACCATGGGCGGAGTGATAACGGACCTGTGCAAAGTGCTTTGAGGCCTGATGAAAGGTGTAATGTAAGAGGTGGGCTTGGGAGCGAGTGTGAATATGGAATTGTTTGACGGGGGGGATTTAGAGACCAACTGAGGCACCGGGACGGCGGGAAGACATGAAGGACAGCAGATCCCATGGGAGGAAAGCTTTTTGCACTGCAAGGGGGTAGGTTACAACACTGTTGGGCTTTGCAGCAGAAACAAGTTTTAGCTCCATTCTCGAATCACCTCTGTCTGACTGTAAGCCAGGGGTTGTGAAATTCCCAGCATCCTTTGCTTTTCATCACTTGTCTTTGTCTTTCTCTGTATTTCCCTTTTCATTTTTGTACTGTTATTTCTCCTCCTGCCTCTCCAGGGGGTGTTCTCGGCCCCTGTCTCTGAAAGGTTTTATCATGATCATTGAATCTGACCTCCTGCGTAGTTGGGCAGAGAATTTGCATCCTGTGGTGCACACAGGGAAGCAGTTACAGCAGCGGGCACCCATGAGAGCAGGCCTTCCAGATGTAGGCTTTGAACCCAGCCCGGCTTGAGTCTAACTCCTTTAAACTTATTGGTTCTGACCTCCCTCCCTTTCGCTTCCACTCTGTCCCCTAAGGGTTTTGATGACTTAGTGTCTTCTCTGGGGTCCCAGCATAGTGCCCGCAGCAGGTGATGGGTTCACAGTAGCCCATGGGGTATAGTAGACGGGTCATGCATCCACATCCAGTGGGATGCTCTTCAGAGCGGCAGCTGTCCATGTCAAGAGCAGCACATGAAGGTGATGTGGCCCTCGGTCCGTGGGTCACCAGGGCTGGGCCCTCTTCTGTCAGGATGGGGAAGAGGCTATTTCCAGGCTACCTGGGAATCTAAATCTAATAGCAGGAGGAGTCCAGAAGAAGCAGTGAGTTCACAAGAGGGCAGTGTTGTGTGTTCATCTGTACTTCAAAACCCCTTCCTCACCTCTCATCCTGCCTGGGTTTATGCTACAGAACAGGGCAGCCTCCCACATTTAGTGCTGTGTTTGGCCCCCATGTCTGCCAGACATTGGTACTCTTCCCTGCTTTATCTCGGGCTCCCTCCGTTGGCTGTTGCAGAACAAAAATACTTATCTTTATGATCCTCAGTTTGCTTTTCTTTGGGATGACATAGGATTCTGCTATGTCTGTGCTCTTGGCTCCTCTGTGCCTGCAGTCCGTCAGATGCCTCATCTGCCTATGTGAAATATTTTCACTGGTGTAACAGTTACATTTTATTTTCCGTGGAATTTTGAAAATCTAGCGGTTTAGGATGTAGCGATCAGCTCCCTTCAGATAATAACCATTTAAAACCTGGTCAGTTCTTGTCTTGTGGGTAGATTGAGCAAAATCAATTTAAGCCAGGTGTGAGCAGACTTAACCATGTCCGTGCTGGGCTTTGCAACTTTAAATCAGTCAAACTGCTTTTAACAGTGTCGATATTCCTGATAATTTTAAGCAGAAAGAAGACAATAAATCCAAGGGAAATCTCTTTCCTGCACTTATAATGATGAATGAGAATGTTCAAGGGCACAGCCCTGAGTTTGGTTTGTTTTTGCCATGCCATACACAGAGCCTTCAGTTGGCCAGTGTGACACTCTTTGCAAAAAGAGCTGACTGCTCAGAAAGGCCATGAACTAATTATACCTGTTTCATAAAATATTCTGCCACAATTTGGGGGGGAGGGAGAGAGGGGGTAAGGCAGTTCTGAAAACTTGTGCACATAAAAACCTGTGTGCCTGTAAAAACCTGCACACACCTTTTTTGTGTGTCACAGATGGGAACTTCTGGGCAAAACTTTCTGGGTGCTCCCATGCTGATCATCTACTGCACTGGCACCTTGTCTTAAGACTTGCACCTGAGCAGCACAGGTGTAACAAGCCAGCATCCAGGTTGCCTATCTTAAACCTCTCTGCAGGGTTGAAATTGCTGAGGTAGGGTGCAGGAAACTGGGTCCAAGATGTTTTTATCCCAGTCTTAAAGTGCAGCTTGTTTGCTAGCCAGCTGCTCCTGTCTTGCAAGTTGGGCCAATATATTAAAGGTGAGCAAGTTGAAAGGTGTACATGCACCTTTTCACTGCAAGTTTTGTTATTCTTACTCTGTTTCACCAATCTCCTCCAGTGTGAATGCCCAGTGACTTAGATGAGTTGTGCCTTTATATTTTGGGGGGATTTGATGCCTTTTTACTTGTAAGATTCAGATCTTCAAATGTATTAAGGCTCTTAAGTACCACCGGAAGTTGGAGACCTGAATGCTGTTGAGGATCTGGGCTTAAGAGGTTGGCAGCGGTTGAATCCATATTAGCCGAACACTGGCCCTAGGTACTCCGCTCATCCAGAGGTGAAGGGACACTCAGCATCCACAGCTCATGCGCATGGCATTTCCTAGCACTTCCCCAGTGACTGGGGAGAACTGATGCATTAAATGTTAGAGGTGCTTGGATACTTCAGTGATGGTCACCTGGGAGTGCTAACACTAAAAGGAGATTAGAGATCTTCCAGTACTTTGACAAAGTTACTGCAAAAGTCTTTATACAGATAAACCAAAAGCCTAGCCCTTGTCAGCCCATTGTGGCCTTGACTTGCAGATGTGCAATGTTTCACAAGGGGGCATTGGGTCCTATTTGTCGTGTGGGGGTGTTTGTGCCATGAGGCTGTGGGGCCGGCGACCTCCCTTGTGGCCCCTTCCCTGAGCCAGCACAGGTGAGAGAGAAACTCCATGTAACACTGAAATCCCACTGACAATTTGGAAACTAAAGCCAGTCTTTTGAGACTATAAATAAGAAAGGGAGCAAAGATGTAACAAGGCAGTACTGAAAGGAAATGGCTTTTAATGAAAAGTCTGATTTAAATTTAACTAAAAAAACCAAAACCTTCCTTTTTTTTTTTTTTTTTTCCCCCCCCCCCCCGCCCGCATCTTGGGGGGAAGTTGCTCAGCTAACCCTGGGAGAAACTGAGCCTTTGCTGCCCTGCCGCTCTCTGGGTTGGGCTGTTGAGCAGTGGGGCAAGGCTTGGGTACTGGGCTGAATAGGGCCAGCTCAGAGGTAGGGTAGGTGCACGGGAAGAGATTTCATCCCCTCTGCAAACAGAGTTTAGGAAATGTATCCTGGTTGGGGTGATATGGGGGGGGGGTTGTTCTAGGGCATCAACCCACCAGGTTTAGTCTCTCCCCAATGAATCCCTGTGGCCTATTAGCCATGACCCCCAGTGTAATGCAGCTAGGTCTGTAGACTGGAGCGTTCATTTTTAGAAAGGGACTGACCTCCTCAAGCTGTCCTTATGTGGCTCAGCTAATATGCCCCCCACCACCCCATACACTCTGCTGTTCTAGCTCTGGGTCTTGGATTTGGGGCGGAGAAGAGGGGGTGTTGAGTTCTAGCCAGGCAAAAGGAGTCTGAGGGACTGTCCTAGCAGAAATCCTGTGAAGTGGAAGGGGAGAGAGCAGCTTGAGGGATCAGCCCAATTCTTGGATCCTATTGAAGGTTTTGGGTCAGTGTCATGAAGTGATTCTGTGGTTATTTCCCATCCCGTCGGTGTAAACAAACAAGTGAGGATGTCTCAGAGCAGTTCATGCTCCTCACATGCCAGTGCAGCCGGGAGCCTGGATCTGTTTCTCCGGGGGTTAGATTTGCATCCATCCCTAGATGCCCGAGTGACTCCATCTCTCTTGTCCCAGTCCTTCCTTCGTGCCCCCACCGTCGGGGACCTGCAGGCTGTTTTAACCCCTCTAACAGGCCTGTGGTCTGCTTTTTCCAGGACGCCACTCCCACCTCTGAGGAGCTGGAGCAGTTTGCCAGAGACCTGAAACACAAGCGCATCACCCTGGGGTTCACCCAGGCTGATGTGGGGATGGCTCTGGGGACTCTGTATGGTGAGTGTTTCACCCCCTGCACATTTCATCCCTCCGGGGTTGTCTCTTGGTGCAGAATGTGAAAGATGGGGGTGGCGGGACAAGGGCGGCCCCTGGCTCCCCATTGGCGTAGCATAATTGCTTCCTCAGTTTGATGTTCGAGGTGTCTGGAAGGATTTTGGATGCTCAGTGTGAGCAATGGTGATTTGGGGGTGGGCAGACCCCACCTGATACTGGTACTTGGGGGTGTCCCTGCTGCTGCCTTGAGGGGCACCCAAAGGGGGAAGGCGTTCCTCCCAGACAATGCCAGGACATGGGTGTCCTGGGGGAAAGAAATTGTGTGGGGAAGATGGAGCAAGTCCATGCGCCTCCTACCAGCTGTCTTGGAGTTGAAGAGACTCAAGCACCCCTTGAGCCCTCACTTGGGTGGGGTGTGGCAGAAGAGGCCCCTCCTGCACCCAGATATCAGAGGAAGGGAAGAGACAGTCACGCGGAGGGTTGGTCTCCAATATGTGGATGCTCCATGGGTCAGTGCTGCCAGCAGGTTTCTTTCCTCTCTGGCTGAGGGGGGTGAATCCATGTGAGTTATGGAATAAGGAGTCTGGCAGGTTCAAAGCTGCAGTGAACAGTGCCTCCCCCTTTCCCTAGGAAAGATGTTCAGCCAGACGACGATTTGCCGCTTTGAAGCCTTGCAACTGAGCTTCAAGAATATGTGCAAGCTGAAGCCGCTACTGCAGCGTTGGCTCAATGAGGCAGAGAACAGTGACGGCCTGCCAGAGGTAAGCGGGGCGAGGAGGGTCAGGCTGGGTGAGACTGGGGCTTGGCTTAGCCCCTTGGCCAGGATTAGCTACTTCTGAGCGAGCTGCAAGTGACCCCAATGGGCAGCTATTGAAATAACCTAGACACAGGGCACACGGAGATCCTTCCAGTCAGCGTTTGATCCATGGCAGCAGGGCTCATCTCACTTCCCAACATGTTTTCTCCTTTCTGCTGTGACTGGCGCCATGTCCGAGGCCTCTAGTGAATCCTGCTCAGCCTTTGGCCTTTGCTGATCTCTTGGGGCAGGGAGTTCCACAAGTCAGTTATGGACCATGGGAGAGAAGTTTGCTCGTGCTGGTTTTAAATGCACCGTCTTTCCATTTTCTTGACTGGCCCCTTGCTCTGGTGCAATAGGAATTCCTGATCTGCCTTTGCTTTTTCCATTAGTTACTTTGCTTCCCCTCACTCTCGGCACATCTCCTCTTACCAGGCTTCTTTCTAAAATGTCGTCCTAGGATGAGTCTCATGCCTGAGCAGCCCCTGTCCTCCAGGTAAAAGGGTTTGAGCACTGTAAAGGGACTCTGAAATAGCCAGGAAAGGATTCCTTTGGTGTTGCTGAAGACTGCTTTCCAGGCAGGGCCGTCCCTAGGGGGTGCGAGGCCCTAGGTGCATCGCTCTCTGTGGGGGCCCCCACTCAGCCCCCCTACCCTGCATTGGGGGGGGTAAGGCTGGCTGGCCCAAGGGGGGGCACTTTGCCTGTGCGCTGGCAGTTCCCAATCCAGGGGACGCGGTGAGGCAGCCAGGTTCAGTGCTCCCTCTCCCCTGCTCTGCCTGCAGCCACGTGGGCTGCCTTTGCTTCTGTGCTGGAGTTTGGGGGGGGGGGGGGTTGGAGACAGCGGTAAGGGCCCTCAGCTGCCTGTTGCCCCCTCCCCGCAGCACGCAGCTGGGGGAAGGGAGAGAGCGAGAGCGCTGAACCTGGCTGTTGCTTTTGGCCAGCTCGCCCCGTCCCCCAGATGGGAAACAGCTGGTTGGGGGTCGGGGGGCAGTGGTTCAGGCCCTGTGCTGCCTTGCTCACAGCAGGACAGTGTGGGGCCCATGGAACTGCAGGGCCTGGGGAAGCGCCCCTTTTGCACCCCCCTGCATCCCCCGAACTGCCCTGCTTCCAGGGACCCTTGCTAGACAGGTGCACCAGGAAAAAGGCTATATCATGTCATGCTGTAGCGCTTTGGGGCCCAGGCTGCAATCCATGGGGCTGCCCCCCAGCATAGCGGCTGCTTTGCAAGCAGCAATTGCAGGTTTTTGTTAACAGTTCAGCTACCTCATTCTTGGGTTCAGATTTCTTAGCTTACACCACCCAGTCCTCATGAAGTTGAGCTCCTTCAGTTTGCTCCAGTAGCTCCTCTTTCAAGAACGTCTCCTCCTTACTATCCCAGAGAGCAGCTCTGGGGACAGGGTCACCTTGCCATCCATTGAGGCAAAGAAACTGTTTTCTCTGCAAGCTCCTTATCTTTCTTCATTGCCTCCTTTACTTCCCGGTCGGGGCAACAGACCCATCGGTTCTCTTGCAGGCGTCTTGCTCTGATCTGCATGGAGAAGGTCTCGTCAAGTTACAGCTTAGCTCATCTTCGTCCCACCCAGCATGGAAGGGCCTGGCGTCAAGGTTATTAGCAGAACTGTAGATTTGTCGTGGCATTTTTGTTATCAAGAATCCCAGAGCAGTCCTGGTTCTTTTTAGTAAAAGCTGCTGTTTTAGGGGGCAGCGGTGTGTAAAGTCACTTAAACTGCGAGGATGTGTTTGAGTTGGGGGAGTTGGATCCTGCCCCTGGAGGTGCTGTGTGGGGTGGGTTGGGTCAGCTCCTGCCTTTGGCAGGTTGGGGAGCCCGGGATGAGCGTGCATTGCAGAACAAGCCTGCGTTGTGCCCACTCGCAGTGGCAGCTCCTTGCTCAAGCCTGGTGGCAGTGGCCTCTCCCCATGATGCCCTGCCTCTTGCTCTTCCTGGCTATGATGCTACCAGACCATCTGCCCCAAGTTGGGCTGTGATGGTAAAAGTGGCCCCCAGCTCCTGCACCTGTCGCACAGAAAAATCCAAAGGAGAAAATAGTCATATGGGATGTATGATCTGGGTGACACTTTTCCCACTGTGACATGCCTAAGTATCGGTTATCAAGACCAGTGGGATGGTGGGCTTCTCAATGAGCTGTGAAGGCCTCCATCAGATTCTTAAAGGAGGGCAGGTTTCTTTCTGGAAGGGCGTGATGTGATTGAGGACTCTCACTGTCTGGCTACAGCTTAACTCTTCCAACTGGAATCTCTCAGTCACCGTCCCAGCCACAGCCTGCCAAAGTAACCAAGCCCCTGCCACTGGCCTGGCTTGAGAGAGACCTTTTGCCATTGACTTTCCTGGAGGTTTTGGGTAAGGCTTGGCTCTGTTGCCCTGCAGGGGCTGGCTGGGGGCCATGGCTGCAGCGGCCCCGCTCCACGGCAGAGGCAGGAGAAGGGGCTACGGCCACAGCGGCTCCAGTCGCCAGCAGGTCCTGGAACCACTGCCAGAGCAGCACCGGCCAGATTCTTTCCACGGTGGTGCAAAATCACTCCTCCTGTAGTGAGGGGGGTGTGCAAAATTTTTTGCACTTAAAAAGGGCTCCCCAACCTTGAAAAGGTTGGGAACCACTGCTCTAAAGCATCTCTGGATGTTCAGAGCAGCTGGTGCCTCAGCACGCTTTTGCTGCTGTTGCTACATCTGGCAGCAAGTTTGGGGCAGTCATTTTGTGGGTCAAAGGAAGTTGAGCCCTGAAACACTTTGGGTTTGTATAAAAAAATTACAAAAGCTTACTATTCATAGAAAATATTAATGCAATCCTTTTAATAGTTCATCCTTGTATTAAGTGTACATTTATATATTGGCCATCAAGGGCTAATAAATGATATGAGTGTGCTACAGAGACAAATAGTGCACATTTGGGATAGTCATATAACTGGAGCTGCTTGAAAAACATATTTTCTGCCAAAAGGAAGGAATGGAAGTTTTGCATTTATTTTTTTCATGAGAAAAATTCTGAAACTAAATACATTTTTCAATTCAACCTGAGATTTTGTTTGAAACCCCCTATTTTCAAAAACTCAGATTTGGGAGATCTTTGCCCCCCCCCCCTTCAACCCTGACAATGATAGAATTGATGTTCCAGGTTTTCTTTCACTTTCTCCCTCCGTCTCCCCATCAATAGTTTTTTTTCCCCACTCTTTGGAACTTGATTTAATTTGGAGTGAGAAAACATCCTCCCAAATAGGCCTTATGGCAAAAGCCAATTGCAGTGCAAAGAAAACCCAGGTACTCCCTATTCCAAACACATTCCTCCCCCTTTTGGTTGCTCCTGTCATGCATCTTCATTGTCACAATTCCCTGAGAAGAGGCAAGGCATTTAGCAACGATGGGTGGCTTGGAAGGGGAAACTACTCCACTACCAGGGCCTTATGAACTAGCAGGGAGTAGCCAGGGTGCTCACAGTACGATAAACCACAACCACAAATGTTTCCCCTTTTGGGGAAAATAAAATGCAGGCACCATTCAGTTCAAATCCACTTGAACTGGACACCACCATGCTGAAGTCATTTTTAAAAATCCCCCGCATCTCATGTTAACCTAGAGTAGTGACACTCAGATCTCTCCTCAGCTAAATCCTACAAAACTGTCACACTTGGAACAAGTCCATGCCTCGGCACAGGAGCAGGCCCTTTCCTTCATTCATGCTGCGTGTTCCTATTATTCGTGTTAGAATATTCCCATAGTCGGCACCACCTGTGTCTGCACCAAGACTGTGTTGTCAACGCTGGTGATTTTATCATGAGCTCCAAAGAGGTTTCTTTAAGCCCTAGTGCTTTAAGTTTATATGAATCTATTTAAGTCTCAGCTCCCCTCTCCTGCTTTTCAGAAAGTTTCTAGGCCTTTAGGCCACAAACAAAAAACTAGAAGAAAGCCTCCGCAATGCTCAGAAGTCAGAAGGTGAATAAAAGGGACCCCAAAGATATTATTTTAAGGGCTATGGGAATTTGAAGATGATCTCATGAATTCTGAATACCTACAATTAATACTGAAGACAGTCCCTACCACAAGGAGTTTATGGAGTCTTTTTTTTTTTGTTAGTTTGCCTGGCATTTCATTCAGTTCAGACAATCAGTTTCACACACTCTGCGATGCACTGTTTGGGTTACAAACATTTTCAGAGGATGTATACATATTAAAAAATGAATTGGTTATACTCTATCAGTAGCATATATGAACAGTATATAAATTGTTTCAAGAAAGTTAGTAAGCAACTAGTAAAAGATTAATCAATTGTCAATTAAAGTTTGCTTCTACCATCTTCCTCTGAAATTCATAATCAAGCTGGTCAAGAATTTCAATCAAAAATATTTTTTTCCTATTGAAATAATAAATTGGAGTGTGTCATGAAAACTGATCTTTTTTTTTTTTCTTTTTTTCCCGGGGGGAGGTAGAAAAAAGTTTTCAACTTTTTATTTATTTAGTAGATCCAGGGGGGTAGTTTGTTAGTTTAGTTCAGTAAAACAAACAAGGAGTCTTGTGGGACTTAAAGACTAATGAATTTATTTATCACATGAGCATTCATGGGAGAAAATCCTACTTTATCAGGCACTTCCCCCATCTTCAAAGCAATCAGATTAGATTAATCAAATCATAGGGCTGGAAGGGACCTTGTGAGATCCTTGAGTCCAACCCCTTGGGAATTGAACCCAGGACCTTGTGTACGTTAAGCAGAGGAGCTAGCTACTACACTGTGCATCTAATGAAGTGGGACTTTCTCCCACAAAAGCTCATGTGATAAATAAATTATTAGTCTTTTAAGTGCCACAGGACTCCTTGTTTGCTTAAATAAATCAGTTGTTAAAGAAGGAAAAATGGAGAAACAAAGGCTGTCAGGTGTCGCCATGTGGCTCAATGGTGGCCTTTGAGCCCAAGATCTTCCAGTTGCCCAGCACAGTCCTCTAACTTCTGAACTAAACTGTCTGCTGGCAGCCACTTTTTAGGGCTGAAACACCCACCTGGCCGGTAGGTTCCTCCATCACCATTTGCAAGGCAACAGTATATGAGTGAAAATCAGGGCTCTTGAAGTTTACTCCTGTGGTGTTGTGGTTAGAGCAGGAGAAAAGGGTGTTGAGCTTCCTTATTCTATTCCTGGCTTAAGTGGGGGTTAATATCTGAAGTAGTGATGGAGCGAGGTTAGCCAAGCACACACATCTGCTGTATTCTTTCTGCAGCTTGGCTCTGTCACATTAAAGCCTGCATGGCAAAGAACAAACCCCAGCTTCATTACTGAGCCTGGTTCTGTACAGTGCTTCATCCCCAGGCTTCAGGGTCTGTGCTAGGACAGCTACACAGCTCTTAGCACTGAAGCATGAGCCTAAGTCTGCAGACCCAGGCTCTGGGACTTGCTGTCTTGATTTTTTGATGTTTGCATTTTACTGTGTGGATGTACTCTTAAGGACCTGGATTCTCTTCCCGGGATGTGACTTTGTGCCACTTTAGCCTTTTTTTGGTAAGCCAGGTGGAAAGATAGTCACGGGGGCTGCATCGAAAGCCACAGTAAACCAAAAGGAAAGCAGAAGAATGTGCCAGTGCATCACATCTCCCTTTGCTCTGCGCTTCCTACATCTCCAAACATTGTTGCGTCCAGCCGTTAAACACAGCGTGCAGCCCCATGGTGTTTGGGTGTACTCTGAGATCAGCTGGCATTTTCCCTTTCTTCAGCCCTGCCTCCAGAGCCAGGTTTTTGCCAATCTGCAGCACAGTGGATTGACATCTCTCAGATTTGGCCTTGTAGCACTATCCCAGTGAGATGTGTGCACCCTGAAGAGTTGGGAACAGTGTTTCTCTGCAGGGATGACTTGTAACCAAGTGCCATGGTTCTTGCGGGTTTGTTTCTGTCTTGCTTTCCAGCTGTGCAACGCAGAGCAAGTGCTCGCTCAGGCCCGGAAGAGGAAGCGCAGGACAAGCATTGAGAACAATGTCAAGGGCACGCTTGAGAGCTTCTTCCGCAAGTGTGTGAAGCCAAGCCCGCAGCAGATCTCGCAAATTGCGGAGGATCTCAACTTAGACAAAGACGTAGGTTCAGTCAGAGCTCCCAGTGCTAGCAGGGTCATTAGGAATGACTTTGCCATCTCTAAGGGGCAGTTTATGGCTGATTGGAAATTTTTGCCATTAAAACTGAAGAAAATTGGGTTTTTACTAAACCAGATTATTCACAACATAATCTGTTTTCCACAGGACTGGGAGGTGGCGAGGGGAAGAGAGATTTTTTTTTCAAGTCCTCATTTGCCTGGATTTTCCTGCCAGACTATGTTTCCCATGATGCACCACCTCCATATTCAAGAAGGGAGGCCATGGTGTGCAATGGGTGATGTAGCCCAGCCTAAAGAGGAGAATAGGGAGCATCAGGCACACAAACTGCAGTTCCCATTAAGTAGGCATTGTGGCAACTACAACTTTTTTTGGTATTCAGTTTTCTTCAAAATAATCAAAAAAATTTCATTGAAAATGTAGATGAAACCAATTTGTGGTGGTGGTTTTTCACCTCTGTTTCCCACAGTCGTCCTCCCCACAGCTTTTTTGATTAGCTTTAATTCATATCTATTTGCTGTGGAGATGAACAGATGCCCAGGATCTACTCAGAGGCCTGAGTCCTAGCCCAAAACAATACAGTATTAGGAACACGTTAGCACTAACCGCCAGCCTCTGTCGCTCCATTCCAGTTCAGGGATGGTTCACGGATGCAGCGAGTGTGCTTGGATAGCCAGGTTGTTGCCAAATCAAATGGGTCCCAGTAGACCCTAGACTGTCATGGGTAGTGGCTGCACCAGACGCTCTGCAAAGATCTGGCTGGCTGGCTGGCAGTTCAAGAGCTCCCAGTTAGTACCCACATTGGAGTTGGAGCGGAGACAGAAAACGTTCATTGGAAAAAAAAAACTTGAAGCTGCCACATGGCCTTGGAGCTGCTGGGTATTTTGCTCATGGGTAGAGGTGGAGCTGGGGGAAGAAGAGGGTCTAGTGGGCTGGGCTGATATATCTCCCCTTCTTGTTCCTTCTCCATCTCCACTCAGGTGGTCCGGGTCTGGTTCTGCAACCGGCGTCAAAAGGGCAAACGGCTGCTGCTGCCCTTTGAGAATGAGGGAGCCATGTACGACGTGAACCCAGCCCTGGTGCACCCAGCGCTACCTGCTGCCATGAGCTCTCAAACCTACGCCCCAGCCCCGCTGGCCTCACCTGCTCCCATCTACATGCCAGCTTTCCACAAGGGCGAGATCTTCACTCAAGCTTTGCAGCCAGCCATCTCCATGGGGAACAGCAGCAACTGAATCCGGGGGCTTCCCGGGAGCTGGGTGGAGGTGTCTCCTTGGCAGCACTGCTTGACTGGTTCTGGGGAGAAAATAGCACCCCAGAGCTCCTTGCCCTGAATCAAAATCGCCGTCAGCTGCCTAAACGGCCAGGCTTTCACTGTTTGTTTGCCTTTTTGGGAGAGGGTTAGGGAGGTGGCCAGCAAGCCAGCTGGAGGGAGCAGATCCCCTGTGCTCTGAAATGAGTCCCCATTTTTCCTACTGATGCTGGGAGCATTTCCTGCACTGGGGGGAGGTGGAGGTGCCCCCCCCCCCCCCTTGATCTACCTATCCTGTCTCTTTTGCTAGGGGCAGGGCCTGGTCACCCTTTTGCAAAAGTGTTTTATGTATTGCTTGTTTGGAAAACAAAACCCCATTTTTAGGCATTTCTAGTTTTAAGAGGCTCCTGTCTCTGTCCCTCTCTGCTGTGCGTGGGGGTTGTGCTAACTGGGGGGGGGGTCACCCTACTGGGCTTTTATTCAGCTGCAAGACTGGATGTTTCCAACTGGATGTTACAGAGGCCTGCTAAATCCATGGAGTTGGGCTTTTTAAGGCTCTTTGGAACATCCCAGCCCTTGATTCAGTCTTCCTCCCGTGGCATGTAGGTGCATGCTGCACCCACTGTGTCCACCTGCTGGCGTTTCACTGATACACTGCAGTCTCACTCATCCTTAACATGCCTTACCCACCCGGCTTGTGGTGAATACTTAAGCAGCCATGTCTTCTGACAGCCATGCCCCTTGTGGAGCCATTTCTACCCAAGCCACACATGTGATGAGCTTCGATGGAGCATAGGGTGCTATGCAGCAACTGCTGAGAGGCGGGTTATCTGCTGGAGCCAGCTCAGAACCCCCAATGTTTCCAGCCTGCTGGAGAGGCTGAAGTTAACCCTTAATCCTAGTTTCTGAGTCTGGGTAGGTTCTTTGCTGTTTGCTATCTGCTAAATAACTCTTCATCCTCCGGGTCTCTTCAGAGAGAAATAAAATATGTGGGGTAGAAGAGCAAGTTCACTCTTGTTGCCACTTGCTTGGTTTGTTGTTGGAATGGCTAGTGGACCACGGGGGTCTCGCTTTGGGGCTTTGACTTTAGACCTGGGAATTTTCGCTGACTTCTTGCTTAAAGATCACCCAGAGAAGAGGGGGAAAGGAGCAGGACTAAGGACTAAGGTGCTTCTCTCATCCCCTGCTCTGTAAGGCTGCAATTCCATCCACCAGCCAGGTGTCTGACATCACCTGCTAGTTGGATTTCTAGGCTGAAATAGGGGAGGCTCAGCTACAGTTTTGCATTGTAACAATAGCTATCTAACCTACCAGCTCCACAAACCCTTTGAGAGTCTGTTGTTTGTCCCAGGCAAGGGCATGCTTTGTATATATGGGGAGACCATCCTTTTTGTAAGGTACTCTTGTAGCACAGCATTAGAGTGGTCAGGAGTCAAAGTAGCCAGAGAAAGATGTTGCATGCTCACCCCCAGCCAGTCTTCACGTCTGTGAGGTGCCCAAGGGGAATGCTCAGAGGAGGGTGTAGATGTTCTGGATGTGATCATGTGTGTTGTCTAGATTAGGCAGGGTTCAAATATACTGCTGGGTTCCTCTGCCTGGCTTTCCCCAAGCTGCGCAGCTTGGGCTTTATTGCCTCTTGAATGAGCAATAAAAATAAGCGATTAACACGGGAATGGCTATGCTGGGTCAGACCAATGGTCCATCCAGCCCAACAGCCTGTCGTCTGACACTGGCCAATGCTAGATGCTTCGAAAGGAACGGACAGAACAGGGCAACCATGACGTGATCCAGTGCCAGTATCTGGCAGCCAGAAGCTTAGGGACACTGAAGGTATGGGATTGCGTCTCTGACCTCTTGTCTAATAGCCATTGATGGACCTCTGCTCCTTGAACTGATCTGTTCTCTTTTGAATCGGTTATAGCTTTGGCCTTCACAGCATCCCCTGGCAATGAATTCCATGGGTTGACTGCGATGTGTAAAGAAGTACTTCTTTTTTATTGTTTTAAACTTGGTAACCCCACATGCTTTTATCATGTGACTTCCTTATTCACTTTATCCATGCCATTCGTAATTTTGTGGACTTCTGTCATGACCCCACTTAGCCATTGGAAAAGACAAGTTGAATAGTGTTTTATCTATCCCTTTCCTGATGGTTCCTAACGTTCCAGTTTTTGGCTGCTGCTGCATATTGAGTGGTGGGTTCAGAGGACTATCCACAATGGCTCCATCTCTTTCTTGAGTGTAACAGCTAACTTAGACCTCATGGTTTTGTATGTGTAATTGGGATTGTGTTTTCCAATGTGAGTTATTTTGCATGTATCAACACTGAATTTTATTTGTTGTTTTGTTGCCTACTCACCCAGTTTTGTGAGAGCTGTTGGTAATTCTTCACCGTCTGCTTTTGGACTTGACCATCATGAGTAATTTTGTATCATCTGCAAACTTTGCCACCTCCCTGTTGACCCCTTTTCCAGATCGTTTATGAGTATGTGGAACAGCACTGGTCCCTAGAGCAGTGGTTCTCAACCTTCGGCTGGTCATGAAACACCAGCCCAGCAACTCACCCCCAGGCCAAATCCAGCCCCACCCCAGCTCTCTGTGAGACACTCACTGCTGTGTGGTGACACAGTAATGTGTCTTGACACAGTGGTTGAGAACCGCTACTCTGGAGAACGCTTACTTTTCTCCATGGCAAAAATTGGCCATTTATTCCTACCCCTCGATTCCTATCTTTTAACCAGTGACTTATCCAAGAGAGGGCTTTACCTCTTATTGCATGCCTGCTTGTTTTGCATAAGAGTCTTTTTTGTGTGGTATCCTGTCAAAGGGTTTCTGAAAGTCAAGTGCGCTATATGCAACGGATCACCTTGTCCCTATGTTTGACACCTGAAAGAATTGTAATAGATTGATGATGCATGGTTATTTCACTTTACAAAAGCTGTGTTGACTCTTCCCTAACAACTCATGTTCAAATATGTCTGATAATTCTGTTACTTACTGGCATTGCAACCAATCTGCTTGGTATTTAGTTAGGCTTACTGGCCTGTAATTACCAAGATTGCCTCTGGAGCCATCCCATTAGCTACCCTGTAGTCATCTGGTACAGAAGCTGATGTGATAGGTTATATAATATACCACAGTTAGAAGTTCTGTGCTGTCATGGCTGAGTTCCTTTAGAACTTTTGGGTGAATCACAGCCGGTTTTGGGGTCTTTTTACTGCTCGCTGAATCAATTTGTTTCCACACCTCTATTGACACCTCAATCTGAGACATGCCCACCCCATGCCTGTCATCTGAGGCTACGGCAGGATTCATCAACCATATTAATGTTGTGAAGCAGCATCCATCTCTCTACTCCTCACTGTGCTATTCAGCCTGAGTGTCCCACTGGGGGTGACTCCTGGAGTTCGGTCCCTAGGGGAGAACTGTGGGGATGGTGCCAAGTCAGCGCCTCCCTCAGCCCTGGCCCTGGATCACTTTGATCTCTCCCTTTTTTGACAGTGTATTAAAATGCTGGCTACAAAACTAAGTCCCGGGGTGACTTTGATTATGTTCTCACCTGTGCTGCTTCTAGGCTGCATGAAATGATTTCACGTCACTCTGTAGAACCTGTGCAAAATTTCGGTTGTGTCCTTAGGTGACCACTTCAGGAAAGTAATGGGGTTTTCTTTGGAGCTGGCCCTGTTCTAAACAATCCTCTGCCTAGTTGATCAGATGTTCTATTCCTTATGTTTAACACTTTGTCCTGTAGCCTAACTGATGTACAACCCAGACATCATTTATCTTTATAGATGAAAATTAATTCCTACCCAGTGCAGGGCTACCTGGAGCCACTGCTATCATGGGCAGCCTGGGAGCTCTTGGTTTCGCCATCCCCACCTTGCAGTCTGGTCACCCTAGGTTAACCACATCCACCAAGGCCAGAAAACTTGCCTAAATGCTTTGAAATTGGGTGTCTGTGTTACTTTTGCTACAAAATCCCGGCACTACATCACAGCCCCAGACTTCTGGCTTCTAAGGAATGGTAATATCTTCACTGCAGCTCTGCCGGGGGCTGAGACGAACCATGAGAATGATTAAAGGACTGGAAACGGAAAGGTTCATGGAGCTCAATCTCTGTCTTAAGAAAGAGAGGGTCAAGAGATGATTTGATCCATCTAGAAATACGTATCCAGGAACTGGAATCTGAAAATAGAGGTGTCGCATATCAGGCAGACAAAAGTATAAAAAGATGCAGTGGTTGGCAAGTGAAGTCAGAGGAACTTGGACAAGAAATAAGGTTCATATTTAACAGCAAGGGTAACTTAACTTGCAACTGAAAGGCTGGGATGGAGTCCCCTTCATGGGATGCTTTCAAATCAAGATTGGCTGTCTCTTCAAAAAACAGTTCTAGTTCAATTAGGGACTTCAGGGAAGCCCTATGCTTTATGGGGTGTCATAGATGTTCACAGTAACCCCTGCTGGCCTCAGACTTTATATATAAAATGAATAGTGGATTTTACAGAATCCCTGGCATATCATCTTTGGGAGCAGGGTAGGGGGGTTTCTGAGCAGAGCTGGGGGGTTTTAGTTTGTTTCCTGTTGTTGGAGTCAGGGGGAGCAAAAAGGGGTGTTGGGGTGGAGAGTGTCATTTTTGCTGTGGAAAGACTTAACCACAGTTGAGCTAGGTGTCAAACGGTTTGCTTACTGTCAAACTTGCATTTCACACCCTCTTGCACAGACCCTGATTTCCAGTGCTTTCTCGGAAGCTGGCACATTCTTTCAGTCCTTAGGGTCAGCGAATCGGGCCCCTGCGGAGAAGCAGCAGTGACTAGATTGTGAATGGAATGGATCCTTGTTCATCAGCTGGAGCGTGTAAATCACTGGACCCTGGGACCAGCCTGGGCAGCAGGTTATCTGTTTCCAGCCCTGAACGGAGGCTCAAATGATGGCAACTATTCCTGCAATCTGCTTTGAAAATGCCTTTTGAAGAGGTGCTAGGCCAGGGGTTGGCAACCTGAAAGATAAGAGAAGTCATTTTAAAAATTGCTTCAATAACCCAGTGTTTTGAGAGCTGCAATGGGTGCAGGCTTTTGGGGTGGTAGGGATCTGGGCCAAGGTGCCTGGCAGGGGGAGAGACTCGAACCAGGAGCGGGGCCCCGGTAGGGTCCCCCAGTGGTGGAGGGGAGGCCACAGTTCTGGCACAGCCTGCCCACATTCCCGGAGGGTACAGCCTGGAGCCGCAAGGGGGCAGCCACAGGCTGTGCGTGGTTAGGGGTGGGGGTGCAGCTGACTTTTGGATTCGCAGGTCCTGTTGAGTAGTCCTCAGAGAGCTCCCTTGAAACCTACTGGGGTTGCTGAGCAGGAGTCCTGCCACATGAGTCAGAGTTGCAGAAACAACACGCAGGGTGTTCTAACACATTGCTACCGGTTCCTTTGTCTCATCCTATTGTGCAGTTGGTGTTATCAGCCACCATGGTTATTTCTGAAACCAGGCCAGCCCAGTTTCTGTTCCAATCAGTGACGCTTTGGTCTATTGAAGTGATCTGAGTCATGGACACATGGTTATAAGCAAGATGCAAGAAATTCTTCCCTTAGCACTGATCAGGCATCAGCACTGTCTCATTCTGGGCCCCATGCTTTGGGAGAGATGTGGACAAACTGGAGAAAGTGCAGAGGAGAGCAGCAAAAATGATTCAAGGGTTAGAAAACATGATTGCCAAGGAAATTAAAAATTGGGTTTGTTTAGTCTGGAGTTGTGAGGAGCATTTTTGCCTCTGAAAGCAAGGTAAGAGGTGTGGGCATCAGTTGCAGCAAGGGAGACTGAGATAAGACGGAGGAACAATTTCCTAACTCTAAGGGTAGTTTATGGATCAGATTATTTACAGAGCTTGTGGAATGGCCAGGATTGGAGGCTTTTTAAGGACAAGGCAGACAAACACTACTTGGGGATGGCCTACTTAGTCCTGTTTCCAAAGGGATAGCCGTGTTAGTCTAGTCCAGTAAAAAAACAACAAGCAGTTGTGTGGCACTTTAAGACTAACAGATTTATTTTTTGCATGAGCTTTCGTGGGAGAAGATCCCACTTCCTCAGATGCTTCGAAGATGGGTGAACTTACAGAAAGGAATGAAACTAAATGCAAGGGGGTGTAAAACATAGGATCAGGTCATAAAGTAACTACTTAGTCCTGCCTAAGGGCAGAGAACCTCTCCTGGTCCTTTCCAGCCTGACATTTCTATGGCTCTCTGAGACTTCATAGCACTTGATAATGTATCTTACGGTGTCACTGAGAGGCCCTCTCTGAGGTCAGGGCCCCACCATGTCAGGGAGGCTGTTTTTGCCCTGAAGAGCTGTTGTCAAAAGACACCCAATAGATGAAAGAGGAGGGGGACCGGCAGCATCCACATATGAAGCAAGGATTCAAAGGGGCAGCCGTATTAGTCTTGTTTGGGGCTCCTTGTTTGTTTTACCCATGAAGCAGCTTGTCCAGAATCACACAACGGCTGAGTGGCAGAGCCAAGATTAAAATGCAGCTTGCTGGTGCTCTAGCCAGACTCCTCTACCTCCCTAGCGCTTTTCTAATCAGGTTGATCATGAAGTTCACAAGCCCTGAGAGGAGCCACTCATCCACTGTGGCATTAGTGCATGGGTCCTGCACCTAGCTGTTCAAGCACTGACTTCAATCCCACTAGCAAGGAGTCCTGTGGCACTTTTAAAGACTACCAATTTTATTTATCACATGAGCGTTCATGGGAGAAAATCCCACTTTGGCAGATGCTTTGAAGATGGGGAACTTAGAGAACAGGAGGAAAATATTTTCTTATTCCATAAGTTCCCCCATCTTCAAAGTGTCTGAAGTGGGATTTCCTCCCACAAAACACTCGTGATAAATTTGTTAGTCTTTAAAAGTGCCACAAGACTCCTTGTTTGTTTTTTGCTAAACTAGACTAACGTGGCGACCCCTTCTGAACAATTCATCTCCATGTGCGTTACAGCAGTATAACATGGATGTGCAGGATTCACCTCTGGGGTGCAGCCTGGCAGATGTTTTAACAACATGCAGCACCCCTGCCTGCTTGTTTAGGGGAAAAGGCAAAGCAAAACCAACAAGTCCAAGTGGAACTGGAGTGGAGCATTAGTGCTGCAGAAAGTAAAGCTTAAATGCCCCTGGACCCTGGCTTTTGCTCCAAACACTGAATTTTTGTGCAGCCTCCTTCCCTAGTCCTACAACAAATCCCAGCCCCACCAACTCACCACAGGTACGGTTGCAGTGATGGGAGCAGAGGATATGTGTTTTGTTGCTTTCATTCTCTTAATTATTCCCTTAATTGACTGTGTGCAAAGGGCTTTTCTACTGAGCAAGTGTGGAAGGAGTCAAATCCCCTGCTGGGGTTTTCTTCTCTGGGCTAGGCTATGTTACCTGCCACCAGTATGTCAGGCAAAGAGGCTCTGTGGTGGCAGGAAAGCGGTCTCTCGGCATAACGAATCCGTGGCCACGGGAGGCAGTAGCTATGCACTAGAGCAGCGGTTCTCAACTGCTGCATCGAGAGAAAAGTGTGTCACTGCCCCTGACCCTGCTGCCGAAACAAAGCCAGGTCTTGGTCTTCCCAAGCGTCAGGAGCTGGGCTTTTCTCAGGAGACGCCTGGTGAAAGGACTTGTGCCACCACCGGTGGAGAGGGCACCTGTTGGCTTGGTGGGGGAAAAGATTGAGAACCCCTGCCCTAATCTCTCACTGACATTGCAGCGTTCATGGGACTGCTTAACTCAGTGTCACGCTTGGGGAGTGGTTTATTCCCCCCAGATCAACACAAGATAAATCAAACTAAGTGGTAGCATGGGTCTGGCCTCTTAATCACAGCTGCTCTGGGAAGATTTCTTTCTCCCACCCTTTCTCTCAAGGGCTGACTCCATTCTTGTAGGAAGGGAGGAGGAGGGAGGAAGGTGCAAAGAGCCCAGGAGCTCAGGGTCAAAACTCACCTGCCCAATCCAGCTGGGAGGGTTGGTAATAGGACGCAGGGCTTGTCTACATTACCATTGCTCCTCTAGTGGAGATGCTTACATGGACAAATGGCATTTTTTTGTCCATATGGCTGCACCCCTTCCCGTCCTGGCACCGAAAATGCTGGCCAAAGTCCTCTTGAATGCAACTGCATCGCCACTTGTGCTGGTCTAACTCTGGGGGCTGAGAGGGGTGATTCTGGACTGTAAAGCACCTCCCCAATTCACATACACACTGGGGATAGACAGGGGGAGTTCAAAACTCAACCGGCAGCTCCAAAAGAGCCAATGTAACTTTAAATAAAAAAGTCTAATGGCTTTTTGGAGATTGAGTCAGGATTTCCAAGCGTTTTGTAGATGACAAGACACTTGTCTGCCTTCCCCTCCCCTCTTGCTTCTGCTGGGATTTTCCCTGCTTTTGCAGCTTCCAAAGTGGTTGTAAAACCCCTGGTCTCAGGCTCCATCTGGACTAGGTGCTGCCTGCATGGACCCCAGCATGGGGACCATTCCCAGCGAATGGCGGATTCTGCTCCAGGTTGTACAGCTGCTGTAAGGAAAAAGGGTTCCCCAGGGTGCCTAAATTATACCCCAGGACCCCAGTCAGCCAAAAGAGTTTAAGCCAAGGTGGCTTAAACCCTTATTACCATGGACTGCACTTCTGTGTGAATCCCTCTCTTTGATCCCTGGCCTCCATCTGGGGCAGGACACTGCAGCCTGTAGGACAAGCAAGGAGTCCCACGACACTTAAAGACTAACAAATTTATTTATGGCATGAGCTTTTGTGGGAGAAAATCCCACTTTGTCAGATGCTTTGAAAATGGGGGAACTTACAGAATTGGAGGAAAGTAAATGCAGGGATGTGTAAGTCATAAGAACAGGTCAGACTGTAACAGCAAATTAAAAGTAGTTAAGATTCAAACACTGGGAAACAGCACATAGAGGAGAATGAAGTCAAATCACCTGTTGTAATGAGAAAAGAATCCAAAGTCACAATTTAATCCTGCTTTCACACAATTGAATCAGCATATTGGTTCCAGGTCAGCTGTTCCTCTTTGTTAACAGCTGTGCTCAAGCAAGTCAGTAAGACATCAAGATTTCAATCAGCAGAGTGATTAGAAAGATGGAAGTGCTCAGCAACTGGTTTTTGAGTGTTGTGATTTTTGATGTCAGTTTTGTGCCCATTTATTCTTTTGCACAGAGGCTGTTCTGTTTGTCCAATGTATAAGGTATGGGGGCATTTCTGGCACTTGATGGTATAAATCACATTGGTGGATGAGCAGGTGAATGAGTCCTTGATGGAGTAGCTGGCTTGATTAGGTCCTATGATATTTGTGCAGCCTGTAGGTTTTTGGAGCTGGCCAGGGACCTGCCTGACCTTCTAAGCCTCTTGTAGCACATTGGGGTCGTGATTCAACCCAATTAGCTGGTGTGCGGCATCGCCCCCCACCCCTCAGTCCCAGTTTCTGGGGGAACAGAAGAGGATAGAGGAGTTGATAACCCAGCATGGAGCAGGCTGAAGGACAGATGCTGGCAGAACTGCTGTGTGCCAGCCAGCCCATGTTACACCAACAGGATGCTGAGTTCCCCTGAGGCTCATAGGAGGGTTGTTTCACCATTGCCACAGGCTCATGGCAGGTGTGGACCAGGCCAGGCAGGGGAGAGGGGCTGTGACCGGAGGGAATAAAGAGACGAATAAAGGCAGGCTTTGAAACTGTGCCTAACAGCTTGGGGGGACGGGGACAGCTAATCTGCCTAGGTTTAGTATTTACAGGAGCACAAAGAACATATTAGCATAAATACACTATGGGTGTAGGGCAACATGAGTAATGATATTTGGGGTTGATCCAATCACAAATCTGTCAATATCTGTCATGCTACTGAAGAGAAACATAAGAAACTGTCTCTTGTAATGTGCTATGCTCTTGCTTGATCAAACTTTGGTTAGGTTAGTTAAAGGGTAAAAGTTACCCTTAGCAAAAAAGAGACTGGTAAGACAGGCCACTGCCTGTTTCAGCCTGGAAAAGGACAAGACAGGGGTGGGGGTTGGATAGCTTGCTTTAGAGCTATGCTTGAGGCATTTGCTTCACTCCCTGGTTCCCCTGTCAAATGCTAAATCTGGCTGGGCTTCTTATGAGGCTTTTCTTTGTTATTTTAATGGAAGAAGCTGTTTGCAGCTACTTGAGATGTAAGAGCTGAAATCCCTGAGAGAGGCAAACTCTCTCTCTGAGCTGAAATCACTGAAGAGGAGCAGCAGATGGAGTGACCAGTGGGTGGAGCTGGTGGACAGTGGGCAGCCAGCGGCAGGCTGGACGGCACGAGTGACCAGTGGATGGAGCTGGCAGACGGTGAGAGCGGCCAGTGGCAGGCTGGACAGTATCAGTGACCCATGGGTGGAGCTGGAGGACAGTGGGCGGAGCCAAGGAACGGTGAGAGTGGCCAGCTGTGGGCTGGATGGTGTGAGTGACCTGTGGGCGGAGCCAGTGGACAGCGGGTAAAGCCAAGGGATGGTGATAGTGGATGGAGTGAGCAACCAGTGGTTGGCACTGGTGGACAGCTGGTGTGAAAGACACTCGTTATGTACCCTGGGGTTTGTTGGGAGCCTATTTAGCACTGATTCTCCAGATCAGTGCTGATTTTGCTAGTGAGTTCACATTTGCTGTTATGATGTGTGGGATCATGTTGGAAGCCTGTTTAGCACTAATTCCCCAGATCATTTAGGGTTTTGCCATTGAGTCTTGTATGTTCTGTTATGTGGTGGGTTGATAGGAACCTTGCTCTGCACTGATTTGCTAGATCAGTGCTGATTTCTGTTATTGAGCCTTTTACTTTCTTTTTTTTTTTTTTTTTTTTACTATTAAAAGTTCTGCATACCACACTCATTTGTGCTTGTGAGTGGAGAAGCCTTACCCCTTTGCGATGCCTAGGGGATAGTGGATGATTTCCCAGAAGAGTGGGTGGGGGCTTGAGCCGGTTGGTGGTTTTACATTATTTGGAAACCCCTAGATATAGAACCTGGCTCTTGTTCTTCCAGCCTGCCCTGGCAGAAGGGTTACACTAGCAAGGTCACCTTCGACTGGGAAAATGGGGGTGGGTCTGATTCTGTCTCAGAAGGGTTGGACTTGCCTTTAACTTTGATCCTGGCTTTGAGGACCAGCAGCTGCAGATTCTGTGCTGGATGCTAGCCATTGCCTGGGGCACGACTGTCAATTCCCAGTCAGAGGCCCACACCCCAACCCCGGCAAGTCCTGGTGGCTGCGGCGAATGCTCAGGTTCTTTGGCACTTGGTCTTTTTTTAGAAGAGGCCAACAGCAAAGAGCATGCTGGTTTACTGGGGCATGTAGAGAGCTACAGATTCCTCTCCCATGTGCCTCGGTCACAGAGGCTGTCACAGCCTTAGCTATGGTGCTTTAGATCAAGAGAAGAAGTAGTAGGCACTTACAGCTCTCCATGTTGCTGGTTTACTCCTCGTTGAGGCAGCCCCACAGGGCTGGGGCAGGTACGGTTACAATGCTGATTTGGGTTCTCTCCCTCGCCTAGTGGGTTAGTGACAGCAGCAGCTCTGCTCTGACATAATGCCCTGGGTTGTGCTGTCCAAATACCTTTCAGCTCCCCCTGCCCCACAGGGCTACCTGGTTCAGGTCTGAGTTGTGTCAGTGTCAGTTCCTGGTGAGTACCAAGTTGGTTGTGAACCAAACGGGGTGTCACACACACACACACACACACACACACACACACACACACACACACAC